>JAUCMU010000053.1:11436686-11450085 GCA_032275025.1 Enteromius treurensis | reverse complement strand
ATTTATTTATTTTTTTTATTCATGCTGACAAAAGATTTTTAGACTTACTTTCTGAAAAAAAAAATATATATATAGATATATATATATATAAAGACTACTGCATGTGGCTATCAAGCTTCTTCGCCCTGCATATGCATCATAGTTTCTCACAAGCTTTCTGTGTCATGAAGAAGCACATTTTTTTTTTTCTCACCAACAAAAAATAATGACCCTCATTAAATGAAAAACATCATCTGCTTTTGGTTTTAAACCTACAATCGACAACAAGACCTCTATCAGCAGTGTCCTGAGTGGCCTGAGTCCATCAGCGTACACATAAAACGCCTATATAACTCAATTCACTGTTTATGTTTCCCTTGTGTAAACCCTTGTAGGAACTTGTAAGGTTGTTAGTGAGCAGGTTTCACAGGTTAAAAGTAGATACAGCTCTGGTCAGCAAAATATAACTCTCACACCTTCACAGAGCCGACAGCATTGTTTCCAGCTGTCTTTATATATCAGTATAGATAGATATAATTTGTCTATATGCAAGGATAAATGATCTATATGTTGCCTAATACTAGTTTTGTTTTTAATATATATATATATATATGGGTGTTTCTTTTAAAAATGACAAATAAATATTTGTCTATATAAACAGTTGTATGCACTCAAAGGCCTATGCTTTTCTAAATGAATCCAGATGTTTTAGTTTTACACATAATCACATGATTAATAAAAAAAAAAAAAAACACAGGTGCATTTTAAGCCTACTTTATCAATGCAAATGCTACTAGAAACTTAATTATTACAGCTTTACTGTATTTGACCACTATTGTCCTGCATATAACGGGACACCGTCCAATAGCTTCTACCCAGATCACCGGTGAACTGACCGATTGTGGAGATGAAGGTGGTGTTAAACGCGTCCTCGCTGAATCTGAACAGCAGACATGTCTTTCCCACTCCACTGTCTCCTATTAGCAAGAGTTTGAAAAGGTAATCGTAAGTCTTCGCCATTTACCAAGCCGGTATTTCCTTTATGAATGACAGCGCACAGTTTCCCTTGTTCATAGCACTGACACAAAAACCACAGGGTCTCGGGCGAGGGCGGAGCCTCGTGGTGTGACGTCGGCTCGTTTCTATTGCGTGATTGGTCAGTGTAGTTTCTAGGAGGACAGTGATACGGAGCCCCCTAGATATACATTACACCGGGAAGTTATCAAGAATAGGCAAGGAAGGTATTAAATCATTCTTAAAGCATCTTTTTATACTGATCTTATACTGATTTATTGATATGAAATGTAATACTAAGCATGAAGATTTTAGTTTTTGGAAAGTTTTTTGGAAATTAACCCCATGGTTTCAGACTAAAATGTGACTCAAGTCCACAAAACCAGCGATAAAGGTCATTTAATTTAAATTGAGATTTCCATTGATGTAGTCTATAGTTTGTTATGATCTGACAGTATTTGGCCGAGATACAACTATTTGAAAATCCAAAGGGTGAAAAAAATACATAAATACATAATATACATAAATACATAAATAATAATAATAATAATAATAATAAAATCGACTTTAAAGTTCTTCAAATAAAGTCATTGCATCACTCCTATCCCTAATTAAGTTTTAATTAAGAAAAATTAATAAAATAAGTAAGATTTTATATATTTCTGGCAGGAAATAACTATATTTATGGAACATGATCTTTACTTAATATCCTGTTGATTTTTGGAATAAAGAAAAACTCTTTAATTTTGATCCATGCAATGTGTTGTTGTCTATTGCTACACTTACCCCTGCAACATATTTTAAGTCTTATATTTTAAGTCTTAACTGTTTTAACTGAAAGAATGCCTCAGATTTAAGAATAATACAGATTTTTTTATTCATCACTTCATTTATTTATTATAAGGCTTTTGTGTATTCGATCTTCTCATAAACTTTATTTTTGTTTTTAATTATTACATTTCAAAATGTTGTGATACATTTGTGTGCCGACATAAAATATTAGAAATATTAAATAAAATCTAGCTAAATAAAATCCGATTTCCAAGTGCAGTTCATAACAAAGCTTCACTCAAAATAACTTATGAATCAATAATAATAAATACAACTCTATCCAAATAGATCATTTGCTTGTCTATTTGAGACCAGTTCCTTCATATACTATCCAGAAGGCCTACTGAAAATAATGGTGGTGGTGCTGCCATTGAACCACCACTAGGGGGCGCAGTCACAAGCCCTGCCAGCTGAGATTAAATAGTAGGCTCGGGGTTTACTCAAAGTTGGAAATTGGTTTAAATAAGAACACATAATAACACAAACAATTAAAAAAAAAGTAAATATATCCCGCAGGAACAACTGCTCATAAAAACAGTAAGTAAACATCTCTTGAGGTTAAGCGCTGAAATGATATCAAGGTTGCCAGTACAGGAACAATTCATCCAGAACGTTAACTTATTTCTTCTTTCTTTCTTTCTTTTCTTTTTAAATCACAAATTGTAATTGTACAGGTTCTTCTTCTTTTATTTATTCTTCTCTTTCTTCTTCTTCTTTTTATCATTATTATTATTAATAATAATAATAGTAATATCTCCCTATATTGCGTAGAGCTGATGGCAATCGATGTTCTTTGTGGAAATATGAGATGATGAATATCGGCATCACTTACTGCCGTCGAGCTGATGTAATATTCGGGAAATATCTGTAATGTTGTCATGTTTTATAAGGTCTAATGTATAAAGGCGTATTTTATTGTGGAGCATGCCTGGGCATGTCTCTTCAGGTTTGCTTTATGAAGCTGCGCGTGGCAACCCTTCAGTCATCCGAAAGATTCGAGGAAAGCAGCAGCAGAGACACGAATGCGAATATCAGCAGCTCCCGACAATGCCTGTAAGTGGATTTGCTCAACTAGACAACGATTCTCGCGTTTGACAGTGGTTAATATATGCTCCATCGCCTGTCGTTTTAATATTGATCCGGTCCTTGATGGTTTTAACCGTGCGATAAACATGGGAAAGTTTGTGATTTCACGTGGCGCTGCTCGGGTTCAGATAGGGCCTAACGTTAATGTTTCACTTTACACGAGACGTGTTTAAACTGTTGCATTGCACCGAGTAAAATGGGTTTTATTAGATAGAGGTTTTATTTGTCATTTTAAAAGTAAGGTATTATAGTTTTCATACTGACTGTGATGGGAGTGATCAACATGGCTGTTGAACAGTGTTTGTTTTTGTGTGCAAAGAAGCTTGGAGTTAATTTGTAATGATATTGCGGCAGTGCCTATTTAAATATAAACTGGTGTTGACTACATTTTTTGTATTTTTATTAAGAGTAAAGTCATATTGTTGGATATAGTAGTAACATTTATGGGGTGTGTGAGAAATAAATTAGGTATACATTTTTAAATGTGAATATTTGCGTTACATATTTTAAATATTAAATATGTAATTTTGTGTAATTATTTGTGAAATTTAAAAAACTTGAATTTAAAATGTGTGTGTGTGTGAGATATATATATATATATAAAGCCATATTAAATGTAAGTTTTTTTAAATTATATTTTTATTCATATTGAATATATATAAAATTAAATATAAATATTTTTTAAATAATATGTATTATATCTCAAATATTTGAAATGTCATATGTGCAATTTTATGTAAATATTTAAATTCTACTCATAAAAGTCACATTTTTCACACACACATACTTATGTGTTATTCTATATAAACATGCAACTATTTAAATAAATGAATATTTTAACTATATTTTTCCCAGCTGGCCAAAGATCTGCTGAACCCGTCCTTTGATTTTGAGAGAAGGCAGCATAAGAAGAAAAGGCTTGTGCAGAGCCCCAACTCGTACTTCATGGATGTGAAATGCCCAGGTTCGAGATCTTTAGAAGAAGGTTTTTTGTCTTCTCATGGGGAAATGTAATCAGTTGCAGGAAATGTAATCTTTCCTTCTTATCTTCACGCAGGCTGTTATAAGATCACGACTGTGTTCAGTCATGCGCAGACAGTTGTGTTGTGTGTTGGGTGTTCGACAGTACTCTGCCAGCCCACAGGAGGAAAAGCAAGGCTGACCGAGGGTGTGTATTTGCTGAATGATTGTAAAACATCCAGCCTGTCCTGTTGTACTTTCCAATCTTGACTACAAATCTCAATATTTGATACGGTATCTGATTATGCTACTTTTATTTTTATTTTTTCAAATAGGTTGTTCTTTCAGAAGAAAGCAGCACTGAGAAGGATGAAAAAGGAGTGATGCTTTGAATGCAAAGAATTGTGCGCCTTCAAAATGCCTTACTTTTCATTGATTACAATGAATGAACTTGAATAATGTGATAATGAATGGTGCATGGCAGGTTCTTTCTACCATGCTATCAGTTCAGTGCTCCTGAATAAAGTTTCTTCTGCATGATACAGCTGCATCCTGCCATTTAATTCAAACATATTCAAAACAGTCAATGAAACATTTTTTAGTTTCATTTCTTCTCATGCAGTAATCAGCACATTGATGTCACCATATGTAATATTTAACATCTTTATTTGATTGTTGATCACTATCTGGCTACACTACTACTATATATAATTTCAGTGTTTAAAGTAAATTCTGCTATGCTCACCAAGACTATGTATTTGATGAAAAATATAGAAATGTAGTAAAATATTATTATAATTTAAAATAACATGTTTGTATTTTATATTATTTAAAGCAAATTTTTACCCAGCATCATTCAGTGTCACATGATCCTTCATAAATCATTTTAATGTCTTGATTTGAGTGTATTATAATAAAAATTAACAGTTGTGCTTCTTAATATTAATATGTGGAAACTATATTTTCAGGATTATTTTAGTAATAGAAAATAAAGAAATTGTATTTATTTGAATTGTATATTCGAAATATCTTAACTATCACATCACTTTTGGTCAAATGGATGCACGCTTGATTTTAAATGCATTAAGTTCTTTTAAAACTAAATAATTTCACCGACCCCAGATTATAAATTGGATATGAGTTATTGGAAACTGAATTTTGCATTGACAACTTGTTGATATTGCTTTCAATCAGTTGCAATTATGTAGTCAAGGATGTATTGTAATGAAATGTTTTATTTGTGTAAATAAAACACGTTTTAAAGAAGGAAACAACACATTAAACATATGGTGTGACACATTCTTAGAAAATGTACAAATACAGATTTTCAACTGGCCAAAAAAATGCAGTGCCCACACGACGGAAAAAAAAGCACATCTACAAATTAACATACAAAAGTAAACAGAAGAATAATTTACATGCACATTAAGTCACAATTAAATTTCATTTTTTATAAATGACTGACATTTTTATCCAAAATAGTTGCTTTAATTAAATGTCTGTTAATACTCATGTTCCTGCCAAACACTCCTGGTTCCTCCTCCTCAGACATTTCAGAAACAAGTATTCCAATGCTGGCAAGAAAATGGTCCATTTCGTAAGGCTTGGTGAGGAAATTCCTGCTGTATGTATCGCTCAGCAAGAACTAAATTGAACCGGCCTATAATGGAGTATATATTAGCAGTCCCACAAGTACTGCACCAGTGTTTCTCCTGCATGACATTTACTGAGTCTGGCACTGGACGCTCTGCCTGGGGCCTTCGTCTTCATTGTAGGCTTCAGCACCGTGGTTTCTCTTTTGTTTTTCAAAGTCTACTTCACATAGGTCAACCTCTTCCATATCATCTGTCATCATAAAGTGATCTCTGCCTGGAAGTAACCTCTCCAGGTCGGGCAGCATGTGCTCAGGTAGCCAGTGTTTATCTGGGAACTCAATCTGGGGGATTTGACAGACCCAACACAAATTATAATTTAATCATTGTTTGGTAAAAAAGGTATTTTATTCCTCTATTATTTCTTTATATTAGTGGTGTCAAAAGATTAATCATACACAAAATAAAAGTTTCTGTTTACATAATGTGTGTGTGTGCAATCTATTTAAGTTATAGGAGTATAAATATATACATGTAAATATTCTCTCTATATATACACTGTATTTGTGTTTATATATACACATAAATATACACAGTACACACATAAGGTACACAAAAACGTATTTTAGATGCAATTAATCAATTTCTCCAATGTAACTATATTTTTGTATGTCTGTAAGCAATTTGTTTCTGAAACAAATTAGATTTAATAAAATATAATAACAACACACATTAAATTATATTGAATTCCTCTAGTTTATGTTTAATTTGTTTTTTATTAGTAATTGTTTTTTTTGTCAGTAAACAATTTATTTTCTTTCAATAAAATGCTAATCAAAATATTAAAAAAAAAACAAAATCAAATAATTAATCACACATTATATTAATTTTTTTTTTTTTAGCATAATAATTTATATCTAATTAATTCAATTTATATTGAATTAGTTTTGTTTTTGTTCTTGCAAAGCAAAACTTAAATACAAATAGTAATACAATTAAATTAATAAAATATAATAATACTAAGCATTTTAATGATCAAAAATGAAATAAAAAATGTTTTTTGTTTTTCCAATGATTTTAATTTAATATAAGACTATATGCCTTTTTTGGCAGTAGTACTTATTGTTTGTTTCCAGAAAATTTAAATAAACATTTAACACATTTAAATAAAATAAATCAAAATTAAATATAAATAACACAACATAATGATAGTAATAGAATCAAATCAGATACTGACTTACCTCAAATTTTATGATGAGAAGCCCTTTCTCATAAGGGTCTCTGTACACAGGCATGCCCTCGTTATGAATACATTTCAGATCATTAGGTTTTATTACTTGACCTAAAACCAAGAAAAATAATACAGATTCACACCAATCCGAATTAAAATATTTGATGTTCTAAATACGTACAGAAATATTGCTCAAATATTATTTATGTATAAATAGGACATACCTGGAGGTGAGTTGATGAGCAACAATCGGTTATCTAGTGTACGAACAGTTTTCTTAAAGCCACAGAGCGCCTCCACCAGCTTGATCTTCATCTTCATGACCAGGTTGTCATCTTGTCTCTGGAAGATGGGGTGTTCTTTAATGTCCAGTACGATTATAACATCACCAGGCTCCAGTCCAGGCTCTTGATCTCCTTCTCCGTGGAACGTGATCTTCTGACCGTCTTTCATTCCTGTGACAAAGACCATTATTAATATGCTCCTAGAACACTTCATAAGGGCCTGAAATTAAGCAAAGCTCACGTTCTTCTACCTTTGTCGATGTGGACTTCAAGAATCTTCTTCTTGCGCTCCACTTTGTGTCCATTGCAGTTCTTGCAGCGGTCTTTGGAGCTGAACCTCTCTCCCTGCCCTTGGCAGTCGGAGCACATGTTCTGAATCTGCTGGATCATTCCCGGGCCAATCTGCTGCACCTGGACCTGAACCCCTCTTCCTTTGCAGGTTGAGCATTTTTCAATTGTGCCTTTTTTGCCTCCGTAACCTACAAGACAGATCATTTAGAGCACTTTAATCTTTATATCAACACTGGGCCTTGAATTACAATATTTTAATCATCTTCCCGTTGGATGAACCCAACAGACTAGCTACTTTCTTACCTTCACATTTCTCACAGATCACCTTCTTCTGAAGACCAAGTTTTCTTGTTGAGCCGTTGTATAATTCCTCCAGTGTGACTCCAAGCTGGTGAACCACATTCTTACCTGCATAAAGGAAAACAGATAACACAGTATTATCTACCAACCACCAGAATACAAAACATTAAAGTGCACAACCTATATTTCAGACTATTTTTGATATACTAATGGGGAGACGTTACAAAACATGACTCTTGCTTACTGCCACCTAGTGTAGAAAATAAATGTCTCACCTCTCCTTTCTCTCTGCATTCTGCCCCCGCCACCAAAAAACATGTTGAAAATGTCCATGGGAGAATCTCCTCCTCCCATGCCTCCCTCCTTTATGGCTTGTTCACCTCCTTGGTCATACAAATCCCTCTTTTTGGGATCTGACAGGACCTCATAGGCTTGTGATATGAGTTTAAACTGAAGGATAGTAAGATATTGATTTTAATAATGCAAGCATAACCACACATCCCATCATGATTAACTTACAGTATTTCTGTACAACTTCCTTCTTTCTGTTGGTCATTTATTTGGGTTTCCTTTTCTTTTCAGTTCTTTTTTATTTTTCGCTTTTTTCAACTTTAATTACTCTTTTTTTCCCCAGTTATTTTTATACTTGTTTGTTATTTACTTTCCGTGATTTTTATTTCTGTTTATGTATTTTTGAAAACTAGTAACTTTGTCTCTTTCTCTCAAAATCACAACAAGTACCTAATTTAACCCTTTATTTTAAAGTCCAATTCTTGACATTAACAAATCGTAACTGTGATGGCAAATCAACATCTTAATTTTTTTTAAATATTTAGATTTCTTAAAAGTATTTATATTTATAACCATACTCTTTATTATATCACATTTGCATCAAATAACAAAAAAAAGCTAATGCCAGAGTTTTTCTAATGCAGCGTCTATGGGAGGGATGATAAATCTGACATTGTTCTCT
The DNA here is from genome assembly GCA_032275025.1 of Enteromius treurensis. NCBI lineage: Eukaryota > Metazoa > Chordata > Actinopteri > Cypriniformes > Cyprinidae > Enteromius > Enteromius treurensis. The sequence continues at coordinate 11,441,544 of JAUCMU010000053.1, read as the reverse complement.
CTTCTGAATACTGTTATCAGTCACTTTTTCTTTTTTTGAAAGTCATGTAAACACCATTGATCAGTTTTTCTTTTGCTTTTTGCGCAAATGAGAATGCAAAAAATAAATAAATAAAAACACATAACCTACTGTCCCCCTCACTGCTCTTGAAATTAAACCAACAATATCGACTTTGCCTGCTGAGAAACCCGGGAATGTGAAAAGGGGCCATTGGGCCAAGATTAGGGATGTACAATATGTGCATGCAAAATATGTGCTTTAATTATAAACAGCTAATGCATTGTTAATAGGCATGCTTATAAGACACTAGTTAATAGTGAGTATTGGTCCCTTTACTAAAGTGTTGCCAACAACATAAAATAGTCTAAGATGAAATATAATAATTGAATAAAATGCTTAAATTCAAATGTGATTTTTATTTTATTTTCTTTACTATCAAAGGCTTCTGGGCGTTTACTGCTTCTTTCAAAATAACTAAAAGTCTCATAAAAAGAATACTAAAAATACACATCGAGAACTATTTGCATCCATATATGCAGACAGATCTCAAAGCCATGTTTAGAAAGGCAGCACGCGCCTCACACTAGCGTTCAGGACACTTCCAGAAAGTTCCTCTCGTTTCAGTCGCTGTCGTTTATCAGGCAGCGTGAAACATGACACGGTTTCCGCTCGCGGCGCAGCACCTTCACTTACTTTCTCGCCTTCATTCGGGTTTTTATCCGGGTGATATTTCAGCGCTAGTTTCCGATATGCCTTCTTGATCTCGTCCACCGAGGCTTTGGGACTAACGCCGAGCAGATCGTAGAAACCTGTTTCTCGAACCATCTTTGACGGGAATCAGCTACAGTGTTACAGAAAACAACATATCAGTCCTGCCTACTGACGTTACCGCAGTATACCTACTACGACATAGTTAAAAGCGTAATACAATGTTTCATAGTGCCTGTATATATATACATATATATGCTCCGTGAAACAATAGTAACGTTACAGCAGGTTAATACAAGTGGTCACTGTTTTGAATTTAAACAGACTAACGTTATTACTTGAAAGCTAACATGATACTCAAATTGTCAGTTAAACGAGTGGACGGCTCTAGAGAGAACAGTTCAAATAAAGCTTCGTGGTTGTTTTTGTGTACGTTATGAGTTAGATAATACTCACAGGAACAGAGGAAAAGGAAAAGCCGGCTGGCCGCGTCGCGTTGTTCTCGTCTCTGCTTGTGTGACTGTTGTACTACTGCCGCTGAACGCAGCGCGCGCTGTCGCTCTTATATAACGTCAAACGGCGTCGCTCCAGAACCTTCTCGAGCTCCAACGCCGGAACCTTCCACGAGAAGAACAGACGGGTTGATGGGTTGGAATAAGGGCATGCTGCTTCACGTCGGATTTCAGATGTTTGCACTACATTTATGACTTATTTTATGTATGTCAGAATATGTTTGCATTATGTTCTCATGTAAATTTAAAACGTGCAAAGTAAAATTTTTTTACATTTTATTTTAATTTATTTTTTAAGTACATGTGAGATATAAGATATAAGTATAGCAGAATAATTGAAAAAAAGGTATATAAATGTGTATCAGATATTGCATGTAGTAAATGGTTAAGTAAATCTAGATCCCACATGTGTCAAGTCTCATTTTGTTTATATATAGCGCTTTACAAAATTTCACTGGAATTAACGTAATAGGAAGGTATTTATTAAAATTAATGTAAAATAGTGACTTTGTTGGCTTGAGAGTTGTTCTGATAATTGCTCAGCAGAGGTCGCTCTTTAACAAGGTAAACTTTTTTTTTTTTAGCAGGGTAGCTGATGATGGTGGATTTGTTATGTAGCTTACTGTAAAGGGGTGAGAACCAGAAGTGCGTTAGTGACATGTTGGGTCAAATTGGGATATCAAATGAATGTATATACAAAATGACAGATCTCGATGAGCTCTTTCTACTGGCATACCACATAGTTTCAGCCATCAGAGTGTACAAATGTTTTGTTTTGAACGATTAAAATCAGTACATAAAGTCAAATCAAAGTACAGCGGTTTTTTTTTTGTTGTTGTTTTTTTTGGTCCTACTGTAAAGTTGGTGAAATGTCACTTGCCCTTAATATTTTTTTTACTTTAGTTAAATTTTAAGTTAATTGAATATTAGTACGTCAAACACAAATATTGGCTGTATTCATGTTTTATATTTATATTTCAGTTAATGCAAATCACTTTTTTTTTACTGGGTACTGGTTTAATAACTAACATTTTGTAAAAGTTTTATACATTTTGAAAACCATTTAACACCAACATGAGTACAGAATGTGTCTTAGCACGTGTGTTTACCTAAGCTTTTTACAATAGCTTTTTACAATAGGCTTTTACTCTCTTCATCTTGGACACTCACAGGCCTCCAGCCTATTAAGCCTGTTCAGAAGAGCGGTGGTGCTCTGTCCTGCCCCTTTAAGAGCTATAGAATCAATAAACATCAATCTGAAGTGTCTGTATGACAGTCTGCTGAAGTCTGTTTATAGTCTTCCTCTCTGTTTCTCGGTCTTTGTATCATGAGCTTAAAAGCTGGTGTTTTGCTCAACTGTAGCAGTCAGATCAGAGTCCAGAGTCCCGCCTTCAATTACAGCTCACTACAGAAATCAGTCTCTCCTTCTTCAGGCCGAAAGATAGTGGCTCCTGTCGGCTCTCCAGTGTTGAGTTCAGACTTCATAAACTCCGAAGTCGAACTTTCTATAATAGACTCGACGGACAGACGTGCTGTTGGACATGTTTTTTCACCGACTGTTCAGGATGATCTGCGGCTCTCGAGGCGTTTGCTTCTGTTTGTGCTCTGAATGAACTTTCTTCGAGGATCAGGTCTTTCAATTAACACTTGAGGACTAACCAATGCACTTTATGGACAAAACATTTGGTCTGTCTTATTCAACATCTGTAATTTAAATATCATGTGTTAAACTTCACTTATAATATTTGAGTTACTTCTGGATTTATGTTTAACTACTTATATCTGTACAATTTCACCTGAAGTTTACATCAATATCCCAGCAGAATGACCACCTGACCGGTGCAGTTCATTATAAGAAAATTAAACATGAAACAAAGACTGATGACCAGAAACAGAGTTTTTTGTCTTAATTTTGAACTGTATAATTATTCTTACTTTTCAAAACTTAACAAACAGTTGCTTTTACATTTGTATTGAGTCTTAAACTGAGTTAATGTTATCTATTTCAATATTTTGTTGTATAATACATTTTTTTACTTGTTAAAAAAAAACGAGAGCTTTATCTGACTTTTTATCTCTCTGTGTTCAATCAGTTTTGAAAATGAATCCCCTTCTCCCTTCTTTGATAAAAACATGCTCTTGAGTTTAATATTTGACATTATCATATCATATTTATATGATGTAAATAAGAAATTATAAACAGACAATGACTTTGGCAAATTGACAGAATTATATTTTTATTGAATCTTTCTTACAGGAGACTTTTGACAGATTCACAAACTCAATAATCATTTGTGCTGGAGAGTCACAAAACAGTGAATAACAAATATCTTGATGATCTGTGATGAATGTAAGTCCAGAAGATGAAGCACAGAGTCAATCTCAGCTTGGGTCGATCGACAATGTCAGTGTTCCCAGAGCTTAAAGAGTCCTTGTGCTGCAGCGACTATAAATCTGATCCGATGTAGGAGAGACCGAGTCCTGGAAAACTGACAGCGACGAGACACAATGAGCAGCAGCTTCAGTTCATGAGCTGCTCAGATTTTACGCTCCTCCTCTTGAACAGAAGCCAGTGATAGGGTCAAAGTTTCAGTGATTTGAAGGCTGCTAGATTCTCTGTCATCCAGAAAACAGCCGTCAGTTCAACTGAGCTTCACAGACGGATGAGAAGATGCTGACTGAGCTCTCCAGCTCTTCTCTGTCACAAATCTCTGAATTGTGATGTTCAGAAGAGCGTTTGTATGAAGTGATCCATTAGTGATGTACAAGCGTGTACAAACACTTGTTCACAGATCGATCTCATGTTCCACTGACTTGTGGCAGAAAGCTCAGCATCTCTCCTGTCATCAGGAGTTGAGATGGAGACAGTTTGAACAGTAGGATTTCCAAAACATCTGATAAAACAAATGCTTAAAAGTAATAAAGAAAAGGCTATCGACAGGAGAAAAGTGCAAAGGATAAAAGCAGACAGAAACACTTCCTCTAGGCTCCTCTCATTTCTAGCAGGCAGGTTGTCTTCTCTCATATGTTCAGGTGCTGACATGATAACACAGATTTGAACATTCAGGTTCACTGTGAAGGAGCTCATGGTCTCTATAGTGCAGATTCTTGTAGGAAAAAAAAATTGAGTTATATCAGAACGGCTGAGCTTGTATGAACTCTTGGTTTATACTCTGTAGTGCGGCTTTGCTCTGTCCTGCCCCTTTAACAGCTACAGAGAGATTGTAGCTCCACCTGAATGTCGGATCCGGCTTTATTGATAGAACTCCGGAGCCGTAAACTTTTGTGATTTCCTACAACCGTGAACATGAGAAAAATGTGTTTAGGCTGATTAACAGTAACTAAAAACTGAAAAAGTGTCTCAGAAAAAGTGTGATTTTGACAACAGCTCTAGAGTGTGGATTGTGTGTAGATGACACTTGAAGTAATATTTTATATCTAATGCAAAAATGGCTTTTTTATTTTATTTATAATGTTATTGATAAACAATGTCAGTGCTCAGAGAAAGATGGATCATTAAAACGTTGTTAATATATGAACATCAACATGTCTGAAAATAGTCTGAAGTCTGTTTATAGTCTTCCTCTCTGTTTCTCGGTCTTTGTATCATGAGCTTAAAAGCTGGTGTTTTGCTCAAC
>JAUCMU010000053.1:11411751-11427169 GCA_032275025.1 Enteromius treurensis | reverse complement strand
CACACACACAATTTTAATTTACATGTGCATGTATTTATATAAACATAATAAATAAACACAGCCCACACACATATATTATGTAAACAAAAACATTTAAGAATGCAATTAAGCACGATTATTCATTTGACAGCACTATTTAAAATCTAGCAAATACCTTTAATGGTATCATCAATATCTTTGCATAGTTGGTATAAGTCACTTCCACGTCCCACCACTCTTTCGCCTGAAATTCCACGTTAAGAGAGAAGTATAACGGAGTATAACATTTAACACAGAACTGCATATGAAACAACAAAAAAAATGTGGTTAGCAAAATACTATTAAAACTCGCCATCCAACACTTTCATGTTTGGGAAAATTTCAAGAATAAGAGTCCGGTATGAAGAATTCTTGCAGACTGTAAAAGAAATGGGAAAGTATTAAGGACTAGATTTAGAGCTCCAAAAATATTTCATTAAAAAACCCCAGAAAACCACTGACCTGGATTGGTAAAATTATAGGTGTTGTCTTTTAGTCTGATGCTCTCCAGCTTCTTTAAAGACTTCAGTGCATGAAGATTATCAGCGCTGCAGGTGCAATGCGACATGTGTGACATAAAAAGTTGGATATAAACGCAGATAAATAGGAGTAGCTACAAAAGCTGCCTACCTCGGTATCACATTGCCAGCAACATTCAAACTCTGTAAACTTTCACAGCCGGAAAGAGGTTCTGAGAAGAAACATGTACAACTGCATAAGTCACATATAATATCACAGATTTTTTTTATATATATATATACGATTACATTAAAGGAATAGTTAAAGTAAAAATGTAAATCTTAGGATATCAGGATATTCATTGGCTCACCAATGGATCCTCTACAGTGAAGGGGGGTGCTGTCAGAAAGAGAGCCCTAACAGCAGATATAAACATCACAGTAATCCACACCAGTCAAGTTGACATCTTGTAAAGTGAAAAGCTGCAACAAATCCATAAACCTTAGTCCTCTATCCATAATATTGCTTTTCCTCTGTGAACAATAACAGTTTTTGGATTTTGATATTAGATGACAACAGGAGATTGACGTTTTTTTTAACTGGAGAAAAGCATTATTATGCATGGATTATGGAGTCATATTCTGGATAGAAACAATAATAATAATGATTAATTGGTGGACTGGATTCATCTGGATTACTTGTGGATTATTGTGATATTTTTAAATCAGCTGTTTGGACTCTTATTCTGACGGCCCCCCTTCACTGCAGAGCAACTGGTGAGCAAGGGATGCAATGCTAAACCAACCAACCAAACTCATCTACACTTTGAATGGTTTTCTTTTTTGTTACAACTATTTTGAAATAACGATTACCTAAATTAGAGATTCTGTTGGCTGACAAGTTAAGAACAAGAAGTCTTTGTAGAGGTGAAAGGGGCCCCAGATTTGTGATGTTATTTCCAGAGAGATCCAGCCTCTCCAGGTTTATGCACTCTCCTATACATCCAAGATCATAAATTCCTGCAAAAAACACATGCAAGGTAGTATTCTGTGTATTTCTAGAATGCATTCTGCAGACAAAATTAGCATCATCTTACCTAAATTCCTAAGCTTAAGAAACATAATGGACTCCAAGTCGAACTCCCCGGTGCGGGACTTCAGAAGCACATTGGTGATCTTTGCACATTCTGTTTCTGGAATATGAGGAGAAGGACTGTGATTATATTTTAAGAAGCGTTTAAGCAGCTGAGGGGAGATTATAAATGTAGCTCTCCATGATGCCAAAGCTTCAAATGATGATTACAGTTTTAATCTCGTTTTATGTGTGAACTCTCAAAGACCGGATTACAGCTGCAGATCTCCTCTAGATTTAATGCTTTTTTTTACCCGCGATATTAAATAACATCTTTTGTGCTGCCATAATTTGCACTCTCTTCTCCTTTTTACTTTAATAATGTAAAATAAATTAACTTACTAAATTAATAACAGTGATGCATTTTTTATATTCTCAAAAACGGCACTGTAAAAAAATATATATATTTTTACGGTAATATACCGGCAGCTGGGGTTGGTCTAATGGTAAAACCATTATTTATTTTACGGCAAAATTTTTAAAAATATAATATCAAAAGTTTTGTTTTGTAAATAGTTTTACGGTTTTATTTTAAAACAGTTACAGTTAAATACCGTAATTTCTAATTAGAAACCGTAATATTTGATATATTGTTAATATACCAAACTGTTAAAATAGTGAAATCTATTTTGTTCCTTTGAAATACACTGTTAACTACCAAATGCAGGTGGTTATTAGAAAGTGACATGATGAACCATAACTCATCACAAGAAGCTTTTAAATAGTAAATCATGTAGAAGGTGCTCAGTGTTATTCACACAAGCACTAAACGCCATCATGGTAAGAATTATTCATACATTCATTTAACAACATTACATGTAACATAAAACCCTAATAAACATAACTGATACAAAAAAACTAAAAAGAAACAGTTATTTCAAAGAAAAAACAACAAATTCAAACAAAATTTTAAATGCAATGCAGGGAATTCTGGGAATGTCATTTTACGGTGTTTCACTGTAAATTTTACAGGAATTTACCATTAACCATTTAACGTTTTTTTTACCATAGCATTTTCACAGTTTTTTACAGTTAAATTCACAGCCATTTTTTACAGTGTGGTTATTTTTCTTAAATAGTATAAAACTGGATTAACTGAAACTAAGCTGATCGTCATCATCCTGATCAGCTCCAACAAATAGATGAAAAACACTGATCAACAAAAAAATTGAAATGATGCTCTGAAAATAATGTTATAGATATTAAAGAACTAAAATTACTAAAATAAATTTAAAAAGCTTTACTTAAATTAGTAAAACAGTCAAAAGCAAATATTAAAATGGCTAAACTAACATTGAAATAAAATGTTAATAAAACTATAAGGGATTAAAAGTTAATAAAACTATAAGGTTAAGGGATTTGTTTCTTAATCTGCTCTAAAAGGGTAAAGAATCATATAAAACTTACAATCTTAAACTCACTGGATAGTAGTAAAAATATTTTAGACGACAATGACAACACGCACAGACTCCACTCTACTCGAAAGAGTTTGTTTTTTTAGCAGATAGACTAAAAGTTGTCGCAACCCAACAGTTGGTTTAATCAACGGAATCAAAGAACGTGTTTAATGAACCAAAGTAAGCGCACGAGCAACAAGCGCACGAGCGATGCCCTAAAGGAGACGCCATGCTGTTTTACCCTGCAATAATACACTGCTTAGACTGACAAACAAAATAAATGTTGTCCTTCAAAATTAAAAAAATGCATGTGGTTTTAATGACAGAAGTATATTTATGAATCAGCACCACAGCGTGTGGACAGCTACTGCTGCTAGCCGCCGCTGACGTCAAAACACTGCTTTATTAACGAACTCACCGTTGTCCTTTTCCCTCTTCGAGTCCATTGTCGTTCATTCGCAGATTAAAGCATGGGACAGATGTTTTGTTGATAAACGCTGGTGGGCATGTACAGTATGCGGTATTCAAGGCGGATCTGAGCAGGTGTGCCTTAGCTCTGCGGCTAGCCTCTGTAGCGTCTGCCCTAGATACTCACGGATTTAATGCGGGCATTATTTGTCCCCCTGCTGTTTCATTGCCCTGATGTTTTTATTCATTTCAAGCGTTCTCCTGGTTTAATTTACGTCCGGACAAATTAATTATTTAAAGTTCAGCGCAACCGGAAGTTGCCCTTTCAGTGTTTTTGTGCGCTTGCATTGGTTACTAGGGTATTGTCATGGAAACAGGGTCAGGAATGCAGAACTTAGGATTTTTGTCGTGATGTAAATTTTGTACTTTAATTCTGTATTTACTAAAAAGCGAAATATTATTAGTCTATTTGTTTTGAGCCACGAGTAACGTGATGTTAAAAAAAATTAAAGTAATAAAATAATAAAGTTAAAATAATAAAGTGTAGCATCGATTCAACTTTATAAAGTTTTTGAAATCTTTATATATATACAAATATGTGTGTGTGTGTGTGTGTGTGTATTTTTTATTTTTTTATTTAATTTTAATTAATTTTGTTTTATTTTATTTTTTTATTTTTTTTGTGCTGTCAGAAGAATAATCCCATACAAAAATAAATGTTTTTATTTCCATAATATGTGTGCATAGGCTATATTATGTATATAAAAATACACACACATACAGTATATATTTAGAAAATATTTACATATTAAATGTTACTCTTTAGAGTGGAAAAAATGTTTTTTTTAGATTATGATTAAGATTAATAAAATAGTGTGAGTACTTTGTATCTTGTTTTAGCCTTACAGTATTTATGTAATTTCCTATAGCCTGTTCAGTTACATGTTTAGCTGTTTTAAAACTTTTGTTGTATTATTAACTAATATTTTAAATAAAAATGGTACAATTACATAAAAAGTGTAAACCTTTCCCGCATCAATGTAATTTAGATATTTGCTTGAAAATGCTAAAGTCTATGCAGTGTGCTCTGCCCCCTGCTGGAGTGAAGAGTTAGTGGGTTCTGGAATCGTTTTCATTGACAATTCGGTCCGAGTGAGAGCCAGCAGCGACGGACAGGACAGTTTATGCCGCGCGCGTCAGGAACAAGTGTAACGTTTCTTCAGCTGTTAAAGTATTTATGGAGAGTGTCGCCTTTACCACCGACAGGCATAGGCTACTTCAGGAAGGACTGAAATTTCATGCTGCCTCCCAATTTTCTCGGCTGGCCAAACCGTGGACATAAATGCCTAGAACAGAGAAGACCAATGTGATGCATCTTCACGAGAGGAAAATCACTCGACTAAGATGGGTAATAAGCAAACGATATTTACTGATGAACAGCTAGACGCCTATCAGGTAAGAGACGCTAGTTTTAAGCGTTACAGTCTAAAATTAAGCAGCAACAAAATCGAGTTTTGCTTAAAAAAGAATCAACAGATATGTGGTTCTTTATATAATTATATAATTATTTGTTTAATTTTAACGTGCATTCTTAAAGAAAACTGCTTAAAATTGATGCAGGCCAATTAAAAACTGCTTATGTGTGTGTGTGTGTGTGTGTATATATATATATATATATATATATATACTGTTATTTTGTATTAATAATAAATTCAGAGATGTTCTGTATGGTTTTATTAGGCTTCACCTTGTTCTTAGTTTATTGTCTGCGGCACACAAGCAACTTTATTGTCTTTCCCATTGCAACGTTTGTAGAATTAGAAAAAAAAAAAAAAAAAGATATTGATCCTAGATATTCTGCATGAGCTTTTTAAACTTTACACTATTTCAAATGCTGTTATTAATTCTATAAATCTTCATGATGCACACAGAAGCCAGAAGGAATCACAATTTCTATGTTTTCTCACATATCGTTTGTTCTTTGTGTGAAACCTGAGCATTGAGGCATATCTGAGGACATCTGATCATATGGTTCTTTATCCTGCTCGTGCGTGAACATGTGAGATGGTCTTGCTTTTGTCTTCAGTAACGGTCTGTCATGCTTTTGCGAAACATCATCTCAGTCTAGAAGGACTTAGAGAGGCTTAAATATTAATACCAGTGTAAGATACCCAGAAACCTCATTCTGTTTAGTCAGCTGTTGCACTTTATGGCAGTTTCTGCTGCCAGAAGCTTTATCTATCTATCTATCTATCTACTATCTATCTCTGTTATCTGATTTACTGAGTCCGATATTAGGGAAATTTGAATAGTAGGCATCTGAATTTCCCACATGCCAATCAACAAAGTGCATCATGAAGATCAATGACTGTTAGCAACAATGGCCGCCGCTTCTTCTGCTCTTTAATCACTGAGTTGTAGTACCTGGATCAGTGGAGCTTGGCCATTTGGCTGATAGACTCATTCCTAACAGAAGCCAAGTCTTAGCTAGTCATTCATCACAGAATCAGGCTATTGGGGGAGAATATATGTAGTGGCTAATCCTAAATACCTTTCTTTCTTTCTTTTCTTTTTTGTTTTTGCCTTAAAATTTTACTTGTGTCTATAGTTCATGCGAAAAATAGGATTCTTGTTTCCAAATCTGTAGGACTTTTATGTAAAGCACAAAAGGGGATCTTTTGCAGAACCAATTTCAGTTTAAAGTGCCCCTTTAATAATATCCATTTATTTTTACCCTGTTTGTGCAACAGCTCCCAAACGATTCGTTCAGTGAGTCATTTTTCCAAATCTCTCTGATGATTGGTCGATTTTATTTAAAGCAGTGTTTTTGTAAGGGATAATGTACAGGCAGCCAGTAGTTATCGCAAAAATAAGCCAGTGTGATCAGGACCCGACGCGAAGCACGGCTACTTCCCACATAAGGAAAAAGACTGAACATGAATATGAATTTGAAACATTTTATTGCCATATTTGATTTAAATTAACATTTTCATCCTTCCGCGAAACGATATAGTACCACGTGACTAACATTCAAACATTAGTAAGACAGTTTATAACATCTACATATGAATAATATTAATTATTAATAGGAAAATTTTCCATTGTTAATTGTGGTTGTCCGGTGTTTGTCACAAGATGGCGCCAAATGGTAATCTTTGTTCGCGCGGAGGGATTTTAAACATACAAGTAGTACCAGCTATGCGTTACTATAGCGGTTATTATTCGAAAAGAACAAACCTGCAAATGTCTCAACTGACCAATCAGAATCAAGCATTCCAGAGAGCCGTGTAATAAGAGCTTTTAATCACTCCAAAAGCGACACCTAGTGGCAAAGATTGAAATTGCATTTTCATTCAGACCAATGCGAAAAGACCAACAAATGGCTTGGGATTCGTTTTAAAAATGCCCCATTTCAATGATTCAGAGTCGAAACTTTAATTTGAGAGACAATAACTTTATACACGGTGCTCTTTCAGATTTTACTCTTTGCAGGAGGCTTTTGATTCACTCACAGCTGTGTTACACACTGTATGAACATAAAACCAGCCAAATTACGTAACTTCAATGTCGTGCAGTCTCTTAATTTAAGATTTTTTTTTTTTTAACTGTTAAAAGCGTACCGAGCTATGGAAGAGATACTGTTTCTCGAGAGCTTTTTGTAAGAACAATTTAAGATGAAGTGAAACAAGGACAAAATGATTTCATCATGGACAAAACTGGCTCATAAGAGTCAGTCGTTTTTTTAAATCAGAATTATATGTTTGTTTTTGCATTCAGCCCTTCAGCACAACTCTAATACAAGGATGTTTTGTACCGGTATTTTGCTGTACACTCTTAAAAACAAAGGTCCTTTAAAAGGTTCTTCACAGAAGAAGAGTGTGTAAAGACTTTTTGTTCCATCTCTTTCAACACAGACTGCAAATTCACATTCATAACTCAAGCAAAATATGATTTCTGTTTACGTGAGGCTGAAGATTTTGTAGTAAATACCAGCTGCTCTTGTACCTTTATATTATGTCTGTGTGACGTGAGTAGAAGAAGTTATGAAGAAGCCATTCCTTTCTCCGAGCATGTAATGTCATTATTAGATATGTGGGCTTACGTTTCTGGTAATAATTTAACACCGGGTCGTCTATCCTCCTGTGCTAATATCTCGCAGCTGTGGCCTTACCTCACATCTCACAGATTCAAGCCTCAATATTTCAAATTAACGAGCAATTAACAGTACTCAAAGGTTAATGCGCGTAAATCACAGGACAGTCTTCCGAGCTGCTCCGCTGATTTTTAGCATAGTGCTGGCTGGTGTTTAGGTAAACATCATAAAAGAGAGTTTAATCATTAGCTAATAAATCTTTCGGCTCAGGTCGGCTACAGTGAGTGCGGTAAAGTAAGAAAGGAGTCTGGAGATCTGGGAAGCGTCTTATAAGGGGCTTTAAGGCATTTCCATGCTACCGACAGCTATTGTGGTTCCCGGCGGTCATATTGCCAGGCCTCATTTGGCGTGTTGTTTTCTGTGACGGGTAACACTTATCAAACAGTGAAACCTAAGAGGCATTGTGTGCTAATACAAAAAGGTGTTGAAAAAACCGAGGAGGAACTCAGGTGTTGATTCACGTGCAGTCATGCAGTGTTAACTCGAAACCTTTGTTTAACGTGTCAGAGAGGTGAAGCACATTATTTTATTCATCGTTTTTAAGTAACTCAAAAGTGACAGTTAAAACTTGTGCACTGAAATGGTTAATCACAATGAATTCAAAATAAAAGTTTGTTTACATTACGTATGCACTGTGTTTATTTATTATCCATATAATGCACACACATATGCACTGCAAGTAGTTAAGAAAAACGTTACGTTTATGGATAATATTTATATATGATCTAAATTATATGAATGTTAATATATACATATAAATACATGTAAATATTTGTAAAATATATAGTTATAAAATATATATATGTGTGTGTGTGTGGGTTTATGTATACGTAAAAATATACACTGTACACATACATATAATATGTAAATCAAAACTTTTATTTTGGATGGCATTAATCACTTGAAAGAGCTAGTAAAAATATTTATAATGTTACTAAAGATTGCATTTTTTTTTAAAATAAATTTTATTTCAATTAAAAAATGTTTCAGAAACTTTCCAGTCATTAAAGAAACAACATCAACACTAATAAATGTTTTCCAAGAAGCAAATCGGTATATTAGAATGGTTTCTGACGGGTCATGTGCACTGAAGAATAGAGGAATGATGCAGAATAAATTAAGTTAAAAAAAAAATTACAAATGGTTGTAATATTTAATAAGGTTACTGGTTTTAGTGTAAGTTTGATCAAATAAATGCAGCATTGGCGACCATAAGACTAAAAAAAAAAACATTCTAAACTTATATATAATATATAATAATATATATATATAAGTTTTTTTTTTTACTTTTAAATGGTAGTGAAAATTTACAAATCATTTTATTTATTGATTGATTTTTTTTTTTTTTTTTCATGGACATTTAATTTTTTTTTATAAAAATCAAACCAACTCCAAACTTTGAATAGGTAATGGAAGTGATATTTTTTTTCAAACATACAGTAATGCCAAATATCATCCCGTTGGATATTACTAAGACAGATTAAGATTTTGCTTGAAGTTTAATCTACATATTGTTACAATGAATTTCTTGAAAGTTTTATAAAGAATCTCCAATTATCTTTTATATTCGTGTTCAGTAAAAAGTTTTTTTTTTTTTTTCTTTTTAGGACTGCACCTTCTTCACCCGTAAGGAAATTCTTCGGTGAGTATAGACCTTTTTGGCATTTTCTGACTTTATTTTGGTGAATTTGGTGTAGAATTCAGTGGCATGGATTTAAACATGGTGCAGTTTGTAAAAAAAAAAAAGTCCAATATGAATATCAAAACTCTTTCATAATCAGTGTGGGCATAAGTGGACATAAGTATTGCATGACCTACAAGTTCATTCAACTCTACTGCACTCCACTGGCTCTTACCAACCATGTCAAAGATCTATAAATCTCTCTTGCCCCATTCATACAACTCATTTTTCGTCTGTCAGCAGTTCAGCTCCAGTGATATTCATCCATGTTCATTCATACAGACCAGTCTGCATTTAACAGCTTCATTAGTATTCCTTTCACAGGCTGTGCACGATTTGTTTGAGTGAAATTTATACGCTGGCTCTGATGAAACCCGAGATCTAATAAAGAGAACCTGACCATTATAAAGGTTCTTTTTATGGGAATTGTCCTTTATGTGAGCCACCGTTTATGCAAATATAGGACCAGCAGCTAAGCTAAGCTCAAATCTAAAGTTTCAAAACCTGCTTTGCACGGGCAGCTTTTAAGGATAGGACTAGTTAGGATGACTGTACAGTATATCAACAGAAAACAAAATATTGGGTAAAATTTGGGTGGTTCACTTTTTTCTCGACTTCACTCTATGGGCAGCACTGAATAAATGAATGTAATGCACATGAGATTAGCTAAGCTAACAGTGTCTTTCTTGCCAAATATTGAGTAAAATTGTCATGCAGCATCTGTTTTAATCAGATTGCACTTTTTTGTGTCTATATAAATAATAAATCAAATGTATGTTCTATAAAAGTATATTTTAATCCAAATGTCTTTAAACTTTTGTCATTTGGAAGGCAGCAACTCATGATTGATTTCAACTGTTTGAATTAGCATGTGGCTATGCTAACATTGTGGTATAAATGTTGTTTTTTAATGAGAATGAACTTTTTATTGCTAGTTTTCAGTACTGAATAATGTATAGACCAAATATAATCTGATTTTAGCTGTTTGACATTAGTGTGTAGCTACGCTAGGGTGAACATATGTGTCATTTTTCCTTGACATACAGTATGTGAAAGTTTTTTTGCGATATAAGTAAACCTTCACAAACTGTATGGCTGTGATATACATAAACCTACCAACATCTTTTGCCATGACTTATCATTTTAATTGCATAACATTGGTTAATAGAAGCTCAGTTAGTTAGTTAGTTTTTTATCAACATTTATAAAATATCGCAAAAGTTTTGTGCAAATCCTGCCCAGGATTTCTATACTGCTTTGGTTCAAAGTACCTTGGCAAAAATGGCCCGTATGGTAACCTTTGCCAACAATGTGATTCTTTAGCATATAGTACAAAAATTCGTAAACAAATATTGGCTAAAATAGTCCATTTTTAATATGCTTGAACTTTTTAGCATTGCAGTATTTTTTTATATTAAATTTATAGCCAATATTTTTCTTAACTTTCATGTTTGGAAGGTTATATGTAGACAGCAGAGCTAATCTAACAGTGTGTTATTTTTTCAAATAATCTTTAAATAGTCGAATGTGCCAATTTTATAGATTTTTTTTAGTATCCGGCTCACGAATGATTTCATCTTTTGACATTAGCATATAGCTAAGCTAACTGTAGCTGCATTTCCATTGCCTTTCGAATTGCACAAAATGAAAATTAGAAATACATAAATTTAGCAAAAACGTCCATGTATCACAAAAAACTTTTACATAATGTATGGCTGTTATATATACATAAACCTACCAACATCTGTCGCCATTACTTATCGTGAGCAGAAGCAATTACATTTTAGTCGCATAACATCGATTAATGGAAACTCCGTCGTATCGCAAAAGTTTTGCGCAAATCTGTAATGGAAATTCACCTACTGTGGATAGCACATACAAAAAACAAACATATTACAGAAATATTAAGAAAACAATTTTCAATTCGATTTAACTTAGCAGACCTCTAATCTCATATTACATCTTTGATTATTAGCACATAATATCCTACCTTCTACCAACAAACCAACCCAAAGGAAGCATTTTTGAATAAGAAGCCTGTGTCCTTAGGCAAGATACATTCATCCGGCTAAACAGGGAAGAGAGAGATTACATCCCATCCAGCTGAAATTTACAGCCTCGCTCTGTCTGCAAGAATGTGATTTCTTTCATGCTTTTTTGTAGCTCTATCAGAATCTCTCCCTGACAGGCCATGCAGCAAGCAGCAAAGCGTGTAATTGTCTTTAGCCACCAACACGACATTGCCTCGGTTGTAAGCTGTTGGTATATACATATATAACACTGTTCTGTTGGTCCACTGCATCAGCGCTCATTGTGTAGCTGTACTAATCGGCTTTCAATCAGAAAGAATTGTTCCTACGATTAATCAGCATGAGCTTCAGGCTAAAACTAGAGTCCATCACTCAATTTCTTTGCCAGCCTTAATTAGACAATGTGGCTGCCCTCCAAAACCAGAATTTTACTGAACGCAGCTTGTAAGTTCTGTTAATGTTTGATCTGTTTATATTGTTAAATACTATCTAATCACAATTATTTAGCGTTTCAAGAAAGTAAACAATGGCAACAGGATTAAACAGTAGATTAGATTGCTTCACTACACAGCAACTGCAGCGAGAACAAACATTGTTTTGTGTTTGTCCATTGCGCTTGCGTTTTGCATCTTGTGCAGCATCTTGTGTTGAACATTGTTCTTAAAGTGATAGTTCACCCAAAAATGAAAATTCTGTCATTAATTACTCACCCTCATGTCATTCCAAACTTTTTGCAAATTTTTAGAGCACAAATTAAGCTCCATAATCAGCAATGGAACTGCAGTTTCCCAAGGTCCAGAAACGTGGCAAGGACATCTATTAAACAGTCCATGTGACATCAGTGTTTAAACTGTAATTTTAAAAAGCTACGAGAATACCTTTTGTGCGCAAAGAAAATGTAGGAAATGTGTTAAATGAATGTGATGACATTAAACACTTGCCACAGCAATTTAGAATTAGAGCGCAATTCCATAAAAGCAGGTGATTTTTCTGACATTGCACAGATCTTGTAAAAAGAGGCATAATAGGTCCCCTTTACAGAATTATTTTCATAATGACTAGCGCAATATACTTAGAGCAGTGCTAATTGCCACCTGCTTTAAGACATTCTTTTTTGGGGCGCAAATAACAGGCAAAAATACCAGTAATATGACAAGAGCAAACGTTAGTAATATGCCTTACGCAATTCATTTGAATACTCCCCTCCAAGTCCTCCTTCTTCTCCTACAAATGCATATTCAGTAAAGTCAGGCACAAAAATTACAGTGTCTACACCTTTTCAGCGCTAATTTTTCACTGCACGTCTTTAGTAAATCCTAACAGTACTATTTTAACGTCAAAAGACAATTTGTGCTGACGCAAACTATTAGTAAATCTGACCCTTAATTGCATTTATCATAAACAAAATATAATTCCATACATTCCACAAATGTCAATTTTTATAAATCTGTACAAAATTACAACGTTATATGATAATGTACCTACAGCTGAGATCACACCAAAACATTTGATTTTTATAGTGTTTTTTTTCACCCTTTGTTTCAATCATGGTTACGTTTAGTTTGGTCATTTTTCTACAATTTCGCAATCTCATAAAAGTAACTTAATATTCCAACAAACTGCTTGTTTAAAGCTCATATGTAAAAGGGTTTGCATTGAGATGATCATGACATCAGAAATCCCAACGTGATCTTATGGTTTTTGTTTTTTTTCGTATTAATTTAATTATTTTGTATGAAGTACAATTTGATTTCACGAGTTCACGCTTCTTTATTAATGAATGGAATGAAGAAAGCTAATTTGGCGTGCTGTCCGGGAAGCGAGCCGGGAGAATCGGCAGACTCCGAACCCTAGCGGCTTGAACCCTAGGCGAGGTTTAGAGGTTGGGTGTCCATCTCGATCTCCGTCTGCCCCCCCCTGGAGGAAGGCGTGGAGCTAAGGAGGAGATGGGGAGGAGGAGGGGTGCACAAAAGCGAGATGCGGAAGTAAGGAAAGCAGGTGTATTTATAGTGGGAAGGAAGAATTTGATTGGGCGATCGTAATGAGGAGATTGATTAGATGATGCGGTGCCAGCGGCGATTAATTCGTCCAGCGATCCTCCTGAAACTATGTTATTATCAAAACATTCACTTATACAGAAATGTTTGATTTATACAAATATTAAGCTTAAATATCAACCCTATCTCTATCTCATGGTAAGGCGAGATTATTGGGTCTCATTCTCTAATAATTGCACACGTTTTTTTTGTATTTATACGTGCATTTCTGCAAAGTGGAATTCATCCAGAGAAAGACAATTACGGCACAGAAACAAAAGACAAATAAGGATCTTTAAGGATAATGAACCTAAGGTTTTGTTGTCGGAGGTGGAAGCAATTTGTAATGTTTAGTTACTTTTCACCCACCTTGTAATTGACATCTAATTTAATGTAGGAATGTATGAATTATGATTTATTCGTGGAAATGTCCGTACGCACATTTCACGCGAAAAGTTGTCCGTACGCATATTTAGCAAATGAGACCCATTGTTTGGAAATGTATGAAAGCAATCATTCAAGTACGTGTTGAAATACCTAAAAACGCTAACAAGATCTGAATTGCATTGCTATAAATGTTTTGATGATGATAAATCCTTAATTACAAAGTCTGTGTTCCTAAAATGCTTCTAAAGTCTTCTTTGAATTTTTTCGTAACCAAGTCTTTCTGCATAAACACTCTTACCTGCATTTCTCTCACAGCCTAGGATCGCTTTTCAAACCTTACGAAAGACCTGGAACCCAATCTCTTGATTAGGCACAGACTTGCAAAGTGTCACATCGTCCTGTAGACGAAAACATAAAGAAATAAAGCCTTGTGTTTGTTATTCGACCTGGCTGTTGTCCATTCCCTATGTGCATTAGTTATAAATAAAACAAATTGCTTGCTTTCCGTTCTAATAGGATTGACATATTGCTCTCGGGTTTCAGGATATGCTGTTAATCGCTGTCGTTTGAAGATCAAGTGTCTACTTTAAGAAATTAAAAGCAGATACAGGAGAAAGGGGTACAGTGTCAGTTTACAGTCAAACGACCCAATTACGGTAATACAGAAGCTCAACAACAGGCTTTGATTGGCTGAGCTGTAACTAGTGTACTTCCCCCCCCCCGGTCTGACTCACAGCCAGGACATTTCCAGTGCTGTACATACCACTTATATTTTCTGTCTGTCATATTACTGTGTAGGAAATTCAGTAGGTATCTTCCTACTTTGCTGTTTTTCATTCATGACTCAGACTTTAGATTTTATGAAGCCGGTATGAAAGTATCAGTGTTTTGATGTTTACATTACTGGCTATGACTTATTGATTATAGGAAAGATGGCTTTCTTTAATCACCAGCAACTCTATGCCACCTGTCTCTACCGCATTGTTTCACTTGATGTTTCTTGCATGTCACCAATTGCATATCATGTTCTATTCCAGTATCATCGCTGTCTTTTACGAGACTGTCAGGCTGCACTAAATACACTGCATTGTAGAGTGTATTATATTCAATCCAGTGGCCGTTTTTGGGGGTACAGTATGATGTGAGATTGATAGATTGGCCGATGACCCCTCATGATGATTGCTCTGGTGTGTAAAGCTTGAAAGGATAATACGATATGATTCAGGATGCTGCGCTGCATCATGTAAGAATGATTTACTGCTGCCGAGTCTGTCCGAGTCCCTGGTTGTGGACGAGTGACAGTTAAATAAGGTTTTATTACCATTCTGATAGACATTTATTGGGATGCTCTTCTATAATGCAGTCTTTAAAAACATGCGCATTGCAGGCTTTAAAAAAACCTATAATCAAAAGGTGGTGTCTTGTTTTTGTTTTTTTTAAGGTGCAAATCTCTGTGTGTTATATAAACTATGAACAACATTAACGCTTAACGTGTCACAATCTCCTGAACTGTATCCCTCATTTAAAATTATACATTGTTTCTAATATGTATAATTACTCATTTTATTTCAAGTTACCTTAAAGGTGCGATAGAATGAAAAACTGAATTTACCTTGGCATGGTTGAATAATAACAGTTCAGTACATGGACATAACATACTGTAAGTCTCAAACACCATCGTTTCCTACTTCTTATATAAATCAAGTGTTTGCAAAAGA
>JAUCMU010000053.1:11326493-11341658 GCA_032275025.1 Enteromius treurensis | reverse complement strand
TTGTTGTTCAAAGTAAAAGAAAAGGGGGGAAAAAACAAGGTCATATTATGTTAGTTTTAATAAATAAAAATGTGAAATTCTCTTTTTTTATTTTATTTTTGCCGTATCGAAAACATACCGAACCGTGACACTACTGTACTGTATCGAACCGAACCGTGATTTTGTGAACTGTTACACCCCTAATATATATATATATATATATATATATATATATATGTGTGTGTGTGTAATGGGAAAATTTTATTGAATTGAATTGAATTTTATTATTTAAATAAATCATCAAATACATGTGAAATTAACAGTTCACATGTTCACTTAATCATTTAAAATGATTAAAATCTATATATAATGAATGATGATTAATGAATGGCCAGTTCAATGCCGTCACACAGTGACACCCATAATATCAATAGAAATATAAACTGATCAAATTTATTTGCTTAGCTTTTAATTGTTAATTTATTTGTTTTTTTTAGCCTGAAAATATCATGCTGCTGGATAACAATATCCAACTGCCGCGGATCAAACTTATCGACTTTGGTTTGGCGCATAGGATCAAGGACGGAGTGGAGTTCAAAAACATTTTTGGGACTCCAGAATTTGTTGGTAAGTCCAAATTCAAAATAAGTGATTCGTTTGCATTTTACTGATGTGTCAGATTCTGCTGAACTTCTCTGCCATCTTTGGACATCCCGCGTGGCTGGTTTGAATGAAATGTAGCTGATGCCTCTAACCTGGTTTATTTTCAGCTCCAGAGATAGTCAACTATGAGCAGCTGGGATTAGAGGCAGACATGTGGTGAGAACTCTTAAGCACATCACGCTTTGTACTTCACAAACAGCAAGCGTCAATACTCGACTATGGCTTAACCATGTGCTCTCTTTTCCGCCCCTCTGTTTCCTCCAGGAGCATCGGAGTCATCACATACATCCTGTGAGTGTGAATGGAGGAATGTGGATTCCTTCTTCTCTGTGACTCCATTGAGTTCCTACACAGGTCACATGCTGAACTAATGTATTGACAAATGAGAGCTTCTCACAATAGGTCAAAATAACACCCATAACGCTACGCCCATAGCCAAAGTGAATATGATCAGGATTATTTTATTATTCCTAATAATTTCCATTAAGGGTGTAACATAATTTTTTATTAATGAGAGGAATTTCTGATCACACCCAGGATACTCAGTTTATGCTTACCTTGTAGGGCGTTTTTGTTTAGATTAATAAATGTGAGAATAATTTTGTTGAGTTCAATTTTCTCCTATTTGAAATACAGATCACCCACATTTTTAATATAGTAGAATAAACAACATCTAATTATAAAATTTGTTATGCCATAGTTTATGCAGTAATTGGCAGTTTTAACAGTTTAAAATGACATACTATTCAAAGGTTTGAGGTCAGTGTGATTTTTGAATGTTTTTGAATTCTTATAAACAATTAATGTTTTTATTCATAATTAAATGTGTCTATTTATTAAATAAATATATATATATTTCTTTTTTATATTATTATTATTATTATTGTTATTAGTAAATAAATAAGTTTTATTAAGCAAGTAACTAAGAATTATTACATAAATAAATATGTGTTATTAAATAAAAAAAATTAAATAAATAATAAATGTTGGGCTGATAAATTAATATATTTGAATGCCAGGTAATAAATAAATATGGAATTAACAGTTCATATGCTCATATATGCACATAAAGTTAAATAAATATAGAAATAAATCATAAAAGTGAATAATGAGTGACAGGTTGAGCCTTGGGCTGTCAGACATGCTGTTACACCCATCACCATTATGAACATAATTGTGGCACTTAACAGCTGTCTGATACATGAACTACAGGAGCACGTGTTTGGATTCCACTGTGAGATCAGTTTCAGGAATTAATTAACAGGAATTTCCAATGCACTTCCACATAGGTCAAGTATTTGTCTTTCTGTTTCAGATTAAGTGGGGCATCGCCGTTCCTGGGCGACTCTAAGCAGGAAACTCTTGCAAACATCTCAGCTGTGAACTTTGAATTTGATGAGGAATTCTTCGGCAGCACCAGCGAACTGGCCAAAAGCTTTATCAGACAGCTGTTGGTGAAAGACACGAGGTGAGAGGTCAAATCAGGGTTTCGTCCGAAATAAGACACATCAGACACTTTGGGGCCATTTAGGAAGAAAAAAAAAGTCTTTGTGGGATTTGTTGTGGGGGGTTTTTTCTGCAGAAAAATCACAGTTCTATGTAGTTTTCTTATGAGCACACACATAAAAGTAGTAGGATTCTCTCACTGGCCTGTTTTTTTTTACACTATTGGGCAGGTATGGGCATGGGATTTTCATTACTGTCACGTTTAATGTGTTAAATAATGTCTCAGGCCAGTTCTGTATCTGTCCTGTTAAGATGACGTCTCACAGAGTCGTGTTTAAGTCATGCGTGGACTTGCTATGTATATTTCCAATTGAAGTTTCTGCCTTACATTTCTATCAGTTTCTCTGTTTCTCTTACCTTTTCATGTTTTTAAGTTGGTTTTTTGCAATTACCTTAAGTTGCTTTGTGTTTGTTTTCTTTGCAGAAAGAGGCTTAAGATACAAGATGCACTCAACCACCCCTGGATTAAGGTAACCACTTGGATTAGGTTGAAAACACAGTTTAATGCATGTTTATCTACTCGTTTTACTGCCATTATAACATACACAAGTGTTGAACTTTACTCTGCTGGTGTGTACAGAATGAACTGACCTCAGGTTTTATACATAGAAAGACAAATATGGGAGAAAACGTGCTGCAATGTTACATATGCCTCTCTCTACTCTTATTAAATTGTACAATTAGAGGCAAGGTTCACCCAATAGTGAAAATTGTTGTCATTTACTCATCCTTGTGTGTTTCGAACTTTTATGACTTTCTTTATTTCTTCTGTCTCTGTTGAAAAAAAAAACAGGATATGCTGGTTGGGTATGTTTTAAAGCGTGGCAGTTGGTTTAAGTTGATCCTTAGTTGATCATGATTTAAAAAGAGTAGGTTCACGCCAAAATGCTGGTTGCACTGTAAGCTGGTTCTGAGCAGGAGCTAGTTGCTAAGGACCAGCACATGTTAAACCAACTCATAACCAGTTTATAACCGGCACACGATCAGCTTAATCAGATTAAAACTACCTTATAACACGCTCAGGACCAACTTAAACCAGCTGCCATGCTTCAAAGCAAACCTAACTAGCATATGCTGTTTTTTTCTACAGGAGTGGAGCACAGATGAAAATATTTTAGTTTCATTTTTGTTCTCACAATGTTATCTTGGACCCTGTTGACTTTCATTCAATAGTAAAAAACAGTCGAAACCTCCATAAAAATGACACAAGGGTGAGTAAATGGTGTCAAAATGATCATTTTTGGGCGAACTATCCCAAATCCAACAAAGCAACCCCTGGTGTTACCATGTTGGCCAGCTACTAGATGCACGTATGCATGCAAGTGTTCATCATGGAAGCAATCGCATGTTGATGAATTCTTCTAATCGACGACTGAATCCTGTGTGTACCATGCTGTGTACCATCCTAACATCCCGAGAGCAGCATTAACTTCTCCTGCCTGGATCTGCTGCTTACCTGTTGCGTGAGTTGATTGCTTTGTCATCCTGGTGAAAAAACGAACTACCTTCTTACTCCTTATTCCTCCTCATTTCTCTATGCGAAGACCCACAATCAACCTGAGGACAACAGCGCCACCATAGAGGTGCAAACGACAGTGGGATCGCAGCAGCTGAAGGCCAAACGCCTGAAAGAGTACACCATTCAATCCCACTCCAGCATGCCACCCAACAACACCTATGTCAACTTTGAGCGTTTTGCCAGCGTTCTGGAGGATATCTCGCTGGTGGAAGTGGGTCTCGAAAATGTGGCTCAGAAGCGCGAATCCCTTCAGGGTGACGTTGAGGCTCTGCTCTCCATCTACATTGAGAAGGAAGCTTGGTATAAAGAGGAAAGCGAAAGCATTCGGCAGGAGATCTCGCAAGTGCGCTACGAGTTACGCAAAGCAGAGGCTTTGAGGAAAGGCCTCCAGCAGGACTTGAGGACAACCGATGCCAGCTTAGCCAGCATGGACGGTCGCTACCTGACACGAGAAGCCCACCTGAGCTCCCTCAGACAGGAGCTGAACGCAGAACTCAGATGGTGTCAGGACGTTATGGGGTCACTAAACGGAGAGGCTGGGAACAAAGGCTTGGGAACCGTCTCAGCTCTGAACAATGAGGTGAACAAGGCCTTGAAGGAGCTGCTGAGTAGGGGCTGTGATGGCGAATTACGTCCTCAACCACAGCCAGAGATCTCTGAGTCTAGCTAGTGAAGATTAGACTGCAGTTGTAATACAATCATTCAAGTTTTCCCCTCAGCTATAGTAATACTTCAAATACTTTTAAGGAGACCTATTATGTCCTGTTTTTACAACATGTAATGTAAGGCTGTGTAGAATGTGATTTGCTCATTTTTACAAGCTTGCAGAAAATGGTTGTTCTTTTACCAAACTATCCTCCAACCAATGCGCCCGTATAGATCATCTGTCCAAATCCCTGAAATACGACCCATCAGAGCATATACTACAATTGCACCACTATCGGCAACAGAGCATTAATGTTTTGTACTCTTTTATCTGTGTCAAAATTCAGGTATGATTTAATTTAGCTCAGTTGGTAGTGCATTGCGTTCGATCCCAGAAAACGCAGGTGCTCATAAAATGTATATGAACTATATATCAAGATATTGCACTATTTCTGTTGGGGTAGGTTTAGGAGTGCATTAGGTGTGGTCATTCGTATGAATTATCGTGAGATCAGTGTAAAAAGTCCACACATTGCATTTAAATAAACACACTTTTTGTTGGTAATACGAAATCACGACAAACACAACACAACGCTGTCATTATTTCCTATGCCCGCTAGAGGGCGCTTACCTTTAAAGCGTAAAAATAGGTCGTAATAAGTTGCTTGCACAAATTACCTATAGGTTCGTTTTTTTGTTGGAGGACAGCCTCTCTTTTACACATTTTCTTGGTTGGTAGAAGCACCTGGGACCCGATTATAGCACTTAGACACAGAAAGTCAGACTTTCATAATATGTAGCCTTTAAAAATCTATTTAAAGAAATATTTCAGCCAGCTACTCATTCTCATGTTATTTCAAGACTGTATAGGAATACAAAAGAAAATATTTTGAGAAATGTCGAAGTGTGTTATTGTCCAGTCATAACATGTTTGGAATGTTATGAACGTTTTTAAAAATGTGTTCTTTTAAGTTCTACAGAAGAAAGAAAGGCTTTCAGGTTTAAAATGGCATGAGGGTAAATAAACGATGACGGAATTTTTATTTCTGGGTCAACTTTCCGTTTAAATTCTACAGACCTTTTCTGAGGCATGATTAATATTCATTAGCCAGGCTGGTAAGATTAAAAATGCCATTATAATGGTGGATGACACGTCTGGTCCACTCCAAATTCCCGAGCTTGTCTGTGCACCTTTATGTTTTAAGATTTTAGTTTTTGTGAAAAGGAAAAAAAAAGTGCTTTAAGGCAGTGACATGGAAGAATGTGCAAGCAGCAAGTTCAAATAATGCACCAAACATTGATACTTTATATTGATATTAAGAGCTAACATTAATATATATATATATATATATATATATATTAATGTTTTAAGACCATTATCTCAACAAAACAATATCTTCGAGACATGTTTGGATTTAACTTTACTGTACCTCAAAATTTAGCTAAATTGTCATCAATTTTTTTTTTTAAGTGTGTTGTTTATTTCTAAATTGTTTTATATGTCTTTGATACCATAAAATAATTAAGTTATGCACACATTGGTACTCTGTGGCATTCAACAGCATACTTTTGCTTTCATAATATTCATAAGTTTGGTTGTTCTTGTCAGTGTTTCTTTCATTTTTGGTCAAATACTGGCCAAACATTTACTAAACATTCTTTCTTTGAACAGTAATAGTGATAAGTTGAAATGATGTCAGCCTTTATGATTTCATTCCCTCTTTATGCATGGGTTGTTATTCTTTTGTTTACAGATGCCATAAATATGATTTCAGCCATAAATTGTAACTTTGTTTCTTTCTTATAAGCAGTTTAACTGTTTTCTAATTTATTTGTGAATGTATATAGCACTATTGCCATTGTTTTAATTTAACATGTAAACTGACTTTTCTTTCTTGCACATGTAATTTAGTGTATACTTTAAGTTCTTTAAGTTTGTGTCATGTGTATTGATTTGTGAACATCAGCACTTGGACGTTTTCTTCACGCTGCTTGACATAAACTGTGATGTAATTTCTTTCCATACTGAATAAAGCCCTGGAATGATGATTAAAGTACCTAACACTGATCATTAGTCCTGCAGCTGGCAGTGGTGCATTGTGGGAAGGAAAGAGATAAATTGTATTCAGTCCCTCAGGGGTGTGCGTTTCTTGGAACTTGTGCAATTATGTGTTAAGGCATCACTTTTAATATTGCTCAAGCTTAGGGCTAGGACTTCACTGTGAGCACTGATTATGAACTATAGATATGATACCTCAAATCAACTGGTTTATTGAAGAAGGGTGTGCTATTGCTATTTTGCAAACAATCAGACCTAAGATTTCTCACTTGGTAGTTTGATAAACTGGGGAAATCCAAAGACATGAATTGAATGGTTTTGACACTGTGATTGTGTTTCCTTCAGCCCGTGAACCCCAGACAAGCCCTGGTGAGAAGACAGTCTGTGGTGAACATTGAGAACTTCAGGAGACAGTATGCCCGGAGGAGGTGGCAGGTAGGACTTGCTCTCCGCTTGCCATTAAAATGCTCAATGGAAATAGTCCTATGTGTCCCCAGCGAATTCTTACTATGTTTTCCTGCACTTTCTGTTCAACTCTGTTGGGACACGGGAAGTGAGACAGTGGTCTTTGTGAGGTAGCTTTTTTAGAAGCAAACAAGAATACTGAATCTAAGTATGATCTGACACAATGATACTTTCTTTACCGTTCAACCCTGTAGTGATTAACCCTAAAACATTTTGAATTTAACAGGGTTGACCGAAATGTTAATTGAATGTTTGAAACTGTGACACTCGTATTTAATGAGGTATTTGTTAAAATGATAAGCATTTGCATTTCAGTCTTACTATGATAGGGTTGAAATAATGTGGTACTTAAAGGGTCATTATCAGCAATTCAGAAACACTCCAGTAAAATAAAAAGCAGTAACATTGTGTTTTTCTTTAAATATAATTTTAAAAACCTGTTTCCCATTATATTTTTTTTAAATATAATTTATTCCTGTGATGCAAAACTAAATTTTCAGCATCATCACTCCAGTCTTCAGTGTCACTTGATCTTTCAGAAATGATTCTGATACTTTATGCTGATTTGCTGCTCAAAAAAACATTTCTTATTATTATCAATGATGAAAAAAGTGTGCTGCTTAATTTTTTTTTTTTGGCAGAACCTGTGACATTTTGTATTATTCTTTGATTACAAGTTTAAAAGAACTGCATTTATTTCAAAAAATACATTTTGGTAACACTTTATTTTAGGGTTTCTTAACTAGTTGCTTATTAGCATGCATATTACCCAATAACTAAATTTAACAACTACTTTACTAACTATAAATAATTAGGACTTTATTGAGGGAAGTGTTTCCTATTCTAAAGTGTTAACAACATTTTTGTAACAATTATAAATGTCAATTTTGTTCAGTTTAATGCATCTTTACTTACAAAAATAAGAAAATAATTTCTTCCAGAAAAAATGTTTCTAAAAATCTTCCCGACCCCAGACTTTTGAACCTTTGTTGTGTTTAGTCTAAAAGTAAATTAAGCTTTCTCTCTGCTCTCCAATAGCTTTCCTTTAGAATTGTGGCCCTCTGCAACCATTTGACACGCATGATGAAGAAAGGTCACACCAAAACACAGGTATTTCATGGACCCCGATCAATTCTACTTCCAAAAAAGATAACAGTCTGGCTATAGCACATCCAGGAGTCTACAGTTAGACCATTAGAGTGCCTCTGATGTCTTATGGTGGTATAATGCATCTCAATATCTTTTACAGGACAAACCCAAGACGGGCTACGTCGGTCGAACGGTGGCCATGTTTGAAAGAGAGTGTGAGAGCGATCAAGAGGAGGATGTGATGCTAAGGAGACCTCGAACCAGGAAGAGAAGTAGCACTTCCTGAAATTCCCTGCTGCTCCACCAACCGTCCACAATATAAACATCCCAGCCGCATGCTGGTTTTGAGGTGAACCAGCGGCGTGTTTGCCGTTTTTAAAGGCACACAAGCTGAGTTGTTTTTGGTCTGGATGTGGCTTGTTTGTCTTCATTGAGATGCAATTATTACTCATCAGCATGTCTGTAAACATGATGCAAAAAGTGGCAAATATGGAAAGAAAATGTATGTTGTTTAAAACTGTGTATAAATGTATTAATGTATATAATGGGACAAGGAACTGCATATATAGTACAAGTATATGCATGTTTAACGTTACTCGCGCCACTTTGACTTGTAATATATGCCACAACAAATTTGCATTCCTTTATTGAAATGTCTTCTGATTTTATCGCCTATGAATGATATAGCCAACTTCATTCATCTGGATGATATTTGTTAATTTTACGTTTATTGTGTTATTGCGCCGATTTTTGGTCTCGAGGTGCTGTCACATTTACTGTTGTTTGGCGAAAGATTTTGAGATTCAGAACCGTTTCAAGCTTCTCATGCAAATTAAGTAAGCTGCTCAGTTTGAAAATGACTTTTGTGCCTAGCTTTCGCTACTGTCGAAAATGGATTTGCGAAATTTCTCAACATTGATCAGAAATCTTGCATGCGGTTGACAGATTTCACTGCAGTGATCAACCGAGAGCTGCTTGATTTAGAAGTGATTTTTAAGTGAAAGTTTTGCCTATTGGGACTTCTAATAAAGTTAGGTCTTTTATCAAGCTTGATTATGACTTGTAAAGCTTGAGATATTAATAATGTATTAGATGCCATTCATTTTGATTTAAAAAAATATGTTATTGAAACCAGGGCAGATATAATGCTACGTGTTTGCATTGAAAAGTTCAACCCTTTGTCAGGAAAGGACAAGCAGGAACTGTTGGTTTGTGAAATTAAACTGTATCATTGGGACATTATGGTACTTGGGTTGTTTCAGGACTGCGCCACCTACTGGTCAAAAGTTTCAAGAAAAGTTGCTTCAGTGTAAATTGTTTGTATTACAGTGCCTTGAGCCTGAATGTGATTGTTAGTATGCTTCACATACCTCACCATCAGAAGAGCTTGTATTCTGTATAAAATCATTCTGGGCTTATAAATGAGAGGGCTCAAAAGTTCTCATTTTATTTCATTAAAACATTGTTAGATAAAAAAACAAAACAAAAACGTAATGTTCTTTCTTCTAAAGCATTAAACCTTAATAGTTTTTAACCCATTTTGCAGTGCGTATTTATACATGACATATATTTGTTTTTGTGTATAAACACGACTATGTTCAATGCATGATCGTTTACAATTACATCACTTCCTGTGCACCAGTTTGCAAATGTTTGGGGACAAAAATGTATTGTTTACCAGTATAACTCTGCCAGATTTATACAATAAGTGGAAAGTAATCAGAAAATGTGCCTCAGGAAAAAAAAATCCATCCTATCCATTTATTTTATACTCTTGATATGACACTGTACTTGTGTTGCTCACACTTAATGTGAAATGAAAAGTTTACTAAGAATAAAACATGCCCCTTTTGTACAAGTAAAGTAATAAATTATTAATAAATGTATTGATGTTCTTGTTTGGTTATTTATGATCCACTAATAAGGACCAATTCGTACGTATTCGTACGAGGTGCCAAATTCGTGCTAATTCGTATGACCTCACTCATTTGTTTAGGTTTAGGTCACTCGTACAAATTCATACGAATTTGCAACTCGTAAAATACGTATGATTTAGTAGAAATCGTTGGAATTCGTGCAAATTAGTCACTTCGTAAAATATGTACGAATTGGTCGCGAGGTCAAGTTGGTATAGTACAGAAATTGACTGATCTGGTGTATTATCATTCATAGTCTTGACTGCAGTCAAATCTTTTGTGTCACAGTCAGTCTGTCGGTGAGAGAATTTTGTCCACGTCTCACAACAGCAGGGTTATTTGGGCTCAATTAGGCCTGGATGCAGCTTTGGTTATAACTTGACCTGAAATAAACTGCCATTAGAGAAAGTAGGCCAGTGGTAGTGTAGAAGGTATGGGGTGGAAGAAGTGAACCAGTTTTTATCTCACCTGCCTAATCACGCTGGACAGAGAATGTAGCAAGTGTTTCCTTATTCTCGCCTTACTATTTATGTGAAGAATGTCTTTGTTACGTGTTGCAATGGATTTTCACTCATTTCACTCCTAACAATGAGCTGAGTTTTGCCAAGTGGGTTAATAGTGGTCCATTTCAGACCATTGCCCTAAATATTCAGTAATCCTTCATTATCCCATTCATTTTGTTCTGGTAATGTACCATTATGCCCAGCCTAAATGTTATTCAATGAGATTCTAAGTTGTAAATGTCATAATGTCATTAACAATGGCTCGTATTATTAGGTTGGTGTCTTTTGTTTCGTTGAATTAACTGTCTTATTTAAGAGCTTTGGGGTGGAGTCCTTCTTTACTGTAATTGTGCCATCTTCTTTTTGTTTCATTCAGACATTTCAACAATGATTCTGGAGGCTAGTTGTATTTTTGTTTATTTAAACAGGGAGTCATCTCAATTATAACCAGTAAAGTATGGAGTACCACAAGGATTTATACTAGGCCCTCTGCTATTTTCAATATACATATTGCCCTTTGGTAATATTATTCGAAAATACAGGACTAGCTTCGATTAGACATACAGAATTATGAAATTTTGCCACATTTCATTTAATGTAAAGCTGCTTTGCAACGATTTGTATCATAAAAAACACTATACAAGTAAACTTGAATTTAACAGTTTTAAGAATGCCCTTGCTATGCCTGCATACAATCCCACAGACTTTCTAATCACTGAAATCTGTTCCTTTTCCACAACCTTTGCACTGCTTTTTGGCCATCAACTTCTCAGATTTTTGTCGATTTATGGAAGAAATCAGCGATTATGATGATAGCTTGCTAGCTTATCTTAGATCTGTTTCCAGTGTGCTATTTTAAACAATGATAGCATCATTAAAGCAACTATAACTGGCCTCGAATGCGGGTGTGAAGGATATCTGTCATTTTTTTTTATATAAACAAAAGATGAATTGCAGTTGCTGGAATGTTGCCGTAAGCTTAAAGTGGGTGGATCATGATTTCATTGCTTCTGTGGAAATGTTAACATATGATATATTTTTTTTGCCCTAGGCCATGGCATATTGTCTTTAGCAAACCTATAGTCCTAAAACTACTGCATGAGCTATTGTTTACATAAGAAATTGTACACATTTTCACCAATTATTTGCACGTGACCGTTCATAGATCAAGCACATTACTTAAAAGGGCCTTTGGATCTCGACAAAAACACCATAAAATGTAAAAACAGATAAAGGCCTTGCTATATGTCTATTCAAATACAGTCTAACTAACTATGCATATAAAATAATGGTAAAATACCGTGTGAAGTGAAATGTTAGGCTACCGAGATAAACAAATGCATTGCATTTGGCCTCTACAAATAATTATGCAAATATTAGCCTCTCAGTTAAGGCGTCAGTTATTGCTAAAGAGATTCATGTCATGATGGAAGTCACGATCATATCTAAACATCAGAACACTATAAGTGTGATAATTGTCATAACAGCGCCACCTAGTGGTTAGACGTTGTATCGCCTACAGTTCAATACACCGATGACCAATGAACTGATTGAAGTGCAAATTCATTCCTTACATGTTTTTGTTTATGTTTTTGTGGACTCGCTTAGACCTACTTCTTGCATTTTCTAAAAAAAATATGTGTTTTAGTTTTGACCTCTCACTTAGTCACTGGTAGATAGTGTCAAATGTATTTTATAAATAACATCAAATGTAGCATTCGTTGCTATTAATGCATGTATTAATACATAATGGTTCCCAACAGCATAGTATGTTTTGAAACTGGGATGCTGGTATAAGCTGGTTTATGTAATGTCCTTTGCTGGTTTAAACTGGTCCTTAGCTGGTTAATGCTGGTTTAAGCTTGTTCTTTTGCTGGTTTATGCTGGTCCTTAGCCACGTGACCAGCATAAACCAGCATCAAAACATACCTAAAGCATGCGCTGTTTTTGTTTTTTTCAGCAGGGTTGTCCCAAGAATCATACAGAATCTTATGTTTATCAAATATGTTTGTTTGTAAGATCTATAGCACTGGTATAGCCTATTTTTAGCAATAGTCAACAATGCATATGGGTCAAAATTCTTGACTTTTTCTTTTAAGCCAAAATTAATTGGGAATTGAGACATTATGGTACTTGAGATGCTTCAGGACTGCGCCACCTATTTGCCAAAAGTTAAAATATATGCAATGTAAATATATTAAAATAAATTTTGACAGCTATAAAGCAGATTTTCTCCATATTTTGATTTATTTGCACCATCAATTTCTAGATTTTCACATATATCTCCCCAAATATTGTCCTAGAAACCATCAAATAGCAAATTTGATTTATGATAGTTGGTACTAGTATGTCAGAATTTTCCCTAAATTAGAAAAAAATCAATTATTTGTGCTTTGACATATATTAGCTCGTTTTGAAATGAATTTCCATCTCTGCGCCAGAAGACATTCTGTTCAATGACTTATCACCTAAACCATTACTAATGTCTCCCTCTGTTGGTTAAAACAGGAGGCGCTTGATCAAATCACTGAGGGGTTTCCCGCCGTTCTTGAAAGTCACGAGACAACCAGTTTTTTTTTAATGGAAACATTCATCGTGGAATAAGGCGACTTCAGCTTTTAAAACGTCATTCTCTTCGTGTGTAGAAGTTACTACACAGTTAATTCAAAATTGGCAAGTGATTTTAACAAACGAACAGCAAAATACAGCCATGACATATAGCTATATTTTGCTAAAGTGAAGCTGTAAGTGAAAGTCCCAAACAAATGTGAGGTGTTTGTAAGGTGTCACAGGTGCCTTACGTTCTCCTTATACCCAAAGCCTTTGTATTCAGCCCAGAGAAGGCTATCGTTTTGATTATTTTATGATTCACATTGAATGGTGACACTTTCAAGGATGTAGATGCCTGACAGGTCAGCTGTTGATTTAGATACGTTCATTTTAAACCAGGCAACAACAAAATAGAATGGAGCAGAGGGTTTATATAATAACAGAACATGGGGAGTCAGTCACATGGACACAGGATCTCTGGGAAACACTTGTGTTGATCCAGATCTTATTGGGCTGCACTAGAAAAAACTTACCATCTGGACGTGGGCAGCATGCTAGTAAGCAAATGTTACATTTGGATAGCATGGAAATTCCACCGATGTACTGAACAGCCAGTTCTGACAAATGCTAAACAAATTATCTTATTTCATATTTGTTTGTTATTAGTGAGTCCATTTAAATGCACCAATATAGTTTAAAAGGCCATTTATGCTACAGGAAAACAGGGGCATATATGCCCTAGGTCTAATGATTGAAGATTACATGAAATGTGTAATATATCAATAACAAAATGGAATTTGTTTTCATTTATTACTGAAGGCAAGGAATGCTCATCCTTAAGAGCTTTACCAAAACCAAAATATTTAGTAATTAAAAAAATACAACAACTAGTCCACCTCAATATCCAGCCAACTAGTATAACTGCTAGTCTGCTATTCTTATTAAATACAAAATATAATTACATTTGACGTGTTAAAATAAATTGATATCAGAATTGGATTTTAAGACGGTTGAGTGCCGCTGAAATTTATGAAGATTAGGAGCTGCTCGTTATTAATCATGCATGACATCCTTTGGCTCAGTGTGTGTGATCATTAGGATGGTTTCTGGTCAGATGACGGCATTGAGGAGATGAGTTCCTGGAGGGCCCTCTCCATTATTCATCCAGGACTTGTGTGTATCCTATTCTTAGAATAGATGCTTAATGGACATGTCCGCTCAGGTCACTCTGTTCCCTACCTGTTAATGCGTCATGTATTGGTGGGCTAAATATGCAAGTCTGGGATCAGTTTTGTTTGCCTTGTACTGGCTCAAATTGGGATTTAGATTAGCAGAAAAAATAAAATAAATTAGCCAGGAATTCATCGAGCTACAGCCTAACCCCTGGACACTTGTCTAGAAGGTCTGTCTCAGGATACCGCTGTCTACCTTTCCTAATCGTATTAGATCAAAATGATTGTCCCAGCTGAAAAAAGTGATTAACTGCTTTCTCAATAGCATTGATTTAAGGTTCTTGCTCTGGCAGAAATGGGACAGAAAGGCATATCTAGGGCATTATATCTCTGGGGGACCATTGAGCTCTTTGGCTTTATCTGGGTTAAAAGCATGACTGCGAATCTTGGGCCGGAGTGGTGAAGACACCAAACATGCCCTAGAAAGGTAAATCGGGCAATTTTTTGAAGTTGTAAATAAAACAAGATTACCAGAGTATGTTTTACAAGAAAATACCATTTCAGTTTTTGTGTTTATGTTCCTTGCAGTTTCTTTGTAAATATTTGGCAAATATAATAGAAAATTCTGAGAACAATTTATTAAAACACTGAATCAAAAAAGTTAATCTAACATCTTTCTTTTTTTTTTGCTGAATATCTGTTAAATGTAATCTTTAATACATGAAGCCATGTCAGGATGCCTAAATTTACCTACGATTGATTTGAGATTTTCATAGTTTTAAATTAAAGGCTGAGATTACCCTAAAAGAAAAATTCTGTTAGTTCTTTGGAACACAAAAATTACGATACTTTTTCAGAGATTTCTGACACTGCAATGCAAATGAAACGTTAAAGGCCCAGAAAGGTAGTAAGGATATTGTTAAAATAGTTAAAATGGTAAAAAAAAAAAAAAAAAAAATCTATATATATTAGGGATGTAACGGTATCAAAATTTCACGGTATGAATGGCACGGTACGGTATTTATTGAATCATTTACATAAAAAACTAAACTAATTAAGAGGCTCAAAAACAGTGCCAGAAGTGTTTAGTAAACAGTTT
>JAUCMU010000053.1:11309904-11326393 GCA_032275025.1 Enteromius treurensis | reverse complement strand
TGGCTCTATTTGCATGTAAAATAGAGTTAGAAGCAACATAATATCTATTTTAACTGAAAGCCCTGCTCCTCTCAGCCGCTCACTGAACAGAACAGACGCAGAGAGAGGTGTGTGCGCGCGCTGTGAAAACGAGCTCGAGTTCATATATATGAATGAATACTCAAAGATGAATGAAGGCTTTATGGGTTTTGAATGACATATGGGCGAGTGATAGATTACAGAATTGTATTTTTTTCTCGATTAACTATCCTTTTAAATGCACATAGAAAAAAATAGAATTAAGTATTAGCTGTTTTTTACGTAGCCCCTTAACTAACACGGTGCTAGAAAAATTATTGGAAAGAATATTTTTTTAAGTGTTTCGTGTTGCCTCACAAAGATATTTGCATTCCCCCGAGAAACTTTTGCGTTCTCTGGCATAACTAGTTGAGCTCAAATAAACACTTCCTGTTTACTTTACGCTTCCAGGGGTTCAGATAGCTCCATTTTACATTCATAATGGAGCAGTTCATAGAGATTTGAACTTGGAGTAAAGGACACCTTAAAAGGATATGACACAAAAAAGGATTGTTTGTACAGATGCCAACAAAAGCGTGAAACACCCCGCAGATGCCTCTCACCAGAACACACGTCGCAAGAGAACACAAGACGTTTTGCGAGATGATGCAAATATTTGAATATTTTCCACCCACCCCAAATTTTTTTCTCCACCAATGTCCAGCCATAATGTTGAAATAGTATCAGTATCATATCAGTAACACACTGTATCAGTGAATCCCAAAATAGAATTATTTCATGCCAGATGGATATTTTGGGAATTGTTTATCAGTGATAGCTGTAGTTACTAAAGTATAGGTAACCCCTCGATATTTAGATCTGTTGGGAAATAATCGGAGGAACACACACAGTTGTTTTTCTCCCTAAGAGCGTCAGACTTTCAGACACACATCTTCAGTCCAATCAGGATATTCCCACGAGGGAGGAAGAGCTAAATTGGTATAAATAACTATGAGTCAGCCTTCTCAACCCAGTCCTGTCCTCACTCAGGCTTCTTTGGGAGATGACTTTGTGTCTTTGTGCTCTTTCTGAAGACCTGCGACGACCGACACGGGCTGTGCTGATGTCATTGGGCACAAGTTGTTGGTTGTGTGCTCTGGTAATTGGTCTCC
The DNA here is from genome assembly GCA_032275025.1 of Enteromius treurensis. Classification (NCBI taxonomy): domain Eukaryota; kingdom Metazoa; phylum Chordata; class Actinopteri; order Cypriniformes; family Cyprinidae; genus Enteromius; species Enteromius treurensis. Next base: position 11,325,224 of record JAUCMU010000053.1, on the reverse strand, counting down.
GGTGACATTCAGTATTGTCAACACATTCAACTCGTGCATAAAAAGCATAAACTTGACAAGATAATTAAAAGTCGAAATCTTGAAAGTCCAAGTTGTAAAAATAAAAACGTAATTTATTATCTTCTTGAATTCTATATTTAATTGGAAAGATACAAATCTCATATAATGAAAATTAATCGTGAAGTCATACATTTCTATCAAAAGACTTTCAAAGGAGGATTTGAGCCATTTACAATGAGGCTGCCTTTGATAGACCTTCCGGCAAAGAGAAAATGTCCCCTTTTGAAGTCTCGGATGAACTCTTGTGCCAATATTTTCATTCTCTTTGCACATCAATGGATTGCTCTTTGGATCAGGGCCCATTATAAACACACTGACATCACAACAGACTTCAAAACCATCTTTAAAAGGCTGCTATTGAAAAGAATCCCATTTCAATATGCAGAGACGTCTCTTATATGCCCTTAGGTGGTTGATTTCTCCCCCAAATGTTAACGCTATGAATCTGTGGCCCTACATATCGCTCCTATGGGTTAGATTTCCCAACCCAGCAACCATAGGGCAGCGCTAATTGCTTGTTTGACCAATCTGAGATGTGAACGGATGCAACTAACACTTCTACATGCATGATAATATTGACCTATGATGAGTTTGCCTAATTTATTATTAAAATGTTTATTAGCTTATAGGTAATTCTTGACAACACAACTTCTATTTAGTATGTTAGGTATGTTGATACATTTATACAACCCATTTCTACAAACTGAAATAAAAATACTCCATTAAAAAATGACTATATTATTAGTCATGCTTCCAATTACTTTGGCTCATACGTATGAATTTATGAAAAGACGAGTCAAGCAAGCATGACTCACATTTCTACAGAAAATGTAAATGTCATTGCATAAATAAAATGCATTATTATTAAACGATTTAAATTGTGTTGTTTAAAAGTTTATATTAAATAATTTAATAATAAAAAACATAATAAAATAAAAAAAGTATGCACTTTTTTAAGTAAAACATCATTTTAAGGGAGGGGAAAAAAACGGAAGTAGAAAAACATTAAAGGTAATTTTTTGCCTAGAGATTGACCTTAGTGTATATCTCCTTAAACCCTATACAGTGCAATGCATAATTTAAAATTTTTAGAGTCTAATAGAACATCAGGTACTACTGTGCAGGTAACAGTAGGAGAATCATATATTTCAAAAGAAAAATGGAGCCGTTATAATGTTCTGATGGCAAGGTTTGCTCATTGCAATGGCGCTGGTTATTTTTGTATCTGATAGTTTGGTTATTTAGAGCCCCTCTGTGATAAATGAGATCATTATCTCTGGTGGGGATGAATTACCTGTTGAATTACTTAACAAGTTAATGAGCAAGTTTCTAAGTGCGTGGGCATGATGCTTCTCACCCCACAGATATGAGAACAAATAGGCGTTATTACACAATGAATGGCTGACGTTCAAAAAGGACAAATGGGTTCGCTGGGTATATTTTCTTTTGAAATAAAATTACATTCAAAGCATGTTTTAGTATAATTAGTTAAAAAAAAATGTTTATGTCAATTACGGGGTTACTTATACTGTCAGTAATCATTAACAGTAAATCTGTCCATCACAATGATATGATTCATTTCATATGACAAGAATGCTATATATTAGGGTTGGGCTTATAAACGATGCTATCATCCATCGCTGATGGCTACTACTGGATATCATGATGTTTCACTGGAGACATAGATGCCAATTTTGTAGACATCGGCCAACCCTAGTATCTATCACAATTTTGCTGCAAATTAAAAGCAAAACGCATGAGTAAACAGCCACTAATAGCCACAGAAATGTGTCTACCATGGAATAAACACTACAGCATTAAATCTAGACCTGATTACACATGGTGTAAACCGTCATACTGCTTTTTCTTTGATGTGGATTGATATACGAGCGTTGGGCTTGTCCTTCTCTGGCGTAGAGTCTCGACTTTATGTCCTGTGGTCTTTCTGAAGTCAGAGCATCAATTTTAATGTTACTTTTGGCTCCAACTCGACGCTAAATGATGACTTTCACATATTCTTATGAATGAGTGGAGCTTTTCCCGTCTCCCCTGCTGAAATATAAATGCAACTGTAGTTACTTAAATGGATGAGTGGCCAAAGCCAATGAGCCGCACTGTCGCTAAACAGCAGAGTGAATCTATTCTAAGACCCTTCACTTTTTCACAAAACCTTGCTTCGTTTTGCCTTATGTTTCTTCTGATGGTTAAAGAATGTATCTTACAATATCTGTATTTGGGACTTCGGAGGTACAGAGGCCTTACTGATGCAAACTGTGGTGACATGAATATCAAATGAGCAATTACGACTGATCTTCCTCCATACAATTTTGTCGTCTTTCAGAATTTAGTTGTTTTTTTACCAACTGCAATCAACATTTTATAATGCTTTATGCAAACCTCTGAACTTGAGCATGTCGTTCTTCCTACTATTTAAATCAACTTCCCCCTTTTTACTTAGTTTGGACTAAATGTGTTTGGAAATAGCAAAAGAAAACGAGACCACATCCCTCACATGACAGAAACTGAATCCATCTTGGCTGGACCAGACCTCTTCACCTCCCACGGTTAATCTGGGCTCTACATCTTGTGACCACTGTGTGATACCACTGAGCCTAACAGTCAAACAGTAGTGGCCTTTAATAGTTTTGATCCATTTTAATTGCCAAGACCTTCAGCTTAGTCAGTTAGCATTTGATACCGGTCCACCCAAAATCTCCTCGGAGTACAATTGGTAAATTCTCAAGAACAGGGAAAGCGTGCCAGTTTAATTAATTTCAGTGTTTCATTAAGATCCTTGAAATTAATCTTACCCTGGTGGAACATAGTCTTTCTGCACTCAGCATGCACCAAACACCCCACAAGTCATGCCCTTTCACACTGAGGTACCTTCAGTAACACAACAAAGGGACACTAGACCGTTTTTTTGAAATCTTAACCGAGACATGAAGATGGTTTAATTTTTTTTTTATCCTTATAACCCTCTAAATGCATACACTAGATGATTCAGACAAGACCACGAGACTACACTCTTGTTGATAGCAAGAATGATTTCACAGTGACATGAGACAAATGTAACTAAACATATGAAGGACATATGAAGAAAACATACGGAGGACAATCTATGTAGTGAGCTGGCCTTCCTGACCAGTGAAAAAATTCATTGTGAAAAGCCTCGAACCAGTCCATGCCAAATTGGGCTTAAAATTGGACTTAAAACTGAATCTGGATTTATAAAAATGCATGGAAGGTTTTCAGTGCCGATGGCCAATAACTGTGCTGCACGGCAACACGATTTCGATTCCCGTCTCAAGGTCCTCTGTTGATCCTGCCCCTCTCTATCTCCACCCAACGCTTTCCTGTCAGCTTCTACTGTCCTGTCCCAATAAAGGCAGAAAATACTTTAGTACTTGTTTATTGAATTAACAACTCTAGATCATTACAAATGTAATGGAAATTAGCATACCCTATTAAATACCGTCTAATATTATATAAATATATAGTATTGATATCACTACCACCGTGTCATACATTCCTATTACCTTTGTTTATACTTACAGTACAACTGACTTCCTTGAAAGTTTCTGAAGAGCAAGCAACACACTCATTACATTTCGATAATAAGTAATAGTAGTAGTAATAGCGTTAATAATAAATAGTTCTATTTTTTGATAGTAATAGTAAAGGTAATAGTAAGTAATCTGAATAATTTATCAAGGTTGGCAAAAATAGTTGACAAAGCAGCCCACAGTTATAGTTCTTGCCAAGAGGAAGTGACCTCTTGTGGTTGTTTCTGTCATCCTCCTATACTATGCAGACCAGATTATAAGACTCTACCTACTTGTGTATTAGTAGCACTGTTTTTACTCTAACATGATTGTTTGGAGTTTACCACTGCATGACCTTGCTGGTACGTGAATCACGTATTTGTAGTCCAAATGTTTAGGGTCATTTCTATTTGGGTAACTTCCACTCGGTCTTCTTAGAAAAAGGGAAGTGTAATTTTTTTAATCTGGTCACAAAACATTTGCACTTCTCTTTACAAATCAGTGGACTGGATACCAAAAATGAACCCTCTTCCCAGTATACCTATAACGAGAAATGAGAGCGCCATTGCTCAATGCGCCTTGGTTGATTGTATAAGTGTCCGACTTTGATTTTCTGCACAGCAGGGAAATGGAAAGAAGGGGGATCAAGGAGGAGGACATCTGAATTACTCACCGTCCAGAACAACATTTGCTTTTCTATTCTCCAGAGGATGTGGGTTTGATTCTGCATTTCTCCATTCCCCGTTCAACCTCCTCCTTCCCAGAAACGGTAGAGTAGTTAATCACCCGAAACCAATCCAGTGTTATTCAATATTCTCTGACAGATAATAGATTCAGTTTTTAAGGTCAGGTCGTGATTTAGCGAAAGCTGTATTTCAGATCTGCTTCGTAGGTTAGCCTAGGTTTTTTTGAGAGTGACTTAAAGGCTTTGGTGGCGTTGCTATTTGAATAGACGTCTTCATGTCAGAATGTCAATGAGTGTAGCAAACAAAAAGGTCTGTGCTCAGCTATCTCTTGGTGCAATATCAAAGCCATACTGAAAACAATGCACACGAGTGCTGCCAAATTAGATGTGGTGTATCATTATTAAAATATGTCAGATTAGCATAGCATTCAGTTTTTTTAAGCCATTGATGGAAAATAATGCAATATTAAAAAATTAAAAAATGAGCATCGTTTCACTAAAAACTGTTATGCGTGCGATGAGTTGAATCACAAAATCCTTTCAGACACACGGAATACAGCAAACAAATATAACCACATTTATTTCTGAAAGTATAAAATATTACACTATAAAGGCCACTTTGCAAGGGTAAATTAACAACTTTTCTGAATATGTACACAGTTAATACCTTTTCCCTCTTAGATATTGTCCAGCTCTGTGGCGAACCGAAATGTCATTGCGTCACATGACCACAGGAAGTAGTTGGCAAGAGTTTCAAATAATTTACTTGTTGATAGCAGAAAATGAATGGCAGGAGTTTTGAAGGTTCCTGATTTTCTTTTTGTACATCCTTCAGAGGCGCCAGGTATTCTGGATAGTTCACGCTCTCCCTTCAAAACCAGTGAAGAGGCACAGTTTGACATCGAATTGACAGGCACTATATGCCCTTGAACTGGGAGGCTTAAAACGAAAAATCAAGCGAAAATATGCAGTTCACATTCTTTACAATGGCACCAGTCAAGCCTCCAGAGCTTTCTCTTGTGAAGTGAGACTCCCGTGTTAGTTTTGCTTACTGTATTGATGCGCTTTATGAAGTTTCCTCGCTCTGAGTCTACTTGCATGTACGTACTTATTGTATCCATACACTACCGGAGACACGGTGTCAGATTGAGGTAGGACCGTTGTACCAAAAAAAAAAAAAAAACGTAGCTAGAAGTTTAAACCAATGAAGTAACAGTCACATCAAATCAACTCTATAGAGTGGATTCAAAGAGCAAACTAAAGCAATAAATTCACATTCAACCACACCTACTATAGATTTCACTAGCACACTGGAATATCTGAAGTGTTCCCAGAATCAATTCCTCCCTCTTTTCCCTTCCCTTTCTGGAAAAAAAAGGCTGCTTTGTTTTGTCTAGAGATTAGCTTTTTCACAGATACCAATATGCTGCCTCATCGGATGCTGCCGCCACAGGAGATTTTTCCTCTTTCTTTGTTTCAAGAGGAAGCCATCTCAAAAATGTAAAAGTACGAAGGTGAGCCAAGATCACAGAACCTTCCGAAAACCCCCACAAATCCCCCCCACCCCACCCACACACACACTGCTACAGCCCACTCTGCAGTCCAACAGAAAGGGAATAGATGCAAACGTACACATCAGACACGCACAAAGATCGCACTCCGGCACTTTTCAGTTCGTAACTGAGTGTGTCGCTGTTTTGCTGGGCTGCGCTGAACTCCCTCTGCTGCGTTCTGTGCCTCCTCGCAAGGCTAGAATGGAGGCAGGGATTGCGTCGGAGTCGGGTGACTCCAGACCAGCTGGGGGCAGTCACGCTCTGATCTCCCAGAGCCTTTTCGAAGGACTAGGACCATCCACCGGCTGCCATGCCACCCAAGCCCACCGGGGCTTTCTGGGTGATGATGCTCTCTGTGGATTTAAGAAGTCTCTCAAGGCATGGCGCGTTGATCTTGGCCGGAGGTTGTCGACTGGGAGCAGACTCTGTCTTACATAGACGGTCCGTACTGGAGGACACAGAGTTGTCCTGTGTCGCGTCCCTGTCCCTGTGGGATGTTAAAAAGTTCCGAACTGTCCCTTGAGCCTGTTCGGCTGTCAGGGAGCAGATGGGTGATGTGTGGAGCCATTTTAGGTTGGTTGCAGAGTAGGGCCCTGGGGGAGTGAGGTCGCTGACTCTCATTGCCTTGTTACCCATGGAAAGGGCACTTGTGGTGGCAGGGTTTGCAATGCCAGGGAGCAGGGGAGATGTAGCTGGAGACAACTGTGAAGTATTAAAAAAGGGAGAATTACTACTTGACATTTCAACGCAAATATCTGCAATCGGTTTTCGGATATGATTTTTTAGATATTATATTACATCATAAAAATATTTAGAAAGCAATTTTTAAGAATGACTTTCATCGGTCCTCTGGAAGCTTTCCAAAATCACCTGTTCTGTTCCGTCATTGTTCTTAAGCGAACATGAGATGTGCATTTTATACCTGTCCAACTGTAAAAATAGATTTTAATCCCTTCTTGTCTGTCCTGTTCCTCTCTGGTCTAGCGATTAAAGTATAATGGGTATTTCAGTCTCTCCGTCGTCTTAACTTACACATGTTCATGACAGCTTTTCAAGTGCCTTACCTTGGGTTTCTTAGACAGGGTCGTCTCCTCCATGAGTGCTGCAGTGTTGACTTGGTCGCTTCGTTGGGGGTCTATGTGAGGGAACCAGTTCTTCAACATTTCCTCCATTTTCAGGATGATGCTGACATATCTCTCTCTGCATGGCACATGAAGGACAATATTAAGTCTGGTAACCCACCAATGTACTAAAAAACAGTTCAGAAACTGACGTGACTGAAAGTGAAAGTCTACTGTTCTGTAACACCTTTTTTTTTTTTGGTGTCAGGAGAGTTGAAAGAACACTTAACCACAAGTACGCACCATCAAGTACACACCGGCACACAAACGTGCTTCTCAAAATGAGAACAGCTCCTGTGTTGATTCACACATGTTTGTACACACACGTGGCATGGAGAGCAACCGTTTCCCTCACCTCTAAATATAGACATAAGCCTGCACTGGCGTCCACGTCACGGGGAAAAGAAATAGTTGCACTAAGGAGCAGTGATGCAGACGTGCGCACATGGTGCCCATTGACTCACACCAGCCCCCGACAGATGGTTAATGGGGATTAGTGCAAGTCACATGACAAGAAGAATCTGCTATGGCCCCATTCTCAGCATTTTACATTTAAACGGATGCTGCCATAAAAGTTACTTTTATATTCCCTCCTCTGGTTTGCCTTTGAGTTGGGGGATTTGCCAGCTGGCAGGGTGGAATGATGATGGAGTGGGGGTTGGGGGGCAGCAACGCCCCCGCTTCGCTGCCCGTGTCTACTTGGCTCAGTGCCTCGATCAGATGGCCCGAATTAAGACCCCACCCAAAACCCCATCATGTATGTTTTTAGTGGCCCATTTCAGGAATATTTTCTGCCAGGCAGGTTTTCATGCCGCACGGGTTGCAACACTGCTGGATGCTGCCCAAAGTACACCAACGGATTAGATGTTCTAGACTCTGCACTCACACGTGAATATTCGACTTGGTGAAGTAGCACAACGCAATACAATGAGAGCAGACCTGGGCAGCGTGCCAGATGCATTTAAGATGAAAAGTAAACGACGCACCTAAGCCCAGCCCGATCCATTATGAGGTCATTTGATGCAAAAGAACACCGACTCCTCCCAAAGACGACATCATAGTCTTAGGAAGGCTAGTCAATCGGATGACAGGCTACTCCCGCAAGGGAGCTGGGACATTTTTAACGACCTGCGTTTGAGTTCTATTCTTGTCCAGCCGCTTTTAGATTTGTGGTGGCAGGTCTGCACTGGCCCTGCGGCCCCCCTCCTTGCTGCATCATGCTGTGAGGCCATGTGTTTTCACATTTCCTTGACTCGTTCACTTATAGCCTCAAAGCCAGATTTGAGGGCGTAAAAGTCATTCGCAAGTGATGTGGGAGAATTCAACCTTGCCGCTAATGTGCATAAACACTAAGCACTAAAAAAAGAGATTCCCTCACAAGAAGGAGAAAGTGGATTGAGGTAGATTAAGTAAATGGGCACAACATCCATCCAATCGATCCGGGATGGAGTGCTGTGCTGACTAAAGCCCACCCTCAAGCCGCCGCGAGTGAGGTGAAGAAAAACAGCAGGAAACTCACCCCATGCAGGGATTCTGCAGGACCCCCATTATCCTCTGGATGCGGTCCATGGCCACGCTCTCTTGAAAAGTGCTGAGGCCTAAAAAGAAGAACATACAGCTTAAACCCTTTCTTTCACACTCGCGATGCCAGCTTATTGTCTCTGACAGACCACGCTACGTCTGCAAGACAGATGGGTTCTTGTAAAGCATGTGGGAGGACAGACTTGCTGTCTCTGTGGCCAGGAAGTCCGGTGTCATCCATAACCCTTGCATTGACAGCGGTCCCAGAGAGAGCCCCTATAAGCAGGTCTGCCTCGTATGCAACCTGTTTTCTAGCACAATAGAACTTTTAAGTGCCCAATATTGCTAAAACCATCTGTCTGCATTTTACATAAATTTGTGTGTCAACCAGCCACTATGCATCAACACTTCAGGAACAAGTTTTTTTCTGTCTGCATCGAAAGTGAAAATGCTGTACAACGTAACACAGCCAGTCAATCGGAACATTGTGTAGGTGGTTCTCTGTTAGCCCGCGTAACACTAAGAACAGTAATACCATTGCAGCATTTTTATGGTTTTACGTTTGACTCGACTTGAGGTGAGATGGAGAGGTTTCCTTACTTTAACAATTAGTATCTCTCCGTCTAGGTTGGATGTTTAATATGCATGAGGAGTGTGATATCAATGCTGTGTAAAATGGGAAGTGAACAGTGTCGCCTGGCTAGTTAGGACCAAATATGGACATCTTTTAACTTTGTCATCTGGTTAGGACACGGTATGACGGTGCAAATTATAAAGTTTGAATATTTTATCCCACTAGTCTGGGAAACAATGAATCAGCCAATCCAAACTCTTGTGCTTATCTCTAAAGGGCCTTTGGTATTTCAGTCAAGGTCCTTGGGTATTTTTGGAGGTGTGCGGTTTGCACTGCTTTAGACATGCGTCTTTCAACCATACACGTTTTATTATGACTAAGCGATGTTACATGTGCCACCAGGAAATGATGTGGTTAAAATGAGAGCCTCATTTCATGTATATTCATGATGCATCTCATGACACACTTTTCGTACCAAGGCCTGCTGCCTCTAGTTTTGCTGTTCGCGTTGAAGACTGTAACTAGGCAAGGTTTTGGATATGCGGAAGACAAATGAAGATTACTCACGTTCTCTGTATCTGCCTGAGCGGAGGCCATTAAGGATCGAGGACAGTGGGTGAATGTAACACTGCAGCTCCAAGCACTGCAAAACAAAGAGCATCATTCAGCACTTCCTTCAGTTGTTTCATCTTGAGCTTTTCACGCTAAGCAATTCTCGAGTTTTGATCTTTTCGTTTCAGGAGGTTGATGGGGACACTTTGCCAATAACCATAGACATAAAATACATCATGCTAGGACATTACTTTGTACGGCTCATCTTTTCCAGAAGAACAACCGCACTGTGATACATAACAAAGTGACTCATCTGCTCTCTCACACATTTGTGCAAATGTAATGGAATGAGTTATCATTGCAATTCTACGAGGTAGAGGAAAACATTGAGTTTCTTCATTCAGTGGCCTCGTGTGACTCATTCACATTTCACCTAGTAAGAACACACGGAGGAGGGGTCTTCCTGGAAGTGGTTCTGCTTCGAATATTTTATTTTATTTTTTTCAAATTGATTCTGCTCGCGTGGAGATAGATCATGTAGGAGATAAGGCTGCTTTTTAGAACACCGTGTTCCTTCCCTGGCATGCCAACTACTCAAAAAGTGGCCCGTCTCACCTTGCAAGCGAACAGCCTGTCTTTCTCCATTTGTTCAGGTGTAAGCTGCCTTTCCCTTTGCTCTGCAACCATGGAGCTGCATGTTCTCTTCAGCGCCTGCCTCTTTTTGCCAACAGGGCTCTCAGGGCACCGGCTGTAATTGGTCCGAGCCTCTTGTCCCAGGTGGCAATGGCCACAGTCTTCGCTGTAGTCGGAACTATCGCAGCTAGAAGGAGAACTTCCCCAAGAGCTCATGTTCTCTTTGTCCATTACCTCCCCTTTATCTCCATTCCTCTTTGAGAGCGACTGGCAAGTCTGGGTCCCCTGGATGACCCCTGAGGAGGGGGATTTTGGCAAGGTGGTTTGTCCCTGCGCTTTGGTACAGTCTGGTTCTAACTCACTATCGTCCTCATCGTCACTGGCCAGCCAGTCAATGGAATAGTCCGAATCTGAAGCTGACATCTTAGGAAGCAGGGTCTAACCAGCACGGACCATCACTGACCTGTGGGGGGAAAAAAGGGAGTACTTTAATCTCCAATTTCCATAAACGATAATAACAAAACCCCATCACACAATACAACATGAGTTGGCTTGAAACTGTAAAATGGAAAAAAAGGGCTTTCTTGCATGAATATACAAGGAAAAAACATCTTAAGCATGCATCTTCAATCAAACCCTGAATTCACGTGAGATCAGACAAGCGTGTTTTCCAGACACACCACCTGAGTCTCACATGGATACTAAAGATAAACAATGGTCATAAAAACGGCTGCTGTTCCACAAACAGTGACGAGAACTCACGAAACTGACATTTACGTCAATAACGCCAATTCTTCTGTGAGAACCAAAACAAAACCTAGGCTAAATCATGTTTGTTTACATGTATGCATGTTTTTGTTTTGCATGCAAATAGGGCTGCAAGACCTTTATTTATTTAAAACTGAGATGTGGATAAGATTTTGTGCCGCAGTCTGTTTGAAACACGGGGTATGCATTTGTTTGTTCTGATTGCACCTGATTGAAAAACACTTGAAAATGTAGCCGTACAGAACTAGAAAGGCTACGATGAAGCAGGTGGCATAAAAAAACACACATTCAAAGCCCTGTTTGTTTATTCAATGAGACCCGAACGCCGCAGCCATGGTGACCACCATTTGACACAGAACAAAGGACCTAGAAATAAGCCGTTTTATAGTACCATTCCTTCTGTGGCCTTTTATTCATATTAATAAAGATTCATGCATTACTAGTTTGTGCCTAAATGCACAAAGTGCTTGCTGGTAACATCTAAGCTTGCTTTTAAAAGAGGGTGATTTGAAAATAGTCCAGGAAACCACAAATCAGTAATTAAATTTTTTTTTGTATCTTGTATTATCAATACCATCAGTTCTTGGTCATTTATAATAATAGACAGGCCTTGAGGAATACACATAAAAGGAGTGTTTACAACATCATGTTTAATGAGGCAAGCCATGAATCTTTGCTAAAGGCACACGTCGTACTGAAGTAAATGCTTTTAGCTTTCTCTAAGGTTGCTGACCACTCTTTTTTTTCTTTTTCTTTTTTTTTTTTAAGGCGGAGGGCTTCTCATGAATCAACAGGACGAGGTGTGCATGATGCACATATGTAAAATTACATATTTATGACTGAACTGATAATAAAAAAAAAAGGCTGTACTGTCAGGTGATCCAAAACGTGACTGCTGTCGCAACATCTAAATTGTTGCTTTTATAACATTTACTTTCAGTTATTACAAAAGTATTGCTTTCCCAAAAACATTAATAAGTAAGTTTTGCATAACTTAGCTCTACTTATAGCACGGTGTATGCATGTAAAACTTCCTTCAATGCACAAAGAGATGTTTTGAATAAAATCGTTTCATTTAACTTATAATATAGACAGAATAGGGTATATAAATGTACAATGCACTACATAAACTGTGCATGTAACACTATATACATCAACGGTGTCAAAACATTTTCAGATTGCCTAAGCACATTCACTTGGCCATTTAATCCGTCCATCAGCTGCTCGGTATCATTGCAAACAAATGGACTGCTGAGCCAGAGTTCTGCCCTGCCAATAAAGCCACATTATGTAATGGCTCTACCTCAAGCACGCGACTAATTGGCTTTATAACGGTCACAAAGATCAGCCTTTCCAAACGGACGTAATTGCTGACCAGCTTTTTCCCGTCAACGCCAGTTTCGCCAGAAGTTTTAAATCAAACAAAACGGCTCGTTAAGCACGATCGCCGTTAGCGAACAAACTACTCTTTCATATCGAAAACCTGCCTACATCGGCTTTTACAAGTTTTGTCGCCAGCCGGGGGCACGCGGATGAAAAGGCCCTTTATTAGTTTGCGCTAACCGGTAATTCGACAAAACAAAGCCAATCATTGAAAGCCTGCGTGTTTACGTTTAGCCACCAGTATAAATGTAGACAAAGCGGGCACGTGACTATTATTTAATAGCTACATAAGGCGCAACTACGTCGTATGTAGGAAGTCATGTAACCGAGACGTGTTTCTTGTAAGCCTGCCGGTAATATCGGTTGCTATGGGCGACACGTATACTAATATTAAAACGGCTACGGAATAAAACAAAAGCGGTATGAATGAATGTACCTGTCTGATAACTGAGGGTGGGGCCCTCATGATGACTAACACCTTAATACAGCCTACCCAGACAAGCAAATTTGGACTTATAAATCATTAACATAACAGAATTGATATATTAAAACGAACAGTCCAATAATCGATGCGAAAAAAGAAAAAGAATAAAAAACGCTATTTCCAAAAATGAAAAACAGGGTATAGACCACATCGTGTTAAGATAATATAAGCTGCATTTAATACTATTAATGAGTGTTAAAAGTCATATTTAGATTTTATAATAAAATAAACGCCTTTCTCCGCTTTATAATAGGCGGATGCCTCGCGCAGCGGCATCTTCCAGCATATCTTACATGTAACGTTACATTAAGCTATATATAAACGTGCTGGTGTTCCTTTGTCCATGTCATTTTTCCTCTACAAAAACACACAATCATAAGCTGCTGTTTAAAACGCGGATCCTACCTCAAGCCGGATGGGACGAATGGTCGCACTGTCCTTTGTTTTAGCAATATATACACAAAGACAAGCGGAGCGCCGATCGAGCCTCTGTTGAGAGGTGTACGTGGTTTCAGTGATGTAGACCCGCAGTTGTGTGGCCCCGTGTTACTTCTCCCAAGGCAACGTGTCTGAGAGGGCGGGTGCAAAAACGCAGGGCTTTCCGATTTGTGCGTCTAGACCCGAATCTGACAAATAGAGTTTGAGTTGGAAGCCAGCTTCGGCTGATAGGGGAGACGAGCTTTCATATTAAAATGATATGTAAATTGACAAAACACGTGGACACGCGGATCGGTTTCATTCCAACAGGCGGACAGAATGTCAACTCCGAGAGCTTTTTTTTTTTGTGTTGTTCACAGTAACTTTTTTTTATATACCTCATTAGGTCGGATGGGATGACGCCACAGATACACCTCCCTCTCATGTGTTAGGGTTAGGTCGCTTTTAAAATGTAAGATGTTTGATTAGCACTGCAGCCGTACTGGGGGATTTGTGAGGATCTGACCCCCCTAATTAAAGGGGCCACCTCACGCCCAGAGAAAGTAAAAATATATATTACACGTATAATTGCTTCAACGTTTCATACACGTTAGAGGGTATATTTTTGCCTGTCTAAAAAGCAGAAATAATAACAAGCAGATATGCTGGTGGTGCTCTTTCCGTTAGGATATGTTGCATGAGGTGTGTTTGAAAAAAAAGACACTTTATCATACATTTACATATCTCAAGTACATTAGTGTTTTGTTTTGCAAATATTTTGGATATTGGTGTTTAGCGAACTGCGTTAAATTGGGCTAAAAACACCAGCAAATAAGTAAAGTAAATAACTAGACCATACTTTTATGCTTTGTTGTAAAATGTAAATCCATACCCAAAATACACATTGCGAAGCAGTTCATTAGCTAGATGAGACGTTTGGGCTGTGAGTGTGTTCAGTTTACATTGTAGAACAAAACAAAATGTTGTCAAGTCGCAGGTCTTAATTTAATTAGAAATGGAAAATGCATAGCCTTTGCATTTAAATTGAACAATTTAAAAGACATTAAAAGTGATTACATTTGTTTAAGATATACTGCTTTTAAAAAAAACAAAGGGAACACTTAAACAACACAATGTAACTCCTAGTCAATCACATGTCTGTGAAATCAAACCGCCCATTAAGAAGCAACACTGATTGACAATCGAGTTCACATGCTGTTGTGCAAATGGAAGAGACAACAAGGGGAAATTATAGGCAATTAGCAAGACACTCCCAATAAAGGAGTGCTCCTGCAGGTGGTGACCACAGACCACTTCTCAGTTCCTTTGCTTTCTGGCTGATGTTTTGGTTACAACACCAAGATTTGCAGATTGGCCACTGGCGCTCTGTGCTCTTCAAAGATGAAAGCAGGTTCACACAGAGCACATGTGAAGCTGAGTCTGGAGACACTGTGGAGAACGTACTGCTGCCCGCAACATCCTCCAGCATGACCGGTTTGGCAGTGGATCAGTAATGGTGTGGGGTGGCATTTCTTTGGAGGGCCATGTGCTCACCAGAGGCAGCCGGACTGCCATTAGGTTCCGAGATGAGATCCTCAGACCCATTGTAAGACCGTATGCTGGTGCGTTGGCTTTTGGTTCCTCCTAATGCAAGATAAAGCTAGACCTCATGTGGCTGGAGTGTGTCAGCAGTTTCTGCTAGATGAAGGCATTGATGCTATGGACTGGCTTGCCTGTTCACAGAGCACATCTGGGACATCATGTCTCGCTCCATCCACCAACACCACATTGCACTACAGACTGTCAAGTAGTTGGCGGATGCTTTAATCCAGGTCTGGGAGGAGATCCCTCAGGAGACCATCCACCACCTCATCAGGAGCATGCCCAGGTGTTGTAAGGAGGTCATACAGGTACGTGGAGGCTACACACACTACCGAGTCTAATTTTTACTTGTTTTAAGGATATTACATCAAAGTTGGATCAGCCTGTAGTGTGTTTTTCCACTTCAATTTTAAATGTGACTC
>JAUCMU010000053.1:11288448-11306592 GCA_032275025.1 Enteromius treurensis | reverse complement strand
TTCTCACTGCTGTGTGTGTTCACTTGGATGGGTTAAATGCAGAGCACAAATTCCTTGTATGGGAAACCATACCTGGCGACATGTCACGTCCTTTCCTTTCCTTTCTTTCCAATTCAGTCCCATGGTGTCTGGGAGGTCTACGGGGCGATGATAAGAGGCCCCTGAGTTAGAACAGATGATTGAGGGCCACATAATCCAATGTGGCCTCAGCGGCTAGCCGACAAAACATTTCGGTGAAAGAGTAGAAGGGGAGGTCCTTCTGGGAGAGTGCGAGGAGGCGAGCTGCGAACTCCATTGGCGTGGACCAGTAAAAATAAATTATAAGACTTCAAAAAAACGGAAAATAAAAAATGAGGGATGGGAGGGGAGCGCCCCTTAAGTTTTTGGTCTGCTCTTCTATCATGTTGCACTAGGAGCATGAAACAAGTAATTGAGGAGTTCTTCCAATAACACAGTCATTACTCATCGAACATAGGAAACATGGCATGACGTTTAACAGCAGACAGGAAACAGAGGGCAGGACACACTTTTAATAGAGCACAGGATGAAGGGAGGACTCAAAACTCCTGGGAAACACAGCTAGGAACAAATTAATGTCAATGAAGACTGGGTCAAAAGAAGGCAGGGCACACAGGACATGGAGAAATGTCTGACAACTGAAGCTTGATGGTATACCATATAAGTTATTTGTGGTGTTGTAAAGCTCCTGGTGTGACAAGATCGATGAATAAGCTTTCATTAGGGAAGTAGACTTGTGAATTATAAATTATAACGGAAAATTACAGCAGAAAAGTCCACCCAAAGACTATCATTTTGTCATCATTTACTCACCCTTGAGTAGTAGCAGTTGAAATACTGTTGAAGTCAATGGTGACCCAAAACTGCATGGTTACAAATTTTCTTTAAAATATCTTCCTTTGTGTTCAGCAGAACAAAGAAATTCATACAGAATTACTTGAGAATGAGTAACGATGAGAACATTTTCATTTGAGGGTGAACTATTCCTTTAAGGTAGATAAGTCCATAATGTCATAATGTGGCTAAAATGAGAATTCTCCACATGTCTTCATTCGATTTTGATTAAGCTAATCAAAAATCTGTTTAGATGGTCCATTCTTAATCAGAGCACTGTATCAAAATCGGATTATTGTTGTCCGTGTAAATATACTGATTGTGAGGGAGTGACTGTGGATCCTGGTGATGCTTGACACTTTATAAGCAATTAATCATAGGCTGCTCAAACCCTTATATTACAAAATGCACTGGTCTTTTTCTGAGTTGGTCTGAATGAAAATACGAATTCATTCTAGGTGCCGCTTTTGGAGCATGAAAATAGCTGTTTCCCCAGTATCTCTGTACATAGTCTCACGTAGAATTCATAGCTGCTTTCTTTGGTCTAGGCCCACCCATAAGGCCGTTTAACGGACATGTCAAACAACCAATCACAGTTCATTTCTTTCAGCGTCACGTTTCGGGGCATGGAAATGTCCCCACAACAACAGACCACCGTGCAACAAGTCAGTCAGCATAGACAATCCCGATGAGACGCTCGCGGTAAACATCAGTAGGAAGCATATCTCTCCACTTTTTAACACCCACGAGCAATTCTGGAGAACCGAACACAATACTGAATCGGTCAGCTGCGATGTTAGCGCCTGTTGTTTCATGTTTGACAGCAAACGCGGATGATATCCCCTTCTCAGTTATGTAAGGTACTTCTCTTGATCTTCCATAATACATAGGAGGGACGAACAACTAGTAAAATTGGATCGCATACTTTTGAGAATCCAACGTTTAACTGATGTTGATAAATGCTTATTGTCACTCATGTAAACACGACAGTTTTTTTCCCCGCACTCACACATCTGCGCTTTGTTTCCCGGTGGACCGAAAATAAACACGATACATGCGCCCCCCGGAAATCCGCTCAAATTCAACCAATCAGATGACGACTGCTGAAGTGTTTCCAGAAGAGTGTACCATATGCATCAGACGTTCAGCCAACGCTCTGTGGGTGTGACGTCTGAGGCTGAGACTAGTCACGTCATAACATAACGGTTGAACCACTGATGGCATACTTCCATACTTTTTTTGCCTTGACTGTGTTCATTACTTGGCAGTCAATGTGACAGTCACAAGCCTCCTGGTTTTCATCCAAAATGTCTTAAATTGTGTTCTGAAGACGAACAAAGCTTTTACAGGTTTGGAACGACATGGTACTAAGTGATTAATGACAAAATTTTCACTGACAGCCCATCAGACTTGAAAGAGCTTGAACATTTAAGTGACCGATAACAAAAGTGCACAGTTACAATACACTGAACTTTAATTGTCCTTTGGTATCAGTATCTAAATAACTATTGCTCTCGGTGTGAATTCATAACCATTGATAGGTTTGTCTTTCTGTCATTGCGAGGGGGAGGGTCAAGTGAGGCCATGGGTGTGGCTCAGCTGTGCTGCTTCTGTTTGAGGTTAAAGCGAGAGGCAAAGAATTATAACTTCTCACCATCATCCCTTTCAGTTGCAAAGAAGGTGTGTCTCAAACACATGCTGCTAAAAACAGCAGCCGTGACCCTCCCATTTGGGCGGGACACATCAACACTGATAACCTGCACAGTCACTATTGGCCGGTGCAGTCGTCACTACCTTGTGCTTTTGTTATTGGTACACAGTGCAGTTGCTCTTTACTCTAACATCTGTGTACACAAGTTCATATAAACCGAGACATATGTGCACATTCTTTACCCATTTACGTGTCAAAACCACTATGGAAAACATCACACGAACGAATGACAAGCAAACAACTGGATGCTCTTTACTAAGGGGATTTCTCAGATTGCTCAGCTTGGCTGCTTTACAATGTGCAATATGATGAGAACATTTAGTCCTATGGTGGACCGTCATCACAGGCTAAACAAATAACACCGCAGCTAAGCTTACGACTGGTGGGAATACAAGTCTAAAAAGAGAAAACATCAGTGCTGATTCCTATTCTGTCGGTTATTTCTCTTCCACACTTTGGTAAGCAGCAATGAAAAGCATTTTTATGCTTTTTTTTTTTGTTTTTGTTTAGTTTTTTAAAGGTGAAATATGACCTAAATGTATTGGTCATTAAAACATGACCAAATTCCTCTTACATTCCAAGCATCAGATGTTACCAGTAGCTGCATTCTTCTTTTCTTGAATCACATTAGTTTCATAACGTCGTCATAGAGTGACTGCGATCACAAGGTCCCTCGCGCACTTGCGTGTGTTCTAGCACGTTTTCAGCGGTCCCTCTGCTGCACGTTTTCATGCAAGGCAATAATGCTCAGCCCCTCGTCCTTGTGGTAGGCTTGAGATGAGTCACAGGTGTAAATTGGCTTGGTGATTTAGAAGCACTGTCTGACGGTCACTGATGATTCAGTGGGATGGAGGGTTGCGGGGGAATGCTGGATTTCTCACTGCCTTTCTTTATCCCATTCATAAAAAAAGAGAGAAAAACACTTGAGTGGCCACATTGCCTCCACCCCCGAATGTGATCTCCACAGGTGGCTGGAAATGAATCGCTGCCCTCTCTCTGTTTTTTTTTCTTCCATTAAAAACATATCCATATATCCCCCCCAAAAACACCTGATAATTAATAAATTATATTTAAAGCTATATGTATTTAATTTTTTTAGATTTGCATAATTTTCATAATAATTTTCATCACCGCAAATTCCATTATTTTATGCATATTATGTAAATCTAAATATAAAACACATGGTCATTTTATTGTATCAGTTTTTAATTTATTATTATTTATAATGCACTTAATATATATATACAATTATTTAGAACTTACTTAAACAATTTTTTGTAATATGTTTTTTCATTAATATTTAACATACCTTTTATAGCTGACATGTTTAATCTGCATTGGCACAGTGTAGGGGACTAAATTAAGTGTGGCGCATGTTTCTCAGTAACGCTTCTTTAAGTGTGGCCAGCACAGATGACTCATCTGTAATGGCAATATCTGCTTTGTGTTTCAAGTGTTTCACACTGATCAAGACCTCTGTGTGTGTGTGTGTGTGTGTGTGATGGCAGATGAGGACACAGCCTGTGCCCCACATTGCAAGCAATCATAAAACACATTCAGCCCACACCTTCATAGAAATAGTGTGAGAAGCTGAAATCATGTTGGGTAAGAGAACATGACTCTCCAAGCAGAGTTTTGTGGTCAGCAACAGGCCGACTCTAAATCTAACAGGATTATTCCAGACAGAGACATTGTTCGGGGTGGAAATCCATGTGCGGTGTTTATTGATTATGTAACTAAGTCAGCTGTACATAACAGGCTCGGAGATGTTCTGCTCTTCTGCTTTCACTCCTTCTATATATTTTATGTTCTTCAGCTTTAGTCTTCTTTGTGTTGATTTTAATACCATAATTCTACCCTAAATCCCTTTAAGTAATAAATAAATATTTGAATAAATAATTTAAATAATTTATGTTTAAAATAACTTCAACATTAAGTAGTTTTAACACAACTTCCAATTTGTTTTTCCACAATTTTATTTACTCAAATTCTACATTTTGACAAATTAGTATTTCAATTATTTGATTTATATATATATATATATATATATATATATTTACCAACATGTACCAAATAGTTGCATGCAAGTTTTGCATTTAATAAAGTTTATTTTATGTAAGATGCTTTAAACAAAAGAGTTTGTTTCACCACCATCATTTCCACCACAAAATGCTTTTAACATAATAAAAAAAAAATTACGTAAGCCGATTGTATGAAAATATATACAGTAAATGAGATTATTCAAAATCAGATGATTTTACTAAACTTTTATGATTTAGTTATTTAGTATTTTTCTTCGAATAAAGTTTATATTTTAAAAATATCATAAAAGCTAGCTTTGAAATTAGCTATTAAACGCAGTAAATGTGATTCGTACAAAAATGTATGAACTAATAAAATTTAGATTTTAGATACATAAAATGTTAGCTATGATATTAGCTTTTGCAAAACAAAGTAGTGTGCCTTTTTATTATAAAAATATATTTCCACCATTGAACTTTCCACCACAAATGGCGTTTTATAACGAATTTCAGGAGGAGCACGTACAAACAATTCCCAGCTGCTCCTCATTACTAATTACCCTATCAGAACTCCTTTCCTCCGCTTTAAAAACCGCTCACTTCCTCTTTCTGTCATCTTCGTTTTTTGACTTCCACCGCTTTCCCCTTACCGCCACCAGAGCAGGGGTTAGACCGGAGGAGAAGGCCCAAACATGCCAGATTTCTCCTCTGGTTTTCTCTAATTGGAACTGCCCGCCACGTTACCATTCGGTTAGTGACTTTATTGTTTATTTTCACTACTTCCAACAAATCACCACTTCCTCCCAGGGGGCACATGGGGACCAGGCTGGGCTCTGAGCATCATTCAACCCTTGCCTCCTAGGGGTAAATCTCCTAGGGCACGGGGTCCGCCGGGCTCCCTGCCTGTTCCCCGGACAGTCCACCAAACAAGCACTTATACTTATTAATTAAGTGGGAACTAGTGAAAGAGCTATTAAAAACAACAGATTTAATTTGTCAACAGTATATGATTTTTAGGGAAAGTAATAATAAAGATCCCCCCTTTAAACCTTTGTGAGTGGGGCTTAAGAGGATCATATGACATGTACAAATTAAATTAACTTTAGCAAAACAAAAAATAACCAATCTATTTCACAAAATGTTTCCACCACCATCATTTCAACCACAAAATGCTATTAAATACAAGAAATTTTAATTCATACAAAAGTTTTTTTGTTTTTGTTTTTTAAGAAGAGGAGTGGCTTGAAACATTGCACAGCATGTGTTGATGCAATAGTAACTGAAACAGGAAGTCAGGGCGGGACATATAATCTAGCCCAGCCTTTTTTCCCCAGATTTCTACATTTTGTCTAGAATTCAAATGGGTCTGATATGTTTGATGGTCTGCACTAACTTCGCTCTATGATCCGCTCCGTGAAACTGTTTGTAGTGTAGGGGGAGAGGTGCTTCAGATTCTAGAAAGCATTTGATTGGATGAGAAGCTGAAGTGACCTTTAAATAGGTGCTCTCTTTTTTTTAATAAACCATAGATTTGTGTTTTAAACAACTACATTCTCGCCTGAAATACTCTTAAAACTGCATTTCATGGCACAATAACAGCAATATTCAGAAATGTTTGTGGTTTTCCCTTTCACCAATGCAGAGTGGAGTCGCCTGGCAGAAGCCCCTCTCATGATGTGAATTCGCGTCTGTTGTACGCACGAATGAAGCGAGTAACCTTAAAATGTTCGAGCGTCCAACTACGCGTAAATAGCGCGATATGCGTCCGGTGTGAACGTACCTTTTGAGGTTTGGAACAACTTGAGGGTGAGCAATTAATTACAATGTTTTAATTTTTGGGTGAACTATCCCTATTCAGAAACAAAAGAACAGCTTTCCTGTGTGACCCATGTACTTGTATATTCACGGTCAGATGCTGGAACACACAGGGCCGAGTAAACAGCAGCCATAAAAGACCCTTAATTAAATATTAAAAAGGCTTGCATAATTAATAGATCTGACCATAGAGTGACCAGGTGCTATAATGCAGCTGAATTGGTGATCAGGCTCATATTGTGCGACCGTTTTTGTGCCGTCCCAGATGGCCAGATTGTGTCTTTTCAGACCGCGCCGGCCAGATGTACCCCAGCGTTTATGAGGTTTTTCACGTCAACTCGGCTCCTTAAAGAAATCAGTCATGGTTGTCTTTCACCGATCTGTTGAAGTTATGTCTAAATTGTGTGTGCCGCCAATTATTGCCCTCAAAAACATGGCATTCGTTTGCATTTGTAGGGCACGAGTCGCATGTTCTAACCAAGATGTTAAACCTAGCACGCTTTAATGAAGCCTGCGATTTGACTTTAACGGGCTGTACGTCATGCCCATCACGTACCTCCCCCCCCCCCCCTCTTACAGTGTGTGTCTGCATGTGTGTGGGACTTTTCGTAACGCTCCTCGGTGAAGACTCCACACAGTCACATGTGCTCAGAGGGGGAGCTCTTGGCTCATTTTGCCACAGACAGTTCACATGCAGGCAGGGCACTGAAACTCTGGCAGCGAATCACAGTTGAATCTTTAATGGCTTTGAGTGTGTGTGTGTGTGTGTGTGTAAATGTCTGAACAGCTGCCAGCACAGCCCTAGTGGCCGTAGGATATCTCTCCACAGGGCTGAATGCTACATGTGACTGGGGGTGTATTTTAACTGGATTATGTAAGCGCTCTGGCCGAGTCTATGCGCTGCGCACGGATCGAGATGGTTGTACATGATTCACAGGCTGCACGGTGTTCATTTCCAAGATTAAGTAATTCCTGCACAGAACCGTCAGTCACTGCAGACTTTGGCCCTTGTGCTTGTACACCTGTATTTGTGCATGTGCTCTTTTTTTTGTGGATAGTATTTTGATAGTGTTTATGCTTTTTAGGGGAATCAAGCTAGATGGCTTACTTATAGTTGACTTACTTATTGTTAGAAATTAAACTGCTGGGAAAACATTCAAATCTAGCTTTACTATCAATGTCAACCTTTTTGTTGATTTGGATATTAATGAATTAATCTTAAATGTCTTGTTATTTCCTATTGATATTTTCTATTCTATGTTTTTTATTCTGTTTGGCTTTATTGATTTCTACTGATTAAAACATGTGCATATATGCAATTAAGTAAAGAGTATAAATAACATTTTGTTTTAATTATTCTAGTTTAATACTAGGTTTAACATTATTTGATTATAAAAATAATTTAATATAAAATTCTTTAATTTAAACATTAATTGCAATTGTAAAGTATAATTTTCTGTTGATAGTTATTGAGCAAAACTTTTATTAATAAGAAATATAAATATAGGTATATTATTATATAAAACATATATTATTTAGCATTTATTCAAATTTTGACATAGCTTTTAGTTTTATGTTAATATTTTATATTTTTTGTGTTTTATTATTATTATTATTATTATTAAATAATAGTAACAAAAATAAAAATATTTACTATCATTATTTATTTTATTTTTTTTGTTATGTGCTTATTTTAAAAAGTATTTTGAATATTTCCATTAGCATTCTTTTTATTTTAGTCATTTTAATTTTAGTCATTTCAGTATAACATTTATTTTACATATTTATAATTTTATAATTTAATTCAAACATTCGTTGGAATTTATGTATGATTTTCTGTTGATATTATAGAACATATAAAATATTTATATTAATAAATTATAGCATTAATTAGTGCTGTCAAATGATTAATCATGATTAATTGCAAAATAAAAGTTTTGGTTGACATAGTGTGTGTGTGTGTGTGTGTGTGTGTGTGTGTGTGTGTGTGTGTATTTAAGATATGTTATGTTTTATATTAAATGTTTATATACACTATAAAAATAATAATCACAATATCATAAATGTATGAACATCCATATTTTCCTGTGTGTGTGTGTTTGCAAAATAAATAAACACAGTACACATACATATATTATGTAAACCATCATTTTTATTTTAGATTTAATTGTTTGAGAGCACTAGTATTAATAATATAATAGTAAATAAGTGACATTTATTTATAATGTACTGTATATGTGTTGTGAGTGTTTATATAAATTCTTGTATACAAACACACTTGTTTTTAGGCGTCGTATCCCCATAATTATAAGGCAGGGCAGTGCTTGTGGTGAGAAGGTTGTGAACTCTTGTGTGAAAACTGCAGAGTCAAGTGAAATGAGCCCAGATCAATTAGACGTGTTTCTGCTTGACTGCACATGCACACGATGCTTACTTGGATTTACAGGCAGAGAGAAAGGCAGCCAAAGCGCTTCCCTCCGTGTCGATATGCATAAGGGCTGATTTAATACTATCAGTGCACAGCACCGAGTCGATCACCCACAATCCTTCAGCAGCCTGTAATTCAGTCACAGTGACCGAGGTCTGCTCTGGACGTCAACATACTTAGTCTTAATCCAGTTCATTTTTGACATTTACTGGCTCCTTCTGATACTGTGATTTCCACTCGGCAGCAGGTAATGATTCATTAAGTTGGCTTGGGAAAGCAAACTTACTGAAATGCTATTAAAACTTTGTGCCGGAGCAAGCTTACTTCATTATAGTGCGACGGTTTCAGGAAAAACAGGAAGAGATGCGCTCTAGCTGAGTTCATCGCTCTGTTTACTTTGTGGACAGTAATTTTGAGCCGTTTGGTCCGCAGTTGTCCATAGCCCTCTCACAGCCTATTGTTAAACAGGTCTATCGTTTTTGTTGGTTTTGGAGTGTTGCACGTCCTGTTCCTTGCCCCAGCATGGTTAGCGCTCACACTACATGCAAACCGCGCCAGAGTCCAACTGAACCGTGCTCTGGCACACCTCTTCCAAGCAGGCCAGGGACTGCTAAACTAACCGGGCATGGCTCGGAGCAGTAACACTAATCAAACGAACCACGCTTTGGTGGTCAAACGCACTCGGGCACAGTTCAAACGGCCTAGTGTGAGTACACCCCAACTCTTCCTAGAGCTTTAACTCTACAGACTCTAAACTCAGCCCAGATCTTCTGACTGATCTCACCGGGTGTGCTATATATTTTCTAACTGATCCGACTTACGGTTTTCATAAAAATGAAGATTATCCTATAGACTCCCATTCACAGAATGTTCAGATGAGCCAAGACTCTGCCAGCTCCAACTGTCTATTTCTAATCATTTTAAACTCCTTCAAGTTTCCACTCTATCTAAATAATGCTAGCAACTTGCTAATAATGTTAGAAACACATTGACCATGCTAAATTACATGCTTATCTAACTAGCTTATCATGCTAAACATGTGCTAGTAACTAGCTAATCATGCTAACAACATGCTTTAATCATGCACTGTAAAATCTTATTAGTTGACCTTACTCAAAAAAAGTCAACAAATGCTTGTTTGTTTGTTTTTTTATCCCAAGTCAAGCATCACACTGTGAATGTTCTTCACAATATTCGGTTATCCAAATGTAGCAGTATTTCTAACATATCACATGACAGTCCGTAAGCAAATGGTTGAGGCAGATTCTTTGCAGTATTTTCCTGAACAACGATGGCAGAAGACAGAAGATCTGGAGAAGTACTTAATCTTCAGTGATAGTCAGAACCCCAACAGACACTAATGCCCAGACTGCATCAACATCAGACACCTGTACAGAACAAAATGAAAACAGTAGTAGGGAAATGTGGATGATCAATTCTCAGTGTTATCTACACCTACATTGACATCCATTTCATTAATTCACTCAAACTTTAAATTTACTCAACCATTACTTTTGGTTTCTGAACACAAATGAAGACATTTAAAAAAGAGAGGGAGAAAAAAAGACATTTCTATCCTTCATCTGATATCTATTCACCCAAAACCTCAGACAGTTGATCATATAAAGCAATCACGTGCCTTCAGAAGAATTGAGCTGCTTTTCCACTGTTGGGACAAACCGTTCTCATTGCTTAACCATTTATTCTGGTCCAAGCTGAAACGGATGTGTTTTAATTTTTTCACTGTTGGACTGTAAACAGTATGTTGCCAGACTTAAGATATGGTACCAGATGTAAATGTATGAAATTGATTTTATTTTATTCTTTTACTTTTTAGCTCACGATACATTTTCAACTTTTTAGCTCACTTTTTTTTCCCCTTACTATTTTTTTTTCCTTACAATTTTGAGGAAAAAAAAGTTTCAATGAAATGCAATGAAAAATGAAAAAGATAATTATTACTTTTTATGTCGCAGTTTCTAAATTAAATTAAATAAGTAAAAAATATTCTTTTTAAAATGTTAAAAACTGTGTCACAACAGAAATGGAAATAGAGCATATTGCAATGCAAGTATACAGCCATAACGTAGCATGCTAGTATGCTATACTGAACATTTCATTATTTTCCCCATCAACACAGACTGTCTTTACTGTATTAATATTCTCACACAACATCCAGTCATCTGAGGATGTTTCATATTACATAAGAGTCCATCTATCTTTCTCAGTTCCCATAGTTATTCGGTTCTCAGGCAGGCCATCTGATCTGAGCATCACAGACCTGTTTATAAATGTCATTATGAAACAGGATCTGTCAGCAGCAGACAGAGAGATGTGTTTATCTGACGCGAGCAGCAGCAGACACAGGGCCCCTGTGGATTGGCAAAAGGTGGTACCCTGAGCTTCATTGCTAGACATTCAGGGCTCATGTTCAGCATGTTACTTGGTTCTACAGATGAAGAGAGCCAGAGCAGCCTGCAGACTTCACAAAACTTTCCATATAGCTCGTTAAAAAAAAATGTTCAGAAAAGAAATATGGCTGCAGCTGTAATGTACCATGTCTGAACTAGAGAGGGTCGCTGCGGGTAACAGAGAATGTTTGTAAAAATGTAAACATTGTCAAAAAAAATTGTATATTTTTATGTCAGCCCATTTTAAGGTCACAAGCTTCATGTTTTAAAATGGTGAATCAGCTTCATTCAATTTATTATAGTGACATTTTGAAGAAAATTTATCATTTTAAGGAAAGGAATATAGAGAGGTACATTTTAAGTTTTTGTTAATATTTTCATATTTTAAAGTTATTATATTTTGTGTTTTTGGTTTAAGCTAAACTTTTAGTAAATGTATTGTTTTTGATATCCTAATTATTATTTCATTATGTCTATTTAGTTTTTTATTATGTTTTAGATATCCTAATTATTATTTCATTATGTCTATTTAGTTTTTTATTATGTTTTAAAGTTAAGCTAAATTGGAATTGCCTTGACAACTAAAACATTTTAAACGTTTTTTTTTATTATCTTTTATCGAGTTTGAATTTTATTGACATTGACAAAAATGTTTTTATTGTTTTAGTTTTAGTTAACTAAAAATAACCCTGATATATTCTATCATATATAAATAATTAAACTAATAATTAAAATATTTAATAAAATGCTAATAATTTGTATATGTTTACATATATTTACTTTTAAATATATAATCATTTAAAATAAATATAAGTAACTACATTTCAGATATTTAAATATAACGAAATAAAAATTATATTATCTAAATGCATGTTAAAAATTATGAAAAATTCCACAATTAAATTATTCATTTACAATTACAAGTTGTTGTTTTTTTCCGTTAATGTTTATTTTGTTTACATTACTAATATATTTAATTTTTAGTTGGCACAATTTAAATTATTAAAGTAAAAATTAAATATTTATTAAAATATTTATAAAATGAATTAATATTGAAATATATTTTTGTACATTTACTTGGAAATATTTAGTTGATATAATCATTTAGAATTAATATACTTAAAGTGGGCATTAATTAAAAAATCTTTAATGTAAATGCATGTTAATGATCTCTTTTTATGAAAGATTCATCAATTAAATTTTCTATATTTAAACTTTTTCTGATCGTGTCATTTTAAGCTAAATTTCTCTCTCATATGTGTATATGTGTGTGTGTGTGTGTGTGTGTGTGTGTGTGTATTAGTCTGAAAATCCATTGGATGTGCAGCATAATTATGATTAAAGGGTCTGTCAGTACTTTGTTACACTTTACAATGTGACTTTGATCTGGTAAAATATTTCATTTCTTATTTTAATGTTTAATTCCTTGCATTAAAAGTTGTGGACACCAATGGCCGTCCGTTGATGAAATGACACACAGCCGTTCAGCCCTAGTCAAAGAGCTCCACATCCCCTCCTCACTGCCACAGCAACAGTAACGAGAGCTTTACATAATTCTCTACTTTTTATAAATATACATATATATATATATTGGGCTGTTACTCTCATAGACTTGCATAACTTCAGGAGACCTACACCAGGGCTGTATTTCTTTTGTTTGGATTTCTTCCAAAATTTCAAACATTAAAAATGGCCTGGCTCAGATCCAGTTTCTGGGTTCTGTGGGATAGCCTTGAGACTTGGTGGCGGAGAAACCAAACCGGAGTTATCTTTCAAACGTACGTCCTGCTGAGCGAAGAAAAAAAAAAAGAAAAAACACTTTTCATAAAGGGATGTGAACAGGCTTTGTTTACAAAACCCTCAAGACTGTCTCTCAACCTTTGCTGTCCTTGCTTTCCGCACAGTGCTTTAGATCTTCGGATCCTGTACACGTTTTAATTTACACATTTATGAATAGCTAGTTGTATTGAAGCAGTTGTGATGTTTCCTGGAGGAAAAAATTAGATCTCTTTGATATCACATAGACAGCAAATATAGATAGAACTGTAGGTCGCCAGTGTTTCTTTTCCTGCTGTGACGGCACTGACGTCTCATTTATGTGAATGGCTTTTCTTTGTAATTCCAATTTTACATCAGAATTTTGAATTTAAATTGTGAAATTAAATTGTGCTCTCACAATTCTTAGGAAAAAAATGGAACTGTACGATACAGTATAAATGACTTTTTTGTTAGAATTTTGAGTTTTGAGAATTTTGTAACAAGTTTACATCTCCTATGGGAGTTTTTTTCTGCAATTGTGAATTGGCTCAATTCACACTATTTTCTCAATTCTTAAAAAAAGGTCAATATTGCAAGACGTTAACTTGAAATTCAGAGGAAAAAGGTCAGAACTGACTTCTGATTTTCTGGCAATTTCAAGCTTACATTGAATTAAGGAATTCTGAATTTAAATCTCACAGTATTTTTCAATTCAGACTTTTTCCCTCTTGAGCGATTTAACATCTTGAGGAAATGAAAACTCAAAATTCTGAAACTTTTCTCACAGTTCTGAATTTAAATTAGAATTTTGAGTTTGCATCTGGCAATTTAGAATTGTTCTCCCCATAATAAGAATTCTAAATCTTCCAGTTCAGCTTTTTTTTTTTTTTTAAAGTGATTTGAATAAGACAAATCGGTACGGGGGGAGATGTTAGGGCAGCGTGAGACTGAAACGCACGCGGAGAGACGTGACAGACGTGTCTGAGAGGTTCTGTCTCTGCTCATGCGATTGCTGTGTCTAGGGACGGCCCTGCGAGGGGTTATGTACTTTCTTCAAATACACGTGACATGTTGCCCCTGTCTCAGTCATTCCTCCCCCTGCTCTCTCCTTCTTCTTACCCTGGCTGTCTCTCAGAGCTTCTTATCTTATTCCTTCTGTCTTTCCTCTGACTGAAATCAGCGCACACATGCATATAAACACACACACACATGCTACGCTAGCACCAGCACGCTAGCGCCACTGCTGCCTAACTACATCAGAGGCTCGAGTGAAACCAGGGAATGTTAAACTTGTACAGCTTGGAAGAAATTAGTTCACTTAATGTATACCACATGTGCTTTACCAACCTGAGACGCCTGGCTGTGTTTTGCCAGTGTTTAAAATAGTGTAGATTATAAAGATTTATTGCGTTGAAACTTGTGTATCCACAATCTAAGAAAATCCATTTTGTCAATATTTCTTCAATGACAAATCGTCTGATAAACCGCTCTGTAAAATTGAAGGATGCGGGTCAAAAAATGGCCGGGAATCATGACGGTAACCTGCAGAGGCACATAATCACTGTAATTTGTAAACATCCAATATATTAATACAACGAGCAATAAAAGATCAGCATCTACAGCAGATGGACAAACGACTCTGGATGTGGTCATAGTGAAAAACCGAAGACACTGTACATTATTCCATTATTCCATACAAATTTTACTTTTGGTTTTAAGACACATGATGTACAAATAGCACAAACAAATTGTTTTAATCATTTGTAAATATAATGTCAAACATGTAATTAACACACACACACACACACACACACATATATATATATATTTACATTCATGAGATTAGGCATTTTTAAATGTTATTCTTATTAGTGTTGTCAAATTATTAATTGCGATTAACCGCCTCTGAAATAAACGTTTTTCTTTAAATGTATTGGTTTATGCTGTTTATTTACATGTATATATTTAATGAAAATATGTTATGTTTATATATGCAATATAATTATATACAATATCAAATATAAGAAAATAAATACATGCATGTGTTTGTATTTATATATATATATATATATATATATATACTTAATAAATATACACAGTACATTCAAATACATATAATATGTATTATGCAAAGAAAAACTTTTATTTCACCAGTTCTTATACATATGCATATAATATTTAGTATTCCGTGTGTGTTTGTATAAATATATATATATATATATATATACGCACACACACAAAGACACACACATATAATTATATATATAATAAAAAATAAGTAAAATAGTATTCTATTGTTTCAAATTATATATGCACAAATATTTAGATACATAATAACGTGTGTGTGTGTGTATCTGTTCTGAGGTAAAGTAGTTCCTCATACATTTGTCTGTTAGCTAGAGTGTTTATTTTGGACCCTGTTTATCCATTTTCAGATTACTGACCCAGCTCTTGCCAAAACACTAACCAACTAAGTCACGCTGACCCAGGAGTTGCATAAAAGGGAACTGAAGGTCAGTTGGGAGGGGATGCCGTTTCTGGGGTCTGATCTCACTGCCCAAGGTGAGGACAAACTTCTTCTTTGCTTCCCTAATTTTATCTTCACCCTGCCCCCTCATTACATTAACCCTTTCATTTCAAAGTCAGCACTCCCCAGTCAACAGCCGAAACTTGCCATGCCAAGCATGGTTTTACTCTACCAATTAGGCCTCCACAGACCAAGCAGGAATGTTTGAGCCCACAGTTAATCATAGAGGACTTTAGCCGTTAACAAAGCTTTGGTTTTCCATCCTTATAAAGTTCAGGATGTGCTTAAGTTTGTTGTGCAAAAGTCTATATATCCTATTGAGGTTTGGTGTGGGGAGGATGATGACCGGGTTGGTTTTTGATGGACTGTGGTTCAGTCTGGCCCTAGTCAAGCCTCATTTCTGAAGAAACCGTACAGCAGGAGAATGTGAGAATCAGTCATCTGGGATTAGGACGCATCTGTCTTCAGAGTAAGAAAGACACATTTGAGCCAGTAGAAGCTTTGGTGGGCGGAATTAATTGCACCACAAAAATGTAAAAGTTTTAAAGCACTGATTTAATCCTCAAATAAATAAAGAGTAAAAACTACAATACACAGTTAAATAATGATTCCTAAGGCTCTTTTAATTACATAAAAATATATTGTGTCGTACAGTGACACTAAATATCACTAGTTACTGTTTTCACAATTTTCATAATTATGACTTTATATTTCACAATCTTTTAAGCTTTCTGTTCTTAAAGGTGTAGCATTTTAATCTCACACGGGTGTAGAGTCATATGGGTGTAGAAAGACATGAGGTTTGCAAATAACGTGAGATTATTTGCCCACTTTGATGAAATAAGTTATGGAGAAACACTTACTTCATGCTAACTGCTGAGTACTTTGTATCTTGTCTCTGCCAGTTATCTGGAGATGACAAAGGGCTGAGCTGAAATCATAAATCACGTGCAATGGAAATACCATGCTTCAGTTCACCAATTGAAAGAAATGAATTGTGGGAGAAAGGCTAAACTTTGACTTTGTAATCTGATTCTTTTAGCTTAATTGTGGGGGGCGGTTCCGCTAGGTCAGGGTCACTAGATTTAAATCAACACCTTAAAACTGTGGATGACCCAAATAGCCAGCATTGCTTTGTAAAGAATGGCAAATACTGGAGGAGTGATGGGGGATGGGGTTTCTGACGTCAATGAGCCCGTGCCAGAAATGCGCTTGTGCATGTGTGTGCAAGTGTGTGTACGTGGGTGTGTGTAGGCATAAACGCCTGAGTGTGTGTACTGTTTCCATGTGAGTGTCTGGGAGAGATAACACACAAATGAACCATTCTGTGACTTTGTGTGTGTGTATTTGCTCCAGAAGCTGCAGTCTCAGCAGGGAACACGGTCAAATTTTAAGTACACCCTACTGGAATTTGAGTAGACAAAGCCCATTTTTCCTGCTCTAAACAAAACCTGCATGATGCAGGATTACACGAGACACCATTGGAAAATTCAATTGTTTAGAGGGGTTGTTGTTACATTACATGTGCTAACACTTCATCGTAAGCTTAGTTGTAATTGTACACCACTGTAACCTGTATAACCGCGTGATACAATCCATCTGATAACAAATGCACACAACATTTCTTCTGTAAACGTCACTTTAATGACACATATAAAAATAAATAAATAAATATATAACTTTAAAACGTTATATATAAACATATTTAAAATATTCTTTAAGTATTCATATTGCAAAAGTATTATTATTCCTCTAATTATTTAAATTTTATATAAAAAAAATAAAATAAAATAATAATAATCATTTTAGATTGTAAATAAACTATATATCAAATGTTATGTAATTAATTTAGCAATTTAATTAATATTTTACTTTTATACATACATAAGTACATACATACATACATACATACATACACATATATATATATATATATAAACATTAAATTTTTAAGGGACAATTTAAGGGTTTAGAAACTACCCAATTCCAAGGCTATTTTTAAACATTTTATGGCATCACCTAATTCATGGACTAGGCAATTGAACAGAGAATTAGATCTAGCTTGGTAAAACATTCATTAAATGTATATATTTATATTTATTTTTAATTGTAAAACATATTACATATTTCTATAGTTAAAAATTATATTCATATGTAATAATACTGAACATTTGTATTATATTATTGAACTTCGATATTTATTTTTATACGATTTTAGCTAAATAAATTATGTAAATACATAATTGCCTGGATATTTAAGATGCTAATGTAATATTAAATATTTTTAGTGGTAAATTCTTTTTTTTTTTTTTAATTATGTGACATTATACATTTTCATCATTTTTTTAAAGTACCTCACTGCATGATTTAAGATGCTAATGTAATATTACAAATTTTAAGTAGTAAAATCTTTCCAAAATATATTAATATGTGATATTCTACATATATATTGTCACGAGCGAGCGCTGTGAGAGCTCGCGCTCTCGCTTCTTTGCGAGGAAAGGCACGGCAGGCAGGCAGGACACGGAGACTGAATTAACGATTAACTTGAACATTTAATGATAACAGAAAACAAAGAAAACGCGAAGAGCTACGCAGAGCTCAGACACTGCTCGAACACG
>JAUCMU010000053.1:11276361-11288348 GCA_032275025.1 Enteromius treurensis | reverse complement strand
TACAGAATGACAGGAGCACACGAGGGAGACTGAATGAAAACAAAAACACAGATCACAAGGACATGGCACGAACGGGGCGTGACATATATATTTAATATGACGTATTTATATAATATTAATTAAATAAATTAGATTGATGCATAATTGCATGGACATTAAAAATGCTGTGTTAAAACATTTGTTGTTATTTACAAAAGCACAGATTAGCGTGGGAAAAAGCACAGGAAGCAAGGACGGCTAATTACACTGAGATAAGGAGTATCTCATTTCCAGAGGAAATGTGTACAGGCTATTTGTGAAAGGATCTGTGCATTCACACAAAGAACAAAGAAGTAAAGAATTTAAACCGATCTGACTGCTGCCTCTTTTATTCATTGTAACATCTAAGTTATCTAGGTAACGTCTAGGTTACGAACGTAACCCACGTTCCCTGAAGGAGGGAACGGAGACATATGGGAACAGACCCGTGGAAAAGGCCACAACCCAGAGTCCACGTTATGCGGAGACCCGTGATTTTGTAGCCACAACCTACAACCTACTACCTACTACCATAGGAAGAAGCAACACTCTGTGTGGAGTGGGCTCTCAATCCTAAGGGGCAAGGCTCTCCTTGGTATAGATAAGCCAGGGAGATGTCATAAACCACCCAATGGGCCGGG
Organism: Enteromius treurensis; assembly: GCA_032275025.1. Taxonomy (NCBI): domain Eukaryota; kingdom Metazoa; phylum Chordata; class Actinopteri; order Cypriniformes; family Cyprinidae; genus Enteromius; species Enteromius treurensis. Next base: position 11,287,689 of record JAUCMU010000053.1, on the reverse strand, counting down.
GTCTCAGGATAACAAGAGAATCAGCCGGACCGAACTCTAGGCTCTCTTCATCGACAGAAAAGCCTTGTAGGTCCCCTACTCTCTTAATGGAGGCCAACGCAGTCATGAGCGCTGTTTTCAGCGTTAGATAGTTCAAATCCATCGAATGGGACCTGCTGTAGGGCGACGGCAAGGTCCCAAGAGGGTATGAGGTGCGGTCTCGAGGGGGTTTAACCCGTCTCATACCTCTAAGGAACCTCACGATCAGTTGGTGCTTCCCGAGGGGTGTACCATCCACTGCATCGTGATATTCTGCGCTGTAAGAGTTGAAGAGGACAGCTTTCGCTCCAACTTCTCCAGCAGGAAAGAAAGCACTACTGCAATCGGGCATCTCTGGGATGTAGTTAGCATTGATATAGTCATCAAAGGGACTGCCACACATTGATAACTTTACTCTTGAAGCGTCATCTGATCAAGGCCAACACGTTGCAATTAGTATCAGAAAGTAGTTATTATTTAAGAACTAAAAATTCTGCATCTTATTTGTGTATAAAGTTACATTGTAGCATTATACCTGTCATGTTCTGCTATATAACAAGAATGCTTATTGTGGTATAGTTATGCAACTTTTGGCCCTCTTTGGCCAACAGTTAACAAATAAAACTATGCGTCTTGCAGAAGAACAATGTTTTAGTTGTGCTTTGGCTGTGTGCCTCAGGAAATTAACTGAAAATGTATCTAAGTTTGTGCAATGTGACTTCAGTGTGAATAGTTCAGGTACAATCCATCAGACGGCTAGAGACTGAAGTCTGTGGTTGGGGAGAACTCGCATAATTTTTTTATTACAACATGTGCATGCACAACAGATCTCTGGAGTGAGCTATTATCAGCCAGTCGTCAAGATAGTTGAGAATGTGGATGCCCATCTGCCACAGAGGGGAGAGGGCATCCTCCGCGGCCTTCGTAAAGACGTGGGGAGAGAGGGACAGGCCAAAGGGTAGGACCTTTTACTGATATGCTCGACCCTCGAAAGCAAACCGCAGATGAGGTCTGGGTCTGGGTTGAAGCAAGATCGAAACATGAAAGTACGCATCCTTCAGGTTGATGGCTGCGAACCAATCCTGGGGCCGAATGCACGTTATGATGCGCTTCAAGGTGAGCATTTTAAAAGGCAGCCTGCGAAGGGACCAGTTCAAAGCTTGTAGATCCAGGATGGGTCTCAACCCACCGCTCTTTTTGGGCACGAGTAAGGACTGTAAAACCCTGACCTCATCTCGGCTGGAGGGACAGGCTCGATTGTGTCCTTCGCCAGTAGGACTGCAACCTCCACACGCAGGACAGCAGCATCCCTGTCTGAGAGGACACAGGTGTAGCGAATGCCTCTGTACCTGGGCAGTTGCCTGGCGAACTGAATCATATAGCCGAGGCGTACCATTCGTATCAACCACCGCGAGGGCCTGGGAAGCTGTAGACTCACAGTGGGGCAGCCTAGGCGGGAAGCGGGGAGGGGACTGAACCCAGAAGGATAAAGGTCCTGGAGGAAAGTAACACTGCTCTGGGCAGTGCTTACCTGCTCCCCTGGTTCCCGCGCTGGTGACACAGTGCTCCGGATCGGCACCTGAGGAGAAAGAAGAGAGGTTAGATGGGAATCTTGGGGCACTGGGCCCAGAGGTGTGGAAAATTGCTCTTTCTGTGAAAATTTGGGTACCGCTGACCCGATGGCAGCTGAGTGCACAGAAGCTCCCGCCCTCCTCCGGGAGTGAGGACTGATATGTCGTCGCCAGGGACTCTTCGCAGACCTGCAGGTGTTCTTGGCCGGTCCCTGAGCTGCGGGCAGCGCCCCTCGCCTGCGGCCAGCTCAACGTCAGGCCGCCAACCTGGCATCATGTGCCTCAGCTGGGGACGGAGCAGAAAGTCTGGGTGCGCGGGGTCTGGGGCGTCTGGGATCTGCTCCAGGCTCAGCCATTGTCGTTCCTGGACCACAATGGTGGACATCACCTGACCAAGGGCATGCGCGGTGTCCTTCGTTGCCCAGAGTTTTAACGCTTTAGCCTTGTAGACTTGGAGCATTGCCATAACATGCAAGGCGGTGGCAGCCTGCCCGGCGGCATAGTAAACCCGGCCCGCTAGAGCGGGCAAAAGCTTACATGCCTTGGACGGGATTCGTGGCTGGCCCCGCCAGGCAGAGGCACTGTGCAGGCATAAATGCAACACAACAGCGAGGCAGCGATCGTGTCTGTCCGATGAGGTGAGGAAACTTCCACACCCTGGAGCGCACAGTCGGATTGGCATTTCGGAGAACACCTTTCCAACCGCTCTTTTTCTCCTGGATTGCCCAGGAAAGACCTCTGGTGGCAACTTAGTAGGTCTTTGCTCACTGGAATGCAAAAAGTTGGTACAGCTGGCCTTGAAAAAGGCCACCAGCCCACAGGATCCACTGACAGCCGCCCAGTCAACGCTGTCAGATGAGAGAGAGCTTGAACTCGAAGGAGCTCTTTAAATGCAGATCTTCTTCCACTTTCCAAAACGAAAGCGAAGGGGGTCTCTAGCTCAGGAACGGCGAAGGCTCCCGAAGCGAAAGTCTGCAGGTCCACTGCATCTGTACCCTCTGTACCCATACCCCTACTAAAAGCATTTGATAGATAAAGATGAGAAAGTTGATTATTAGCTCCCTTAAATGGTAGTTCATGGAATTGATGGGAGGCAGTGGTGGAAAGAGTACTTAAAATTTGTACTCAATTGCAACAAAAATTACATTGCTGAAATAATACTCAATTACAAGTAAAAGTAGTGGTGTCAAAACAGTGCTCAAGTAAATGGAATAAATAGTCTTCTCAAAAAGTACTCTGAGTTCTTACTTGAGAAAAACAAAGTTTTCATATGTAAAGCTCTAAAAACCTTACTGACTTAATGGTTAAGAATATCTGCTTGTTACATCTGACATCCCCCCTCAGCACTTCTGGGTCCTAACACTCTGCCAGACACTCTGTAGTAGACAACTGTACTAATATAAACATCCACAATGTCATATAATACTGAAAAATTATAATCATTATACTGAAATACCAGATGGCCAGACAGCGATTCAGACAGCAACTTTTTTTTTATTTATTTGTTTGTTCCAGTGTATTGACAATAATTATAATTGTGCACTAAAAAAGTTAGTAGGGTCATTTTTGATTTCATGACAAGCTTAATCATTTTTAGTAGAAAAACTACTACATAATGTCAATATTATCAATCAGGCAATCATTAGTTCAAGGTTTGAGTGGTAAGTCTTTTAAAAAGACATGTTTGGTTTACATGATGAACAGACTTTCATAAAGGTTTTTATTTTTTATACATAAAACTATATAAACTTTGTCACAAAAGCTTACAGCACAAGGAGTAATGTTTTCAAATTTGATTTTAAACTGAACTGAACTTACAAAAAAAAAAACGTAATAAAATTCTAATACAAATGGTCTTAATTTAGTTGAGGTAATCAAAACATGACAACAGTGGCGATTTAGCCATTTATACTGTTTTAGATAAATTAAATATCAGATGGCTTTGACCCAATGTCTGTACAATGTAGTGATGCAGTTAGACAGATAAGGATATTTATATGTACAAATAATACAAATATCCCATTCCAAAACATTTCTAGCATACTTGCATTGTAAAGAAATTAAATTTTGATTGAAAGACTTTCTGGTGCATTTCAGTTACAGCCAATAAAATTTTCAGTACCATTTCCCTTGGGCAGGCGTTGAACTATTTGGCTGATAACTTTTTACAAAGTTTAATACTGGATTAAAGAGAAACAACTTTGTTAAAATCTCAGAGATATGGCGACTGCACACAGTCTTAGCGCACACAGGCAATATTGGAGTTAGAGGACAGTTAATTTGTGTGTGTTAGGCCTATTTGAGACTTAACAGCCAGTTTTCTGCCATTACTGAACTCTATTCTCATGTTACAATAAAGAGCTAACCACATTTTCACAGGAATGATTAAATGTACGTGGAATACCTGCAATTCCGTGTGGACATTCAGACTGTAATTGACAGGAGGCGGGTGGGAGGAGAGAGAGACAAGAGCATGTGTATATTTATGGAAGCAACATAGTGCTTGGTTGGTTTAAAGCAGCCAAAGTCTTATCACAAATCTCTACGGTACACTTAAAATAAATGCTTATATTTGAACTACTATTGTATCCTGGTTAGGTCGTCACCGCTGCAGAATAACACATATGTGCATGAATCGCCACTAACATAAACATGAAGAAGTAGCCCTGGTTAGAATGTTCTTCTTCAACTTTTCCTGGTTTAGATGTCACTGCTTTTATTGGTCCGTTTACTTGGTAATGGACTATGTTTTAAAAGTAACAAAGTAGATTATTTTGCTAAATTTGCACTTTAAGTACAAGTAAAATTACAGCTTTAAAAATATACTCAAAAAAGTACAAGTACGTGAAAAAATTACTTAATTACAGTAACGTGAGTAGTTGTAATTCGTTACCTCCACCACTGATGGGAGGTATGATCAAGGGGTCAAAGGTCGAGGACTTGCAAATCTTACCACATCCAAGACTTACGATGTATCCATTCAGCTTTCACACAACATGAAAGTAGCACTTGTGTGACAGGAAAGCAGCTGTGAATCATGACTTATCTACGGCATCTGTGCTATAATACTCGGAATATACAATTGTTTAATCACAATAGAAGGAAAATTGAAAGAAAAAAACATGAAATTAATCATTTTAAAGAAAACTCAGACAGCTCCTCTGAATCAACCTGGGGTCAAATGCCTTGCTCAAGTGATCAATAATGAAACAATGATTCCGTTCCAGATCTAAGTAAGTAGGCTGTGTAGGCTGCATCACAGACACACCAACACGTTGAATATAAATGGAACTGCAGTGAAAACTAGATCCATTCACATCCACACCAGAGGACCATAACATTGTTTATAATAAGTGCACTGCCATTATGTTATCTGCTGTTTACTACTGTTTAAAGTTCTGTGGGTTCTGACTGGATCATTCTGAAAGTGACTCAGATGATTTCATTTGTGTTGTTATTATTGTAGTTGTAGACTTTTTGATTCACATATCAAATCTATAATGAAAAATGTATAGTTACCCTTTCAGTCGAATCATTTCGGCGTTACATATGGGAACTCGCCAGAGAGCCCAATTGCCTTTGAGATGTACACAAAAGGCCAATGAATATTGGTGTGCACTTGATTGCGCTCAGGTGCACCTCATCACTACGTGAGTACAAGAGGGCACGAGCGGAGTGCACATGCAGATTTTCGCTTCAGAGCCTTCGCGTTCTGAGCTATCTTGGAGACTCCCTCAGCGAGTTCGGGAGAACGATAGAGGCGAGTGTCCTACCTTCAAGAGTTCCTGCGATCTTCCTGCTCTCTCATCTGACAGCGTTTCTCTGGGCGGCTGTCAGTGGATCCTGCGGGCTGGTGGCCTTTTTAAAGGCCGGCTGTGCCAGTCATCTTGTATATCCAGCCTACTGAGTGCACGGAGTTGCCGCGAAAAGTCTTCCCTGGGCAACTGGGTTTCCGCAGTTGGTGAAACATTCTCACGTCATCCTGAGACCCTGGCCCGACTATGTGCCCAAGGTTCCCACCACGCCCTTCCGCGATCAGGAAGCGCACCTGCAATTTTATCCATAATCTTATCGATATATTGCATTTTCTTTATTTCTACATGCGAGAACTGTGTGTTAAGTCATGTGCAGTACAGTACAACTGGAAGCCCTGTGGGGTCCCAATCTGGCCCCCAGGGCGTTGGGGAAGGTTACGTGCAGATCCTCTGCTGACAAACTTTAAAAGTATCTCACCTGTCGGCGGGGGGTCTTAGAGTCGTGGCCTGTCCCATGGGTGTTCTCATATGTAAGGTCGAAGTGATTCGACTGAAAGGGTAACGTCTAACCCTCGTTCCCTTTCACCTGCCACGACTCTGAGGTCGCGCTGACGCTGGCTCGGCTCTTCAGCGAAACCTGCATGAGCATTCTTCTTGTGCCCTCTTATACTCACGCAGTGATGAAGTGCACCTGAGCGCAATCAAGTGCACGCCAATATTCATTGGCCTTTAGTATAAAGCTCAAAGGCAATTGGTTTTTTTTTTTTTTTTTTTTTACTTGTCTTAAGAATGTGTTTACTAAAAAGCGGCTAAGAATGACTACAGAGGTTATCTTTAGCGACCTTGGGGACTCTGGATGTGTATCAGTGTAAACAGAACAAAACGGAGCCTTTTGAAAATGATGTCGTGGCTGCCAACATTCACTCTGCATATCGTTGACGGCTTTGAAAACAATGACATCATGCTCGTTGTTGTAGCCATAGATGTGCGTTAGTAGATTCCCTTATTTGATCGTTCCAAGCACGAAACGCATCTGCGATTTCAATAATAACAATAATCTATACTTTTATGCGCATGAATGGTCATGTGGCATGCATTAAGTTATGTAGTGTAAAGGGAGATTGTTTCTGGACCGCAGCGGAAAACGCAAGTGTAAATGAGTATCGTTATTATTGTAAAACGCTGTTTTAAAACAAAATTGGCGCCTAAAATGCTGTCTAGTGTTCAGAAGTCTCAGTTTTCGTGGGCAAAATGTATACGTTTTAAAAAGAAAATGTCTTAAATCATTCACAATAAACTCACGCAGAAATGTGCAACTTGTTGCTAGGAGACGCATTAGAAATAAAAAACAATCATCTGAAAATAGCAAGCCTGTTTCATCTCCTCTGATGGAATGAAAATATAGTCTGAAGCTAAAAAAATTTATTCTGTGACTATCATACAGTATGTGATTTTCTATTAAATCGGTCAAGTGAAATCTTTAGACTGGCTCTGTCTTACATCAACTAGCGTTAACTTGTCCAGTAAATTGGGGCAAAAATCCAGCCTTAAAGGAACAGTTCACCCAAAAATGAAAATTCATTAATTATTCACCATGTCGTTCCAAACTCATAAAATCTTTGTTCTTCTTTGGAACACAAATTAAGGCGCAGCACGCGTTTGCAGAAACTTGTAGTAATTAGCTTAGCAGCAACATGCTAATTGAATTGTAAATAATGCCAAGTAAGGTCTGCTGTGAACTACATCTGATTAGTGCTATATAGCTGCCTATAGTGACTTATGAAGTTCTGAGATAGTGCCATATAAGCCAACATTAAACCTGATACTTTGCATATCCAAGCAATATCTGTTTTAGCGTCTCCTGAACTGACTTTCGACACTTCTGACAATCCGTGTTGTGTCAAATAGTAACAAGATCCAGTTTGAACTCTGAGCTGTTGCAGGTTTTGAGGTTACTTTTATGAAGGACATGTCCTGGACATGCAAAGATCAAGGTAATTTTTCACCAACCCACTAACTGGACCAGAACTGCTCTACCGGTTTATTCAAGTTCAGTTTGTGGGCCAAAATGACATTGACTTAGCTGGTGCCCCACTTCCTCTGCGCGGCCACTTCCTTTCCTGTCAGCCACAAGCTTACGGGAAAAGAGTGACGCAAGACTAAACAGAGCAGTGCTAGCTGTTTTAGTGACTCATTGCTTGAATATCAGCCAGTCTAATGTATGCCACATACAGATTCCTAGCTCTCCTCCCTCATGACTATCAGAAACAATCATCCATAATGAACAGCCTTAGGCAGCAGAGACAGATGCAGAATACACCCCTGCAAACCACATCAGCATAAAGCAGCTTTACATTGGAATAGGCTGACAATTGTGTCTGTAGGGCACAAACCAAAGCAATTAAGAGGCAGAGCAAGTTATTCCCTTTTGTTGACTGATCATGAAGACTTATGACAATGTTTTGTTTTGCAAAAGTGTGTGCTAATGAATATTGCACAATATAAGGTTATGAACATGCATTTTAAGTAACTTTTTTACCTTTAATCTTATTTTGAAATTAAAATATTACAATAAAACTTTTTAACTACTTTCCTCTGCAAATAAAATAGAATTAAAATAGAAATTTATTTTGTCCACACAGTGAAAGTCAATAAAGACCAAAAACAAGCTTTTGGACCGCATTATCTTTAACTGTTTGGATGCAAAAGGCACACAGTGTTTTCAAAATTGCACATGTTATACTAATAAGAAACCATACTTCTAACCACAGGTTGAGAGCTTTAGTTCTAACCACCCAAGTTTGCAATGATGTTTACGAATGTTTGTTGGAATTATGGTTTTGGGAAATGTTGTGTTGTACTATGTTGGTAACAATGAAACTTGACGAGATAGAAAGTCGAAATACTACGAGATTAAAGTCGAAATATTGAGACTTCATTATAAATTAGTCTAAAGCCTGTTTTCCCATGCCTTCTGATTCTCCTTCACTTTTATATCTTTTATATACACTTGAAACAAAGAGGAAAACACATTCATTTAAAAGCTGAGCTGTTTTATATCAAAAGCAACAAAGCAGAACATTATTGCAATTGCTGGGTATCTGGCATGCTACAAATCATAAATATATATAATACAGCGATCTGATCAGTAAAGAGCTTGAATTTTTTTAGGAAAACTAAGAAAGTTGATGAAGGAAGGGGGGATAGATAATAAAGACGCGAGGTATGCTTTTAAAGATTAAAAATTGCTTCCTGTAAAAAGGGTTAAAGGAATAATTCACCCAACAGTGGAAAAGTCTGTCATCATTTACTCACTACTGTGTTGTTCCCAACCTGTATGATTTATTTTCTTCATCAGGTAAAAAAAAAAAAAAAGTATTTTTAATAATACTGGTAACCAAACAATTTGTATAGACAAATAAATATAACACATAATTCTCAATGTATCTCATTCTACTTTATACAGGTTTGGAAAAATACACAAATGTGAGTAAATGATGACAGTTTTACCTAAATTAACTTTTTTGAAAGTAAATGACCTGTTGTTCAATTAAGAAATTGTGCAATTACATATTTTTCTTCATGAAAATAACTTACGTTTCTTTCACGTCTCATAACAGTTTCTCGAGACGAATAATTGTGTTCAATCTCAGCGTGGTTACCTTGACCCCCCCACCTCTAACCCTCCGTCCCCTGTAATGCTGTGTTTGTTGATGAAGCCCTTATCATTGCTTCTCATTACGTTCAGGATCCCGTGTGCTTGTGGCGTCTTGGCCATGTGCACTTTGTACTTATCCTCCCACTCTCTTTTTCACATGGCATCTGCTCTGTCCTCCTCCCTCACCAATCGCGTCAGCAGCGCTCAGTCATCCGACCGGCATGAAGCACTGGGGGCGGTCACAGAGTACACCAAAAACCCCTTTCACTCTCCTCTTTCCTCCGCAAGCTCCTGCAACTACCCTGTCTCTATGCTAAAAGGCTCTAGGCACCTGTTTGAAATCCTATGATAAATTGTGTTATTCTGTTCATTGAAAATCTCTGTCTTACAGCCTGTTGTTCTTTCTGAATTTTATGTAATGACGGTAACGCACAGCCTTGAGTGGCTTTTTGCACTATTTTTTTGCTTCAGATGCCTCCTGTGTATGTCTAAACTGCATCTAGGCAGAAATGATGATGGATGCAATGACAGACGGTTTGAGAAAGAAACAGGTCCACAAATAGACCCGTTTTCTGGATCCGCAGGAGAATTCGAGCCCCACTTTACCACAAGCGCCTCTCATTTTGCTTGTGCCCCAAGCCAAAGGAACCACTGGGAAATTAAAACAGGAATTATTAGATCACCTACTAACACGCGCAACGTAAAAATGAAAAAAGACACATGAATAAATACATATTGTTCAAAAAAGCAACAAAAATAGGGTAATTTCAGGTAAGACGTCTGGGAATTTGGGAACTTCTGGGAACTGCAACAGAGAGACAAGTTATTTGTAAAGTTCATATTGTTTTAAACCCGTATGACGAGCCATCTTCTGTGAAACACAGAAGCTGATTTTTAGCAGATGGAAAAAATATGCATCCATAATCAATAATAACACCATCCCCTGTTGTCCTTTCACATCAAAAGCCACCAACACTATTCCCTTAAAAACAAAACAATTCCTTAACAGTACAATTTAATTTTTCCTTGGCCTTAATCTAGGTGACGTCATCATTAATGTCAAACCTGGTGCAGCATTCTAAAACATCTGACAAATGAAATCAAACAATGAGATTTAACATTTCGAAATATAGCATACACGTTTTACAGAAGTGTTCATTAGGAGGGCAATTTTGGAACTTGATAGCATGAAAAAATGCAAACACAAAACTCAAAATTTCTTAGAGTTCCACAGAAAGAAAAAAAAAAAATCAGATTGGTTTGGAATGACAGGAGAGGTGAGTCCAATTTCATTTTAAATCATTTTCATTAAAACCAATTTTCATTTTTAGGTGCGCTATCCCTTTAAATTCTACTTGCGTATAACAAAAATACTACAGGTGTAATCATACAGGTTAATCTTTCGCTCTGGAATCAAAATGAATGTTCTTAGTTTGGTACAGTATATCAGGTGCACAATAAACACAACTTATATAGGAGCGAGAACAAAGGCTTCATGTGTTACAAAGAGCAGAGATTGAGCCGCATACAAAGACTCCTCCAGGCTTCAGATAACAGACAGCTCTGAGATTACATTACTACCCTCAGTTTCTCACAGGAAGCGTCATGCGTCACACTGATATAGGCTGAACTTTTCCTAACCTAAATCTGCAATCTCACACAAAACATGGCTCAGATCACCGCACAAGTAGGAATCAGTGCAGGTATATAGTTTCCTGGTTCTAAGTATCTTACTGAAGCTTTCTTCATATACAGTAGATGTGGAAGACTGGTTATGAATGACATGTCAAAAGAGATTGGATTTCAGTTCTGTGTACTACTTTGAGCTCGAATCAAATTGGAGTTTGCTGCTTTGTGCAAGAGAATAAAACACTATAATACCTTAGTCTCCCTGGGGATAATGCTGCTGTGGGTAGACCCATTTCTGATTTCCAATTTAAAAGAAGAGTTATATTTTCTCTTTAAGTTAAAGGAATAGCTCACACAATTAATAATGACAATTTGATCAACCTGCATTAACTTTAATTACAAAAAACTATTTTACAATTTGGTGAACTGATAGTGAATTCATTAAAAACAAATTATAAATGGTTTTATAATTGGTTAGACAACAACAATAACAGTAACACACAAATAATTGTTACAATAACACTCATACTTTCTCATAACAGTTTTTATATTGTTTAAAGGTGCCATAGAATGCATTGAGAGAATATTTTAAATTGTTCTCTGATATGTACATAGAAGGCATGTAGCTTAGGTAAGGGGAAAAAATGCCCAGAAACGGTTTTACAGGTCCATTTACAACCCTAGAATTTGACCCTAG
>JAUCMU010000053.1:11249903-11267468 GCA_032275025.1 Enteromius treurensis | reverse complement strand
CTTTTCCAGTTTAGACAGCTCTTAACATTTATTTTAATCTAGGACTAGTCTTAAACCCTGTTCGGGAAACTGCCCCTGAAAGTTTAAGTACAAAGATTAAATTGATTTTCATAGCATTGATTTTCATAGCATTCTGATAGCATTAGCACATTGCTAACATGTTGCCAGCATGTTTTTAGCATTGTTATGTTTTTATCCTGTTTCCAGCAGAATTAGCATGTTTTATAACATGATTAATATGTTTTTCGAGCAGTTAGAAAAGATATAGTAACCCGAGTCAGACCAGTCTGAATGTCTTGACTTGAGTTGGGTGGTTATAGCCTGAAAACTAGGAGTGTAACGATCCAGCTGGTAGTGCCACCGAGACCCGCTGGCACTCCAGCTCCATGTGAACTAACTGTCTGTGTGTCTCCGTTACCTGTACTTGGACTTTTATTATGAACTTGTGTCTCCACCCATCTTGTCTGTTGCCATGGATACTCATCCGTTCCTCTACCCCTTGTCTTTTTTGTATGTGTATTTAAGCCCGGGTTGTCTCTGTGTGAATTTGCTGTTCATTGCGTGGATGTACCCTGTGTCTTCCCCTTTGTAAGCCCTCCATGTTCTTCTCGTGTTTCTTGTATTTATTCCCATTGGATTTACCGTTCTCCACCCTGCCTGTTCCCGGACTCTCGATTCTGCCGTTTCCCTTGGATACCGTTCGCCGATCGTCAGACCATTGCTTTGTGTTTGGATTATTCAATTGTCTATGCCTCTGATGTTCCTGTTTGCCGTTATCGACCCTACCCGTCTGTACTCTGAGTTTGTTTATTAAAGTCTGCACATGCATCCGCACACCTCCCGTCTCATTCATGAAAAGGAGGAGAAACATACCAAATTTTACCTCAGAAGAAGAAGCAGCGTAGCCAAATTAATTATGTTGAATTTATATTGTTACATTTTATAGCATCTTATAAATTGAGTAAAATATATATATAAAAAAATGAAATAAATCAAAAACTCACCCAGTCTTTATTCTCCTTTTCTTTAGTCACCTAACTTTATACAATAATTACTTTTTTTATTCCCAACTTATAAATACAATCTTCTGAGGAGGATGTCAATAACTTTTAAGCTTCCAATCAACTCTCACTGAATAAAATAAATTCCTGCCCCAGTTTTTATTTTTTTTTTATTTCCACAAACATAGTTTCCCATGAAAATACATAAGCTTATGGAAGTAAATTGGGTTGTGATGCCATTTCATGTTGGCATTAATGGTAATAATCTCGCATTCATTTAGATTATTAGTTGCTTTAACAGAAAACAAGAAAAATCCCGATATAAATATCTTAATCCATATAGATTCCTCTGTATCATATAAATTAGCTCAGAAGTTCCATCGGACAAAGGGGAAGTGTCTGTGAAACTCTTGTTATGTTTTTATTGGCCAACGAATAAACCAGAATAGAGCTGTGGAATGCGTCTTTAAGGATAGATAGATGGCCGTTTGATTTACATCAGCTTTCCTCAACTGACATGGAAAAGAAGGCAGAGCAGGCACTAGTGGAAAAAAACAGCTGGCACCTTGATGATCCTTAATGTTTTCAAATAAATGAGATTCCTTCGAACCTGAATGTTGCACATTAAACATTTCTGAGAAGGCCATCTCAGTTCATGTGGTACTAAAATGCTCAACACCAATCCAGCCGCCTCCAGGCTCCAGACATAACAGATGAAATAACACAATCTGTCACTTAATTGTCACACATAAAAAAACCTACTAACTAAACAACTAAAAGACATTTGTAGGCTAACACCACTTATAGCAAAGCCACTCAGCAGACAGTGTATAATAAGCATATGCTCCACTTGAAAATTAAGTGAAATTAAAAAGCTCTGTTTGTTTTACAGGTCTCAAAAGCATCCTTATGTAATGCCCTCTCACAAGTCTATTGCCTGATCTTTAACCCATCACATTGCAAACATGTGAGGTTTGAAGTAAAGGAAGTGCACAAATAGGTGGAACTGTATCTTACTTACACGTATATTAAAATAACACAAAAAAGGCTATAATGTAACCATCCATTAAATTGTTTATTCAGTGTTCAGAAACTGGCTCCGCCCCTAACTGTGTAGGTATTTTCCTACTGAATGTGCAAGACTTCCATTTCACTATAGTCGCTATTGGTAAATAACTAAGAGGAAAGTGCTGTAAACAGTAAAACTATTTTTGACAATTTGTTTTAATGATTACAGCAATAAATAAAAACAATATGATAAAAAATACCAGCAGATGCATGCGTAAAATAACATTATTTGCGTTAAAGCCCTTTTTTTTTTGACAAAAGGTGTTTCCAAACAATTTTTTTGCGATATTTGAAGTATCGATATAGAATTTATGCGCTAAAGATAAACGGAAAAATGCTATTTATTCTATCGATAATTAGCATTTCCATCAGCTATATAGGTAAAAAATTTGATGCGCTAAATATTTTTCCGTAAAAACTCTTTGGATGGAAACCTGGATAATGTTGTTTTTTTCATTTAACTTAGAAAAGATTGCATGCAGGTAGAATTAAATGTTTTTATTTGTTTTGGGTTTTTTTTTCTGTTCTTTGGTATATTCATGCACATTAAGATATTCATACAACAAAATATTCGGAGTGCCATTTAAGGGTTTGTTCACCCCAAAAGGACAATTCTGCCATCAATTACTCACCCTTGTGTCGTTCATCTTCAGAACACAAATGAAGATATTTTTTAATGATCCCATGATGTTTATAATGATCCCAGTCCCTGTGACATCAACTTTTTTGCAATGATACAAGAATACCTTTTTTTTTTTTTGCAAATTTACTAGGTTTCTAGACCTAGGATCATTTCAGTTGTTTTGCTGTCTATGGAGGGACAGATGGCTCTCTGATATCATCAAAAATATCTTAATTTGTGTTCTAAAGATGAACGAAGGTTATATAGTTTTAGAACGACACAAGGGTGAGTAATTAATGACAGATTTTGAATTTTGGGGTGAACTAACCCCTTTAAGCTTTACTGAAAATGACTGACAATATTGTCCACACTGCGGCAGTGTACGAGTAATAACGATTGAAATTCCTCCATTTATACCTCAAGAATTCAGCAAGTAATGGTAAATGACAGCGACAAAAACTTTAAATGAAATTAAATTGAATTTAAAAAATGAATGTGCAATATGACCCATTCAATGAAGATCCTCTATAGGCAAAGCAGTTGAAAATGCATTTTGAGATTTTACGAATCTCAAAAGACCTGCAAAAAATCTATTGCAGCGAATGAGAGATGCAGTATGAATGGCTGTGGATGTGTGCTGGGGTCTAAAAGAGAAGCCAGCGCACCAGCAACCATTCCTGGATGACATAAATCAACTCCCCCTCCCCTTCTTTTCCGCTCAGCCTGTGAATTTCACTACAACGTGACTTCCCTCCCACAGTTTTTACGAAACAGCTCGTGGCCTGAGCTGCCTTTGCATTCCTCCACCCAGAGGGAGAGAAAGAGAAGGAGAAAGAGACTGTATGTTGTACATGTATGTGCAGATCTTATGTCACAACTTGCCCATGTGCTTGAGTCTAACCAATGAACATCCTCAATATAATTTATTACCTTCTGCAGTTTGTTTTATAGCTTTCCTCATAACTATATGTTTGGTTTATATAGCATGTGAGGACAAGCATATGCACAACATGTGATCCTCTCCTAGCAATCAGGAGATGTTCCATGGGTTTAAACTCAGGCATACATTACAGACCAAAAACGTGAGGGAACGGAAGTCAAAAAAGACTTTGCATATACATCAATGCCACTATTTGCAGAAACCAGTCTTTCTGGTTTCCTGTCAGGTGCATATGTTTGTGGCTTACATAGCTGTTGGTCAAGAACTGGATTAGACATTGAGAACCAACACGTGGAGACACCTACAAGTTGATGCAGGCTAATAATTTATTTCTATAGGCCACCTGGAGGAAACAGGCTCTTATATGGTCTTATAAGCATCTGGGGTGACCTCATAATCCCACATGAACGACTGCACCTGGCAAAAACGGCTGTAATGCATTTCAAGCAATTTGCTTTGAAGTTTATCTAAATTGCTGCAAGGCATTGAAGTTCTTAATCTGAGAACACATTACGGTTTGGACTTTTGTTTGATGAAACTCCTATCTATTTTGACGTACTTGGCATGTTAAATACCACAACCAAACTAAAGTCAATTCTTTAATAACTTAAAGTAACATTTGCAATTGATTTCATCATAAGAAAAAAAAAGCCTAAAAAAGCCTGACAAGAGATGCAAATATATATATATATATTTATATAAATATATATGCATTTTGAGCTTGAGTCACACAGTTTTAAAGACCTCGAAGATGTACAGTATCTCAATATGTTGCTGTTTTTTGTGACGTTCTTGCCAATGCCTATCTGCATATAAGGCCTTTTATGTGAATGCCTGATAAAGCCGGTATGGCAAAAATATTGATATTTTATTACGTCACACCATCTTTTCATAAATACCTTAAGTTTAAAAGTTTGAAACATTGCTGTATTCATGTGCTGCCTTCTCTTACGACCTTCTAGAAAATGCCTGACAAAAGTATGCAAAGGTTGAGCCTCAATAAGTTGCATCCTTTATGACCTTTTTTTTTTTTTACAAATGCCAGAAGTTTGTAAGCTTGTAACATTGGCTTTTACGTCCTTCAAAAAAGTACAGTTTGAAGGACGTAAGCAATGTATTCACAATATGTTGCCAAATACCTGACAAAGTTTGCAAAAACAGGCCTAAACACTGATCTCTCAAGAATTAGCTTTTTTTTAAAGTAAGCCCTAACAACTGTTATATGGGTGATAGGTGTTTGATTGTCTTCTGTCAAAATAAAAATAACTTTTCAAATGATGCTTTTGAGACGGTTCATTGGCCGAAAACTGGCCAAAACAGAAGAAATAGATGTCGAAGTGTGCTTTATGACCTCCTCAGAGATTGTGTTTGTAGCTTCAGTGTAGCTTCAGGCTGATCACACACATTAGAGGCCCAGTGCTGTCTACAGCCAATCAACACTAACCCTCACTGTTGCCCTTGGGTGTTAACTAGTTCTCTGATTTGAGAAAATACAGGGGCTACGAACTGGTGTTAGTAGCATGAAAATCTTTTTTCTTTGCAAGGCTACTGCAGTTTCTTGGCTCCATTGGCTAATTGCTTACACGTGATCGTGCACATAAATAGTGTCTAAAGTTTTCCACCTTTCTAAATCTGTTTGCTGGACCCCTGACATTATCAAAGGCTTTGAGAAACATTAACGGATTACATAACCGCTTGGAATGGATTGACATCCACAACAAAGAAATACCTGATTGAGTTGATGTAGGCAATCGCAGCATGTTTTGCCACTCTTTTGACCTCTCGAAGTCTTACAAAATGTCACGGCCATTTCTTGGCTTAATGTACAGAGTTCTTTGGATGGACCACGAGTCACAGGACCTCCTTGTTGTCCTGGTCATGGGACTTTTTATAAAGCATTGATTAGACGAACGTTATCTAACCGTCTTCACTTCAAGTACACAATGACAGGCTTTTTTTTTTTTTTTTACAACGATAACTGACATTACATAATTAAAGGCATTACTTGAGTTTTTTCCGTACTTATGTAACTTGACAAGCGCAAAACCTTGAGCAAATGTAGGAGAGTGAGGGCTGGAAAGAGATACAGATAACAAAAATGAGAGGGAAAGAAAGAATTATCTCAATATTATTTCACCCTCCAGCCTTCAATCCATCGCAAGGAACATCCTGTGGAGAACGCTGGCTTTAAAACAAGGGACTTTTTGTTAAAACTCATTATACATCATTTTGTTTTTCTAAATTTATCTTCAATAACATTAGGGACTATTTAGGGACAGAATGTGCGATTGTTCTACATGCAGCCTTGATGATGCCCTGAGGGTTTGAGGAAACTGTACTTAAGTGTTTGACTGGATTACACACACTTGAAAAGGTCAAACAGGCATAATAAAGGAAGAACAAAAGGCAAAACATCTATTTTTGCTACAATTAGGACGCAAAATAGCGTGGTCACGTGGACAACACAGACATTGGCCAACCTACTTCTTCACTCCACAGCTCTTACATAATATGCTTCTAATCAAAACGCTGGAAGACGTCCAGCATGGCCTCAAATAACTCTGTGCAGGCTTTAGGTCATAACTCTCCGTTAAGACAAGATAGCTACAGTTTGTCTCCTTGTGTCCTCTAAAACAAAATGATATTTGCTCTTTAATTTATATCCAGACCTCTGCACAAATAATGTTATAAAACAGATAGTTCCAGTCCCGATGCTGTGATAAAATACAGCCATAAAAGATTATTGCTGTTATAAAACAGCAATGTGATAAAAGGCACCGATGTTTAATTTATTAATTGCTGGAATAACCTGTAAGTAATACAGTTAATAAGTCTAAATGTAGCTTTTTTTTTTTTGGGTTGCCAAGCAATTTAGGAAATTGGTAAAAATATGTATTTCTTTGCAACCCATTTCATCTGAAGTATTTTAATTGAAGTTGGATGTCTAAAAATGCCTTTGAATTCACAGAGTTAAATATATTTGGGCAAATATCCATGCTATTACGCCGTATAAAATATGTCCAGAAATGTATTTATATTGCATGTCTTAAAAAAAGACCTTAAAAAAAACCTTTATGAAGCAAATTCCTTAAGTTCTAATTATTCTGCTAGAAAATATATTCATTGGTATTTCTTACAGGCTTTCTTATACTGTGTGTTAACCAATCAGCAACCATGTTTTTTAAGACATGATGAATGAATTATAGCTTTTACGGAATTGATAACAATGCTTTGTTCCTTTATTGAATAAAAACATCTGCTAAATGCATAAATTTCAATGCAATAAGGCACTCAATGCTGTGGTGTAGTGTAAATATGGTACCACCTATATACTGTATATATATATATATATAATTTTCACAAAGTGGTATGGCCTCTTGTACCTTATTGCTTAATAAACGTCATGCAGAACTGCATGTAAACCTGTGCTCTATTAAATATTGTTTTTGCAGAACTAGGAGGAAGTCCAAAACCTGCAACTAGGATAACCAGCTATGATTTGTTCTAGAACTAACCTAGATTATGCAACCAAAACATGCTTTCAATGAATGCTGTCTTTCACAGAGTTTGCAAATATTTTATTATCAAAACCTAACACTTGGTTGAAATTTTTAGACTGGGCCACTGCCCTGCATATTGAATACTTAGTCTTTGTACTGTGTACTTGACCGCTGAGTCATTTCAGGGAGTCAAATGGACAAACAAACGAATGAAAAACAACCCAGAGAAGAAACAGAGAAAGGAGAGTGTATTTGCTGATTAAAGAAAATGGTATAAAGGAAGGAAGGCTGAATGTAAACAAGGAGAATGAAACTGGAATAAAAACTTCAGAGATGAAGATGCACTCTCATGGAAACATTTGAATTTACAAAAGTCATAGTGAAAAAATATATGTCTGGACCATAGTTGCACTGGACAGTGCTGCGAACCTTAATTTGACATGAGGTCTCAGGGTAGACTCTAGCTGTCAGGAGAAGATCAAGAACTTCTGCAGAGCTCTCCTGATCTCTGTTTTCTCCGCAGGCTTGCTGTCGGGAATCATATCGGCACTGTGTAGCGCGCTTAGGTGCACTTCTGGTCTCTTGTCCCTGACCTCCTGAAGCCCTTCCTGGGTCACGTTGCGACAGAAGTCCACCCTTACGTCTGTGAGACTGTGGCCGTGGTCCACAACAGCCTGGAGGACAGAGTCAGTCATCCGAGCGCAATTTTCTAGACTGAGGTTGTGTAGTCTTCTGCAGCTTTGTAGCAGGTTAATAACATCACGGTCCCTAATGTGCCCACATCCAGACAGAGTCAGCGAGAGTAGATTGGGACACCTAAAACAACAACAACAAATCATTTTGTCATGCTGATAGACAGGAATAATTAATGAAAAGTGCAATATTCTGTGCATATTTGTTGTTTTGCTATTTGTGTATAATGGATGTTAATTAATAACAAACAACAGTCTGTTAAAGCTCAAGTAATTTCTGCGCTGTTTGTTTTCGAACAGGTTTCCTTGAACATGCCACCTGTACGGCACTGGTCGATTATACTGATAGCCCGCCCCATAACTTACGCCATTGGTTGAGTCAGTGTAGCTATGCAGGTTGGTCATGATTTTCAAACAAAGAACCATTTATTTTTACATCATGAGATTCAATTTACAAGCAACTTAATTACAGTTGTCTTTGCATTTTAGACTAACAATATGATTTTGGAAAACTTTACATAATGTGACATAGAACTTAAATTATTAAATCAATCATTTAATTTTGAAAGATTCTATTAAAAGTCAATACTTTTTTAAACGGGTTCCCTGAATGCTCCCCTGTCTGCTATTGGTCAGACAAACACATGGCTCCACCCCAGACTCATCCCATTGGTTGAGCCTGTGTTGCTGAGTGATGCTTGTCAGAATTCTCAAACAACACAGAAATATTTAATAAATGCCACAGAGATGCAGAAGCGAGCGAAAAGTGTTTGAAATATGGATATTTATCTTACAAAAATGCATGAACTCGCTACAGGAGGCCTTAATTCATCCCCCGAAGCCGTGTGAGGGATGTTTTATTAAGCTTGCGCACACTTTATTTAACATGTTTTGGACTGTTGAAGGGAACAACCCACCAACTGCAAAGATAGCGCTTTTTTTAATTAATATAACTACGATGGAATTAGTCTGAAAGAATACAGTCACACACACCTAGGATGCTTTGAAGGTGAATTAAACACAGGCTTATTTACATTTTTGCGTGAACTAACCCTTTAATTAAGCGATTAGACAGTAAAAAATAGAATATGAATTCACATAATGTAATAATTGCTTGTAAAACAAACTACTGTAGCGTAATGCATTAGAAATGCTTTTCGCTCCTCGGGGGGACAAATAAAATGGTAGGCTGTATAATAAATGTGTTGTCAATAGACTGTAATTGACACATAGCAACATAGTAACCATAACCCAAGACCTTAGGCGGTAATTTATGTTGCCCCATCAGGCATCCACATGGTATTATACTAAGCATCGCAAAACAAAAACCATTCCCTAAGTCAGTGTTTGCTGTATCAGCTGTTTTTGCCACACAAACACAGCTGGTGCTCTTGCTAAAAAGCACCAGCTGAAAGCCGAGCCATTTCTCATGCCCGCACCAGCGAGCTCGAGCAGCACCGGCTACTGGCGAGTCGCCCTTCTGCATGTCCGTGATTCTCCTCTGCTGCAGCCTGCTGGTGGACTCACACAGGGTCACACACGCTCACACGGGAGCGAGCTAATGGCTCTAGCTTTGAGATGTCATTCACGTTTACTGATGCAGATTATATAAACTCTTACATAATCTTACCACTTAACCACATGTGAGACCGGCACATTCCAGCCGCCTGTAAGTGTTATGAGCACTGTCCCAATAACCCTGGCCATGGGGCGGATCTCACACTGCACGTGCCATTGCTTTTATTATCCCAGACAGCCTTCGCTGACACAGACGGCCTGATAAAGGAATCAGCAGGAGAGCAAGGATGAGCGAGGCTCGCAAGAATTCAATGCCTCTGGGATCGGTTGGTTTAGGTGGTTTCTGCTGGAGCAGCTTTCAGCCATTGTGTTTAAGCGGGAGGAGCTTTCAGAGCTGGCCAGATGAAGTAAACACGCCAGATATATGCGCCGCATCATCCCCAGTTACATAAGCATGCGTTCCTCTGCTAGCTCCGCCCTTCTCTTGTGCAGATGTTTGGTTTTGTTTTGTTTTTAAAGGCATTTCCATCAAACAGGCTTAATGAAAAACTAACAAACACTTAGTAAGTCTTATTTTACTTTGCTTCTGAGAATGAAGCTGGGCGTGTGGGGCTAAAACTTTACTAATATTTTCCATAACACGAGCCATGATGAAGGTTTTCCCATGTGGATACGGCCTCTGTAGACATCCCACACATGGCACGACGGTAATTTACCAGGAATTCGATTCAGCGCTTTTTCTTTTGAACTCATAGAGCCATCACAGTGACAGTAGTCTTTCAAGAAACTTATATCACTCTGGGGACACTGTGGAGGGTGTGTCTAGGGCTGTAGGACGGAGGCTGGAGACTTCTTTTCCCTGAAGCGGCCCTAATGACCGATGTATGCCAAGAACGTCAACAGAAAGAGTCCCACAAAGCAGATGGATATGGACTAATGTAGTTGCGTTCTTTATTTATTTAGTGGTTTCTAATAGCCTGTTTTGAGAAATGGTGTTATTCATCATGCGCAATATCCGTAACAGATGCCTTAAGTTTCTTGTTTTGAAGCTAAAGGGCTGCAAGAGATCAAAGCAGTCAATTGTGTCTTTTTGACAGTTACAGGCCATTTAAAGTGATGGCATATTGTAATCATCAGCACTTTCTAATAATTCAAGAGAGGTTATATTAACTCTTACTGTATTACTTCTTGGGTAAATTTACCGTTTTAGGGTTTTATTCATTCATCAGGCTTTATTTTAAGGTCCAGTTTGTGCTTTTAAAAAACCTTAAATAGGATTTGGCTTCAATACATTCTTAATTTGATCATTAATAGTT
Organism: Enteromius treurensis; assembly: GCA_032275025.1. Lineage (NCBI taxonomy): Eukaryota > Metazoa > Chordata > Actinopteri > Cypriniformes > Cyprinidae > Enteromius > Enteromius treurensis. The sequence continues at coordinate 11,256,811 of JAUCMU010000053.1, read as the reverse complement.
AGTAAGTATTGGGAAGGACTATGGATTTAGTTTATGGTCATGCAGAATATGTGTTTTAATAAACTAGTAGCTAGCAACTAGTCGATAGTGAGAATTAGTCCCTATACTAAAGCAAGACCAAATATTCTAGGTAGGAATTCTAAGAAACTATTATTTTTGTTTGTGTGCGTGTTCATTTTCGGCCATGATGATTCTATTTGAATTTGATTCTGAATTATAATAGATGCCAGGAGGACGTTGGCAAAAGGTGTTCGAGAAGCGAAAGAAAATAAAAGTTTTATTTGAAGAATAAAACAAGATCTCTACTTGAACTTAATGACACCATCTGAGACTGTCTCTTCCCCAGGCGCTTAGTGTTTTATACATTTTCCTGCAGCTGAAATGTATTGCCACAGTGGCGTCAGCAAGTGTGTGTGTGAGTGTGTTGAAAGTGTGTGAGACACACACACACACACAGTGACTGCGACGCACATGTTCATTCCACCCTCATCAACAGAGAACTGATTGTAGGCTCCACCTGCCAATGCAAATCACAAGAGAAGAGCTCACAAGGGAGGGACCTTACTCAGAGGAACGTATTTCTGCTTCTCTCCAATTTCATCATGTGGGGCTCCAATTTTCTCTGGTGAAAGAACAACTGGCACTGCACCGATGAACCCATGATGTAGCATCAAACACTTCTTAACCTCAAAAGAACCCTTTTAAGAACCCTCTATAACCATCTTGATTTGGCTTTGGTTCTTTGGAGAATTTCGCACCCTGTTCAAGAACCTCTTCAAAGATTTTTTCATACGCTTCAGATCTTGTCTACTAATTCTTCAAACAGATCAGAAACTGGCATGCTGATCTGAAGAGCATATAATGAACTCAACAACAGCCATATACTATTTGAAATAAAGGTTCTGCGGTTCCATTTAGAACTTTGAGCATCATGGAACCTTTCCAACTTTCAATTGGTACCAATTAAGAAGCACTTGAGAGTGAGGAAATGATGACAAAATATTCATTTTTGGGTGAACTATTCCTTTATTTTTCCTACTACGTTCTTCAGTGGTTCTTTGATTCACCCTCAGATATGATACAGTTATTGATCTGAAGAAACCCGTTTCATTATTATTATTTTAGTGTTTAGAGTTTTGGTAAAGCATAGTATTTTACTGAGGGTTTTGCTAAATCACAGAGTTTCTTTTTTCCTCATAACTGTGCAAAACAGCAGCAGGAGAGACCGCAGAGCTCCATCATGTCTCCCGTTATTATTGGCTGCCTGGAAGAGGCTGTACAGATCTTCCCTTAAAACTCCAGAGGGTAATTCAGCTGTGCACTGCGTGCTACTCCACAGACCTCGTGTCACTCAAAACTTGAGGCAAACTGCATTCCCAGCTTCAGCACGCTTCGAACACAGGCCGCATCAATGTGATGACGTGCTTGCTTGAAGCTAAAATGTGTTTCTGATGAACATTTAAGGAAGGTTAAGGTTTGAGCAGATCCCCATTAGTCTACCACTGGTGCAGTCAAATGGCTACGTGAGGAACGCTCATGCTGAAGTACTTTGTTTCCCACTACTGACGTCTGGACCTTAAAAAAACATTTAGCCACTTTCTAATGTATCAGCGTTCCTCGAAAACAGACGTTTGTAATTGCTGAGCGTTCTGTACTCATGTAAACCTTCTCCACACGTAACTGAACCTAGTAAATGAATAATGCTGCAACACACAAAAACAAAAGTAGCTGAATGGTCGACGTTTTGCTCTGTTGGGTGACAGTTCCACAGCTTCCTGTTGACTGAAGGATCTGTGGTGTGCTTTCAGCGGTGTTTTGATAGGCCAGTTGTTGCTGACAGTGCGTAAAATTGCAGTGCAGTGTCTTTGCTTCTATTTACAGTCTTTCATATAGGGGTTTAATACATTTATTTCACAGCCAAAGGCATATATGCTCCTTCCTAAGCCAGATATTTGGACGATTTTGTGGTTTGAAGAGTTAGGTCTTGCAAAAATGTCATTCTTTACTCACCCTCATGTCGTTCCAAACCGGTTTGACTTATTTCAAATGGGGAACACAAAAGCTGATATTTCAAAGAATGTTCAAGCGGCTCTTTTCCACACAACAAAAGCAGTTACTACATGTTTTCGAGCTCCAAACAGTAAAAAAAAAAAAAGCATCATAAAAGTAGTTAGTTTGAAGTCAAAAAATTTAGCGTAAAATGTGAGTCTTTTCTCGAATGATTTGATTTCATCCATTGGGAATTCATTTGTTATTTTCTTATACAAATCACTGCAATCTCATGCGAGTACCAGGTTGCTGGAAGTTATAGATTGAAACTTGTCGGGCTTTTGGAAAAACACGCCAGTTCACAAGTCATCAGAGAAGAGACATTGTTGCAGTGGGGAAAGGATAAGCATGTTTTTGATTAAAGAGATTTCAAAAATTGTAATGATGTGCACATTTATAATAAACACATCATACGGCATTACCCGAAATGTAAGCAATGTCCGTTTTGATTTCATGGTGACTTCACATTATTGTTTGCTGGCAATCATTCACTCCATCATACCTTTCAAATCTCATTCGCGGTTTTGCATATCAAACTCGACAAGTCATGATCAGCTATAAAAGAAAAATCTAAAACTAGGGTCAACAGAGCTGAAAAAAAAAGGTTGAAAATATGCAAGCGCAAATGAGATTCAAGCACTATGGCAAAAACGACTAAAATTGAGTTTGTCTCACAAATTGGGCATATTGCTTTTGGATAATAATAGTTAGTATTTTGTACCGATGGATACTGTTGTTTACGATGGGACAGATCTGTGCCAAAGTTATACTTTAACAGCTCTGAAACCACAAAGGTCAGTAAACGATCATGGAAACTGCCATTACTATGATTTTAAAAATAAAACTGGCGATGGGATTCATTAAGATCGCTTCATCTGTCTAAATATATCAGCAACATCAATGACAGATTGAACGCGGAGGCCAAGAAAAACAGAAACACTCACATGTGGCAAACACGCTCCAGGAAGTCACTGACGAGGCTCTCGTGCTTCCTGCAGAGGTCCTTCTGGAATGTGGTCTTCATCCAGTCCTCAATGTTGCACACTTTGACCCTGCTCGAGTGCCAGCATACAGCCAGGTACCTTAGCGAAGAGCCCAGAACATAGTTGTCCCTCCTCAGCTCGCACGGAGACCTGAAGTGAAGCAGCGTCCACAGCTGTGGGTCCAGGAAGACGTGTCTTAGTCGTACGCAGGTCAGGGACAGGCTGAGGCAACTGTCCTTGTCTAGGTACGAAAAAAGGTGCAGCAAACACTCCTGATCGAGTTCTGTGAGATGCATAGCAAGACAGGAGACAACCGCAAAGCAACAATGGGACAACGGCGTGTCTCGTGTGGCCTGGATTCGCGATTCTCCCCCAGACTGTAGCCTCGCCGAGGCCTTGCACATATAAGGTCGTGAGGAATGGGGGTTATTTTGGGAGGACCGCTGCAGGCACGGTCAAAAATGGAAATGTGTAAGGCACATGGACTCTCCCGGTCCATCTGTCTCCGACGCCTGGACAGGAGGCAGTGTGAGCGACGTTTAGAGTGTGGAGACTACTGTTTATCACTCAGCACCCTGCATCTTGGGGGATGGGGAATAGCAAAGTCTTCCACACTGAGGCCCTGTTAACACCTGTTTTTGCTCCGATCACAAGTGGTCAAGGGAGACACATCTCCATTTACACCTGTTTGTAAATGCGTCTCATCTGACCACTTGTGATTGGATGTTGAGGGCAGGGTCTCTGATTTTATGACACCATATCTCACTGTGTGTTGGGAAAGCATAAGAAGAACAAAAATGGGAGAAAAAGATACAGGACATAACTGGTGAAGTTTAAACCCTTGTTTTAGTGGTTGTTCTTAGTTCAAATGAGTTGAATTCTTAACTTCCTTCGAATGCACTTGAAAGTGAACGAGTGCAAATCAGGACATGGACTTGGTTTACCTCTGTGTTTAGCCTGTTGCTGACTTAAGATTGGACCAATCAAAATGTATCTTAATACCAGGTATAAATGGGCCACACTGTCAATTAAGACCCAAAATAGTTGGATTTTGCTTGTTTGGTCTGCCAGAGCTTTCCTGAATTCATGGACACACATTTGCCCTGTTGAAAACAACTAGCACATGCAGTTTAGGTATTTTTTGAACAGCCCGGTGTCATGAAAATGCGTTTAAATAGCACCCCAAATAAAAACGAAAAGGTATATACATGCAAAACATGGAATTTGGCATACATATGACATGCATGTGTTTGGTGTGCATATGATACAAACACAGTTTTCACGTACATATAATATGCATCTCCCCCACAACCCTAATCATGCAGCATATACACAAAAAATTAATTTTTGCCTAACTATACCACAAGTTTTCATTTTTATTTGGCATACTATTTATACAGACATTTATGAGATTGTATGCTGGTTATGTGTTGTGAAGCATGGCTGCTGGTTTAAGCTGGTCATGAACTAATCCTAAGGAACTAACTCCTGCTCAGGACCAGCTAAAACCAGCGGGCATGCTTCATAACACAAAACCAGCATATGCTTGTTTTTTTAACAGGGCGATGGAGATTTACATAAAGGTCAACATAGCTAAGCAAAGAAGAACATATACAGATAAAAATGCATGATCATAACACTGGCTTCTAATTGGAATGAAATTAAGACTGAGGAGCTACTTGTTAAAATCTCACACTCACTTCTGACGTCTTTTAGCCAATCATTCTCATACTTCCATCTGCACGGCAATATCAAGAAGTTCCTCCCCTGCACATCTCTCTCCATGACGGGAACAGTTTTGTTTTTTATAACAGGGCTGCAAATGAACCAAACCCACCCAAACTAACTTGAACATAAACACACATAACGTTATTTTCTTTATTTTTTAGTTGTATTGCTTTTTATTCATTATTATTGGTTCTTCAGTTCTTCATACGCATGCAATCAAACTTCTAGCTCCTCCTCTGTGAAATAGCCGCTCTCTTTTTTTCACTGTCATTTTCCATTTTGACTTGTGAAATCGATGATCCATTAAAAATGTCTTTATGTACGCGCATTAACTCTGGTTAACCAGTAGGAGGTTGAATAATCTAACTCTTCTCAGGTGTTTTGGAACCGACATACTCAAGGTATGCGGGTTTGGGGTAAATCAACCCAGAGGTTATGTTTTATCAAATGGGAAGTTAACCAAGCTTTCTGGAATACCCCCCTGATTTATTAATTTATTTGTTGATAACTCTGACCCTCAGAGAAGCACAGAGGAGGAGAAAGCAACCTGTGTTGAGTTCTTCACTGAATTTATCGACTCCACTGAGAGGTGTCAGGCTGAACTGCTAGAGATGATGGAGAAGCAGCAGAAAACAGCAGAGGAACGGGAGAAAGAGCACATTGAAGAGCTGGAGCAGGAGATCACGGAGCTAAATATGAGAAACACTAACCTGCAGCAGCTTTCTCAGACTGAAGATCACTTTCAGGTCAGTCAGCATCTCTCTGATCAATGATAATACAGTATACTATTGCTGATGGATTTCTCCTCTCTCCTGCTGCAAATTTACTCTTCCCTGCACAGCCCTAAAAACACCAGGAACTGGCCTGAGATCAGCCTGAAGACTCATGAGAGGATGGAGACTCTGAAGAGAGTTCTGACTGAACTGAAAGACACTCTAGATGAGAAGCTCATCCAAACTGGCATGTAACATCAAATACAGACATTTAAGTGGGTGTCTTCTGTAAATCAGCGACAAATTTATGATTATCAGAAAAAACTGACAATTTAAAGTAGTATAACACCTTTTTTTGTCTTTGGCCCCTACACATAGTTCATACATAAAAACACAAGATCTGATTTTTTTTTCTCATGTGTCTCTACAGAGCTGATGAGGATCCAGCAGTATGCAGGTACAGTGTCTGTCTACACTATTGGCGCTTTTCCACTGCATAGTCCGGTACGGTACAGTTGTATGTTTGTTTGTGGCGCGTTTACAATGATGTCACGGCAGTAGAGGCGGCGAGTGTGTGTTTCTTATCGCCTTACATTAGCCCAATTCAAAACTGGTTGCTTATAATAATTTAATAATTCAAATTTAAGTGGTACGATGGTAGTTTTTTAAATTTCATATTTTAAAGAAAAGTGAAGTGACATTGTTGACAATTTGTGATTCATGTTTTCTGTTTTCTCAGTTGATGTGACTTTGGTTCCTGACGCAGCTCTAAAACTCATCCTGCCTGACGATAGAAAACGAGCGGAACTCCCAGATAACCCCAAGATATTTACTGCATATGCAAATGCCCTGGGGAAAAAGGAATTCTCCTCAGGGAAATTTTATTTTGAGGTGAACGTGAAGGGAAAGTCTGACTGGATTTTAGGAGTGGTCAGAGAATCCATTAACAGCAAGGCATTAAGACACTTGATTGTGGTTATGAGGAATGGAAATGAATGTACGGCTCCCTTACATCCTCCTGTCTCTCTGTCTCTGAGAGTGAAGCTGGAGCGAGTCGGTGTGTTTGTGGATTATGAGGAGGGTCCTTTTATGATGTTGAGTCCAGCTCTTATATCTACAGTTACACTGGTCAGTCCTTCACTGGGAAACTCTATCCATTTTTTTGCCCAGAAAGCAATCATGCAACTAAAAACTCAAGTGTACTGATCAGTTTCAATAAATGAATAACACACCTGATCCAACAAAATATGAAAATATTAAATTGTGTATGGTGTAGGCCCATTTAAAATGTGTTTGTTTTCTTATTGTTCTTACTCATTCGTACAGTATATTTATTATGACTTATTACACAGCTCTCAGGAATGCTTGATTCTGATTGGTCAGTTGAGACATTTGCAGGTTCGTTCTTTTCGAATAATAACCGCTCCAAAGTAAT
>JAUCMU010000053.1:11227282-11238074 GCA_032275025.1 Enteromius treurensis | reverse complement strand
AATGCGGGTAAAATTCGGCTGTGGCGGGTAAAAACTTTAGTCTCACTAGCCACTTTGGCGGGTAGTTTATTCTTTGGCATGACAATATATTTTTGTTGTAGTTTTCTCTAAAGGCATCTGATATAATAAACGCCCATGAGCTCCTATATCAACATTCTGATAACTTGTTTAGAACGTGCGTGATCAGTGATAACCTGCTGACGACATGTCTGACTCGTGAACAAACAGTTTTTTTTTAAAGTCTGACATTTTTATACTATTTTTATATTTTTACTTACAGTTGTTTTTATTTGTTTTTGAGCCTCTTTTCAGAACGGTCGAATTATACATTAACTAGAATGAATTTGTCAAAGCTGTTCCCAACATCAAAAAGTCACTTTTAGACAAATCCGAATCAAAATCGGTGCTAAACAGGGCATGGCATTAACCAGGGCAAGTTAACTAGTCAGTTGTTTTTGTTTAATGGTCTGCTTACAAACCAGCTAAACGCAGCTAATGAAGAGCACATTTACTTATTTGTAGCGACCTGCCACCCTATCAATGAACACACATATTATATATAGTCTAAATATAGGCTAATTATAGAAAAAAGATAAAAGCAGAGCAGCGTAAGCATGACACGCGTTCCCGCATCTGCTCTGGCTCGTGCGCTCTCTTTCACCTATGTTTGCGGTTGAATACAAATAATCATAATTGATGGACAACTAGGCTATATCAGGCAAAATGGACAGTTTTCTAAATCATATCTAAAGCACACCAGGGTCTTTTACATGCTTATCTGAAATCCAATGAAACTCACGCTGTCTTTCTTCAGCTTGCTGTCAGGAGAGGAACTGTCTGACAGTTTTCTCTTCCTCTGTCTGTCGGTATTAGAAACAGAGCTGAAAAAAAAAAGAATAAATCAGCTCAAAGACAATAATACAATTGATGTATCTAAGTGATGAAGATTGATGAATGGATAGATACACAAACAGGAGACGCACTTTTCCAAACTCTGCAGATGTTCTCTGACCCTCTGCACATTCCCTAGTTTGGTGTCGTTCACCACAAACTCATCACATCTGTAACTACAAGAAGAAACTGGTGTGAAGGTAAACCGATCAACACTGGAAAATACTGTATGAACTGTTCCCTTAAGACACTCTCATCTTACTTCTGTTCGTTTAAAAATATTTCTTGGAAGAAAAATAAGGGGAAGAAACCTACCAAAACGTGCTATAACTGTTACAGTCCATACACACGGAGTGCTGCGGACTCTTCTCGCTCGTCTTTTCTCGCTCTGGCTTCCTTTGGCTGCCTCCTGGTGCCTGAATCTCCTCAAAATGTTTTTTTGCATGTCCGTTCACATACCTGCCACAGGAAACAGACGCAAGGTCATTTAAATGTGTCAAAAAATAGTATAATTTAATAATTAAACTGCATTTAATTGTAATTCTCTTTTATGTACTGAAATACATTTTATATTTTGTATGTTTTAATGTTTTAAAACAGCTTAAATATAATTCTTAACAATCAAGGAACTATGAATTTACATGTAATATTCACAGCAAGCCATATATAAAGAAACAAAACCACACAGACTAAAAATATCAGTTTAAGCTCTCACCTTCCACAATGCACGTTTAAACATGACAGGCAAACCCATGGGCTCTTGTTTGACCGGCAAACTACAAAATATCAAAATACACAACATATGAGTAATATGCTATGATTTGGTATTTTACAAATGTATAAAATAATGTAATAAACACCATTTAAATTTTTTTATTATTTTGTAAATAAGTCACCTTCTCTTTCTATGCACAATCCAACAAGTGTGGAAAATATAACTACAAAATAAACATCAATCATTTATTTATTAATTAATTTCAAAGCATTTTAAATATGTACGCTAAGCCTACATTTAAAATAATAGAATAAAATAAATCATAATAAAAAAATGTGCCTACACTTGTAAAACTGGCAGCTTCTCTTGGGCTTAAAATGTTTTTAAAATTAAATAAGAAATATATAACATAGTCTAAATATAATAAAATAAATATATTTTTTTTAAGTTTTTTTTTTTCTTCTTCTTCAAGCTCTATACCAGACCCACACATGTAATCTTGGGATTAAAAAATAAAAAATAATTAAATAAATATTTTTTCTTATTTGTTATACATTTTTAATAATTGTAAAATAATACAACAACAAAAAATCATAATTTTACAAACAGAATTTTTTATTTTACAGGTGTTTGAAACCAGACCCACATACTCAAGACATGAAACCTAGTGTATAATGACGACTGTAATGTGCAGAGATAAGATGGCATGTTAATGTAGGTGGCATGCGAATGTAATCTCTGGCTGTGGCCTGCTGGGAGAGAGCGCTTTGTTCTAATTGCCTTGATCACCTTCCCTCCGAGCACACAACAAGCATCTGAATTAGCTGTTGCTAAGGAACGGTTGATTCTTGTGAATGCTGGTCTGTGTACGACCCAACCAATGTGGAAAAAGTCAATAGACCCTGTCCGTCACCTCGTACCTGCTGACCGCCTGGGCGCCGAATAAGAAAGCGCCGATGCTGTGCTATTGTAACATGCTTTATATAATAGGCTTCAGACAAAAGAAGCGATGTTTGAACAAAATCATGCTCTCATGAGGAACAAAGCCACCTTAACAGGTATGCTGTGTACGATTTTCCTAAAGAACCTGCCATAAAGTGCACTAATTTGTATTGAAGGTGGTTCGTAGTTCTGTTTAACTAGTTCGGTCAATAAATTATTTTTTAACAGTACTAATGATTGACATGTTTCATATGTGTGAAATGTGTTAAACCAGAGATATGGGGCATTTCTCATGTCCCGTGGGTGTGCTGAGGGGCCACTGGGCGTCACACCCTAAATGTTCATGGGTTTTCAGTGTAATCTAGCATGTCAGTTCACTTTGGTCTGGTTAAAAATACACATATGTTATGGATGCATTACATATTGGTAATGTTACTACTGGTATAAAAGTATAAGTAGATATATAACACTTTTTGTATTTATTTCATGTCATTAAAGATTTACCAGAATTTACATAAATAAAAACATTTTATAAATAAACACTTTTATCCAGTAAGGATGCACACAGTTGATCAAATGTCACAGTAAAGACAAATACGATGTTACAATCAAACTGAAAATAAACACTGAGATGTTTATCCATCTAAGATGGATTTCTGAAGGATCATGTGACACTGAAGACTGGAGCAATGGTCCTGAAAATTCATCTTTGCTTCACAGGAATAAATCATATTTTTTTAAATATATTAAAATAAAGAACATTTATATTTTTATAAAACTTTTTATGTTTTACAGACTTGAGTATAAGGAACTTATACTAAAAAAAAAAAACAACAAGCTTAAACTTTTGCATGGTGGTGTGCTTATATATGCCGCGGTGTGAAATATAGGCCATATAATAACATTTCATATCATCCATGCTAATAAAAAATATCTCTAATAAACCTACTACCTATATTTCATTTTTGTTTATAGAAATTCCATGCATTTCAATGAGATTCTGATGATAACACAAACAAGCCCTAGATCCTGCACTTCTTTCCAGGAGGACCTGTTTGCAGATAGAGGCGGGACTGACACCTACTCTGATTGGCTAGATCGTCTATCATAGGCGCACATACGGACAGATTATATCGTTTAAAATGCTAAAAACGCTGTGCAGTTTCACAAAGCTTTCATAATAATGCACAGAAAAAAAAAAACATCAGCCTGAAACTCACCATGTCCCTTAAAATGATTGTTTTGCTATATTAAGCTGGTATTTAGTCTAACATATGAACAAAACACTATATTTAAAAAATAATTAATTGGGTTGATTATTTTCAGATTTATGAATTAAATATTTTTTTTTTTTAAGATTTGATCATTAATTTTTATATCATCACCACGTATATTTATATAGCATGGCAAGACGATTGGTTGCTGTTGGTAAATGCACCGCAGTAGGTTAATGTGTTTCCTGTGCGCCATTTAATTTTAATATAACTTTTTATTCACTACATTGCAAAGCATAGACTTTTCCCCTCACCTTTGTGTCACATTTTCAGAAACGGAGTCAAGTTAACTATATAAACAACTGGATTTGTCTGGTGCCAGGATGCAAGTACTATGTAATTCTCAGATAAAATATGCTCCTAAGTATTCATAATAATTATCAGACGGAGCTGTTTAAGCTCATATTTGTGTGGAATTAGACGCTTCTGTTTAACTGGAGAGGACTGGACACCAACTGATGTGATTCGCTCATAAATCCATGCACTACTCTTTTACACCAACTCATTTACTCATCACTACTCTTTTACACTACAACAGCATTTTCTCTATCATATATGCCTATGAAAGACCGAGCCAATCAGAACAAATAAGGGGCGGGGCAACACATGCAGCCCCGCCCCAGGTTCAGCCCCGCCCCTGATCTACGGGCTGCAGACACAGGTGTACTTGCTAAAGTACCTAATAGGTTAATTTTTCAGGCCTCTCCAACCTTTAATGGCTTCCTCGAATGGTCTCGGGAACATTTTTCCAGCAAAACGGCCCGTGTAAAAGCAGTCTGACACTAAGCCAATAATTACCATCTACAATTAAATTGCCACTTTTAATACTTTTCCACCTACAACAAATGTCCAAATCCAAAAAGGAGAGAAAAAGTAACAAAACGTTTTCAGATCCTTTGTATTTCAGTGTTTTCGTACATAGGTTATGTAAAGCCATGAATGCATTAACGATACACTTATGTTGTAAAAACGTGTGCAGACATTATTTCCGGTTTATTCTGAGGTCTGCCTGTCTAGACTGCATCATATTGTCTGCAGATGAAGATCAGTATTAATAATTGTTACCGTAAATCGGTTTTGAACAGTTCAATGTAAATCAAATGACAAAGCCAACCACAATAACATAACATTAAAAACCCAAAAAAAAAAAAAAAAAACATCACTCAGTTTTCCGAGCGGGTGAAATAAACAGGCGAAAGCGAAAGAAAACGGTGACAGTCGTTTAATATTAACTTTTATTTATTTATTTATTTTTTACGTTTCCTTGTAACGTTAATGCCTTCAAGAACAATAAGCTTTCCGCCTTTCACCCTCAAATTAGCAAGTTTGGCTGCTGTGTGAAGCTAAACCGCTCGGGTTGTGGGTTTAATATTTAATAAAGCACAATTACTCAGTGTTATTATTTCACATCATATTACATGTTTAGATGTTAGTACAAAAACACGAAATTCTCCAAGCGCGAGCTTCTGCTGAGAGCAATGAGGCACTTAGCCAGTTCGGCTAGCCCGAGCTAGCTCTCACAGGAAACGGACTGAATTATTACTCGTTATTAATTATTACTCGTGTAACTTACCAGAGCAGCACCATGAGGAAGGGGAACCGTTGGGGAACCGGGTCGGATCCACCGATGTACAGACACTGGAGTTAAGGTGAGGGCACTCCATGAGTCTGTGTGCTAACTAAAGCACTAGCTGAGCCAGTCTGTCCTCTCCTGGATGGCCCCTGTGATACTCGAACTCTAAAAGTGTGTGTTAATAGGCACAAAATGTGTTTTCCCTTTCCAGTTGGTGGATACTCAAGCGTTTAAATGCGTGAAGAGTGATGTTGCTCTCCTAAGTGAAGTCAGTTGTTATGGTTTAAAGAGAGCAGACATGCATGCACACACTAGGGCTGTCTCAAAACCTACTAAGAGCCCTACCTAGACAGCAAAATAGAGAGCGTACTAAACAGTCTACATTCAGATTATTGCCTTGAGTTTGCTCGACTTTTCCTTTAATGGGACGTTTTCGACACAAGCGTGTGTATTAATCGATAAAACAAGGGCTATATAAGGCGAATAAACCTTCGTAGCCGAGCACTGATAAATACTAGAAGAATTGTAATTGCTATTTATCACTGCTCTGCTACGAAGGTTTGAACGTAGAGAAAGGAAGTGGAATTATGAGCAAATGCTGACGAGATTCGTCATAGTGTAACTATTTTTCAATTCATTATTATATCGGAGGGGTTTTTAAACTTTTTGATGCTGAGAATAAAACTATGGACAGCAATATAATAATATAATATATTCCGTAAATGTATTTATTTACAGAAATAAATTAAATAATAAAAAATACACATTATACAATAATAATTTTATTCAGCTTATTTTTTTTTTATTATTTAGCCTATTTTATTTTTAATTTCTGAAGTGAAACCCTATGAATATAACAATCAAACAGTGCAAATGTTCACTTATTATAATTTTTTGTTAAGAAACACACAACTATGACTAACAATATAATAACATTCAGTCTGTGAATTGACGTATTGCTTTATATATTTATTATTTTCACAATTTTATGTGGTTATTTTCTTTGAAGACCTCTGCTTTAACTTTAATGCAATTATATTTGAATGCGACATGATTCATTTTCCAAACACCGACAGGCAAACAGTATCACACTTTAAGGCATTGAAGACCATACAGACATTTCTACTTTATATGTTTATTGTGATATGGCCAGTTTAGCGGACATACAATGCAAATTAGAAGTGGACTTCCAAACATATAGACGCTAGTATTAAGTACAAGTAGCCTAAATAAGCAACAGGAATATTAAGTATGTACCTTTTTATTACAGTCAAACATTTTTACCTGTACATCTTAAAAAAAAAACAGTGATTAAAAACTTAGGATTGGATTGTCAAGACTTCAGGAGTGGCTGGCTGTGCTTCTCCTCCTCCCATCTCAATGGCCTGCTCTTTCAGCGGTTGCTCTGCAGACTTTCCATCTTTTTTCCCACTTTTCTTCGAGCTAGGCCTAGAAAATTCCATGTTAACATGTAACTACAAACACATTGCCAGTAAAAACCAATAAAATCAAACTCATATATGTATATTTATATATATATATACACACACACTGTAATGACTTACTTGTTTTTATGCTTGACAGCAAAGACAATCACCACAACGAGAATAACGGCACCAATAAGACCAAACACAACGCCCAAGATAATTCCTGATGGGATAATAACATGTTACTATAATTGAACGAAAATTTAAATGAGTTGAAAATGTATTTAAGTTATGTATTTAAGTTACCGACTGGTACATCAGATTCATCAGAATGGTCTTCAAGGCCTTCATCTGTTCAAACAAATACACATGAACATGTAGACTCTAAAAAATAAAGGTGCTTAAAAGCGCCATCAATCACAGCGATGCCCTACCATTTTTGGTTCCACAAACCATTCAGTCAAAGTTTCTTTTAAAGAACCACCACTTTCTTACCTTTTCATAATCCGGATAACCTTCTTGGAACACAAATTAAGATATTTTGACATTTAAATAACGACTTTATTCCACAATTCGTCTCCTCTATGTCTCTTCCTATTACTGTAGCACCATTTGGGAAAATATCCACTGAAGGCAAACTGTGTACGCTTTTCTGTGTCAGCCACAACACAGGGATACGTCTTCTACATGTATTTATGCTTTGATTTGAATAAAAACAGCACCGTGTGTGGGACCTGACGCAGAAGACACTCCAGCTATACTCTCCAGAATGTTGCTACTGTGAATTTGTTGAATAAAGTGGTTATTTTTGTTTTCTTTACACACAAAAAGTATTCTTGTTGCTTCATAACATTACGGGTGAACCACGGGGGACGATGTCTTTCATACTTTTCTTGCCTTGACAGTGTTATTTACCTGGCAGTCAATGGCACAGTCACAAGCCTCACAGTTTTCAACCAAAATATCTTAAATTGTGTTCTGAAGACAAACTAAGCTTTTACCATACGGGTTTGAAACGACATAGGGGTAAGTGATTAATGACTAAATTTTCATTTTGGGGTGAAGTAACCCTTTAAAAGTTCTTTATGAAACCATTAAAACCATATAATCTTCTATGGCATCGTGAAGCAAGCACCTTTACTTTAAAGAGAGTAGATCTCTAAAATATTAATATATCTATAAATTATCGGCCACATACCTGCTGCATTGTAACATGTGTTATTGCACATGTTCAATGTGAGGAATCGGTTTCCGTTACCCACACAGCCGGTCCAGTAGAAAGACTTGCATGTGTGATGTTCAGGACTGTAGTAATAACGCAGATAGTGACCGAAACATTCCCCTGGCGTTTTTGGAAGAGAGCAAGCTTTTCTTGCTGTTTAAAACAGTAAAAAAAAAAAAAGATAAATAAAAAATAATTTATACATATCAAATATTGTGTCTACCACACGGTGGCAGCATTATCTTAAGTCAAACATTGTTTCTTGAGCATTGTTTGGACCGGATTAAATGAATCAGTCCACAATAATGTGCATTTCATATATAAAAGCAATTATGTTATTACCATTCAAGGGAAAGAGTTCATCAGCCCTTTGTGAACAGTTTCTCATGCACTGCCTCTCAGTTATGAATCGGTTTGCATTTCCACCTTTCCCAGAGTATCGGAATGGTTGACAGTTGTCTTTTTGTGCATCATAGTACATATATACCCTAACTTCATCTTCAGATTCTGTCCCTTCATCTTTCGGTAGACTGCAGGCCTCTAAAGGGGGGGTTGGGGAGACAGAAAATGATTTGTACTGCATTAGAGAGTTTTGTACTACATTAGAGAATCACAATATAAAATAATAATAATAATTTGCTACATTATGCAACAATGATAGAATCAACCAGGGAAATGGGAGTGATCTTTGCATCCTGAGTAATGTGTAACCAGTCTGTCACAGTCCACACCTAGTTTTTATGGTGATTGTAAATGTTGTATTTTTTATTTTTTTTTTACAGTAGGTTAATGATTTCTAGGGTATTAGACATGGACAGCGCCCTATAAAAACCCAAGTCAATGACTTCATTTGTACCTCTTTGAATACATAGAGTTGTAGGTCCAAATAAATTTGAAATTGTAAACAAACGGAATATCGATTCCCAGTTCCCAGTGCCATAAAGGGTATAGAGTCACTGGCCAGTGTTGTTAAGAGTGAAATCTATTCAGATTCATTTATCCCAATCAGTAGGGTGTATTCAGTTTGCACATGCTGTTGTTACTCCATTAACCTTTCTCCACTATTCTTAATGGTACATGTTTGCAAGAATACAGTTTTGTTCATAGGACACTTTATATAGAGTCATAAAACGTTTTGTGTAAATGCAACGGGGTTGTGCAAAATCCAGAATTGCTCTTTTGTTTCATGAGTGTGAATTTGAATTAAAATGGCCACACCCCACAGGAAGTTGACTTGGAATGAGAGGAAGCTGAATTTACAGAATTACATAAAGTATTACTACACCCTAACATAAAATATGTCAATTTATTAAATATACAACTCTTTCTATATGTAACATTTTAAATAGATATATGCTTCTAACATTCAAGATTTGTCTCGATGCACCTTCCTTTTCTACTTAAGATTTAAATTTTTAAAAAATGTATATTTTTGTCTTCTGCAAATATAAACTGCAGTTCTGGATTCAGTTTGCTTCCTCAAAATCATACTCGCATAAACACACAAACACACATATATATATTCCCTCCTATTCACGGTCAATGGCGAAATGAATTTCCAAGGTGTGACTGTCTATAGGAAGTTCAAAGAAGAACCTTTTATACATTTCATCACATAAAATACGGTTGTGTTTTTAGTATTTGGTCATTTCTTCTGTCTTGAGAATATTATTTTCTACATTCAGCATTTAAAAACATTAAGTAATTAGGTAAAAACAAAGACCGAATCAGACGCAAACCCCTTTATCATTCACAAAATAACTAAATATGTGGTTTATTTTTAAATCTTACCTGGTTTTGTTGTTTGGGCCTGAATGTTAAGGTTTAGGGCAAAAATTAACAAAATTACGCCCAGTTCCCTCATAGTGAGCCGCATAATGGTGTGAACACCTGTGTGGATGAACGTTTGCAAACTATGATCAGAAAGTGGGAGGATGATTTGCACTTTGTACTTTTTTAAGATAAGAGTAATAAACTCTAAGGAGGGAACAACGGACTTCTGTTACTGCGGATTGATAGATTTGATTCAAAACTGTTATACAGCAGTGAAGCAATTCTTTATTATTTGGGATTCTTTTATTTAAAAGCAGTAATTAATAAATGTAAGCTGTGTGTTTGTATCCATAATCTATAATCTCACTTCCTCCATTTAAAAACGTCTATCTCCTGTAATCCTTTCATATCAACATCCACCAACCTATTTTTCAAGCAATGTTTGGGTGTTATAACGATAGATTTGTTTTTGACAAACACGCAGCTTTTCACTTGACCAGATGTTAACTGATGGACTGGAGTGGTGTGCATCATTGTGATGTTTTTATCAGACTATCATTCTGACGGCACTGCAGAGGATCCATTTTGATATGATGCTAAATTTCTCCAGATCTGTTATGATGGAAATCTAAGGTGGGGAGGGGGGTAAAAGATCATTTCTTTAATATTAACATTATAAATAAACCTAAAAAAAAAAGGTACTTAGTCGCAGCCATTTCCATGAAATAAAATGTACTTCTAACATAACATAAGTTATTGAACAGTTTGTAGTTATGTAGATGTACAAACCGGATTCCAAAAGAGTTGGGACAGTAAACAAATTGTGAATAAAAACTGAATGCAATTATGTGGAGATGGCAAATGTCAATATTTTATTTGTAATAGAACATAAATCATTGAACAAAAGTTTAAACTGAGAAAATGTATCATTTTAAGGGAAAAATATGGTGATTCAAAATTTCATGGTGTCAACAA
>JAUCMU010000053.1:11215974-11227182 GCA_032275025.1 Enteromius treurensis | reverse complement strand
TGACATTTGCCATCTCCACATCATTGCATTCAGTCTTTATTCACAATTTGTTTAGTGTCCCAACTTTTTTGGAATCCAGTTTGTAACAGGCAGCTACTGTTACACATATGTTAACGAGTCTGTTACACTTAAGTACAATCTTGATACACTTTAGCATATGCCTGTGTATTTGAATTTATAATTAAGTTGTATAAAGCTGCAACCCATACGTGACAATCTTTTGGTTTCATAAGTAGCTGTGTAACAGACTCGGTCTGTCAGGCTTACATCTACAAATTTACAAACTGTTCATAACTTAGTTGCATGGTAAGTACATTTTATTTTATGTAAGTATAACGGCTGCTACTAAGTACTTACTAGGTAATTACTCTTTTAATAACCAGGTAATTACTCTGTACTCTGTACTATGGACCCCTTAAAATAAAGTGTTACCAAAGTAGTTGATTAATTTGCTCATGTTCACTTACTACATAAAATAAAAACAAAATAAAATAAAAATCAATCAGAACATCAAATGTCATTTTACAATAAAACACTTGAAATACAAAGAACAGGTCAGCTTATAATTGACATTCCCTGTGTAACATTTCACATTTGATGGTATTTAATGTAAATAATTGAGTTTGAGGTTTTATTACTATTTCATTATAGCTTATATATCTTATGTTGTTCGATAAATGTTTATTGTATGACTTTAGTGTTGCGTGTTACCATAGTGTTTTGTGGTGGTGACACGGTTCATCTTCTATATATTAGGATTTACCTCAGCTTGTGGAAAAGCTTATGATTCTCCATGTGTCTTATTTTTTAGCACCTGTGTTATTATGCCGGTTGTCAGTATATGTTAAGGGATCAAAACAGATTTTGGTATAGCAGTGTGGTTATGCTAATTCAGCAGAAAGTGGCGAAATTGGTTTGGTGAATTACAACACTTTTAAAGTGTGTTGGTGTGTATTTTACTGAAGGATTCTGGCAACCACAGCTGCCAGTGTTTTACTGTTAAAGGATTTCAAACTACTTACATTCTCTATATTATTCGCCATCTTCTAATATCAAGCTGGGATAAAATATGGGATTAAATATTCAATACATTGAACTTCTCAACTATAGACAGATGAAGTAAAGCCCATCTACGTATATACATGTCACAAGATGTCACTTGCATTAAAATAAATCCTATTAAATCTTCTCTGTAGATGTTAATGGTTTGCTTTAATTTTACACTTGGGCAACTGATGATTAAGTGTGGCCTACAAAATCATGTTGTTTATTATCTGTTTATGATTTTTATTTCAAAACACACACATATATATATATATATATTTGTAAGTAAAAAATAAATTTGCTACTTAAATTTAAACATTTAGTTGCCATTGTCTTGATGAATATTTCTTTATAAGTAAAATGAAACTTTAAAATACATTTTTATTGTTCTGCATTCTTTTTACACAAGCAGTCATCAGTAAAATGACACTTCGTTGAACATTTATTTATCCAAAGGCCTTCCAAGATGTAGAAGAGTTTGTCTCTTCTTCAGATTTGGAAAATTTCATTTCTAGGCTAGGAGCTCTGGTAAGGCATATTAACAATATATTAACATTAACTTTTAGCAACAGTCCCCGGATATTTAACGTAATAAAAACACAGCAGTACGTACCTATACTAACATAATAAAAATGTGCAGGGATCACGTACTGAACTTGTGTTTAGCGCCACTCAGTGGATATTTCTCTCAGTGGAAACTGTGCAGTAAGGTGAGTAACAAAACTGTGTTACACAAAAGGTGCACAGAGGTACATTCTTTTATGGGACCAGGTTGATTAATAACCATTTTTGTGCATCTTACTATGGGAGAATTCTTCACAGGTTACAGATGAAAATAGTATTCAGCACGGTGCCAGTAAGAGGCCCCGGAAACCATGTGCGTAGAGATTCAGGTTTCAGCATTGACTGTCCTTTATAGAACGCAAATTAATACACAATTTAGTTATTCTTGAGTCCCATCATGTATTTAAGTAGGTTTTTAAATTTTTTTTAGAAATATTTAGTGGCCCAGAGGGTAAGTTACTGAGGGATTCTCCTCATTTAACCTTTGGTTCACTAAAAGATCTCCAGTGTGTCTCCAGTGGGTGATTCACATAGTCTGCGACACACGTATGTGACAGATTTAGCTTGTAGTGACATTATAATGTATATCAGTGTGCATTAAAAAAAACTTATTTACAGCATGGATTCTTTTCCATCAAATTATGTCAAGCACAGTTTATACATAATATTACGACATATTAAAAAGGCGAAAAGCTACTTTTTATACTTCAAATAAATATTTATTTGTGCTAATGTGCCTCTATAAAGCTAGACATATTAAGTTCTTAAAATAAGAAGATCCTGTTTATTGACAGTGATCTATCTAAAGAAAACAGCATCATTTGCAATGTGTGTTTTTAAAATGATTTAAAATGACTTTTCAACCAAATTTAAATTATATATTTATATATATATATATATATAGAAAGAGAGAGAGAGAGAGAGAGAGAGTATTTTCTAATATTTTTGTATTTATTTTAATTATTTGCTCCATTCATATCTTTTTTCGTCCTCTTCTCAAACCTAAAATAAATTAGAGAAAAAAAGAAAACTGATAGAGAGAAAAAAATCTTATTTGGAGTTGTTTCATCAAAGGTCATCAGCAGAGGCAAAAAAAGAGATGGGCAAAATCCACATTTACCTGTTCCTATTGGAAAAATACAACACCCCAGACCTTTGCAATGCATTACATCTTTTGAGGGATGTCACATCACAGAATCAACCTAGGTTTACATAATTTTTTACATTATTGTACATTTTGATACTATGTCATTAGTTAATTTTTTTTGCTGTTTTATGAATTGATTTGTGTCAAATTACCCAATAGGCTGTACATAGTGCAGGCTATTGGGGCATATTGTCACAAAAGGTCATTGCGTGCGGAAGCTTTTTTTCTGGTCTATGAATCATTTATTTGCAAAAACACGGGCTATACCTAATTCTTTATAACTTCCAATCTTGTTTTTCCTATTGTGCATCTCAGTCAAACTGCATATTACTGTTATTTTGTTTAGGTAAAAATTGCTCCAACTGGCACAATAGAAACATGATAACATAAAACACACGCACACACACACACACACACACATACACACACACACACTATATATGCTAATGATGATATAGGCCTGCAACAATTAATTTGATTGACTCAGCGGAGTTTCCTGCGCATGGACTGATTGATAAATGTAGATATAGATATAGAAATTATGCGACAATAGCAGCAAAACTAGTCAAATATAGGCTTAATGTATACAGCTGCACAATAAACACGATGCCCACAATATGCATATAGGCTAGACACCTATAATAACGGTGTTATTTGCGGGCGCAGTAAACACCGAGCAAATGCTGCACTATGGAGATATAATCACTGCCATATACGCTGTAATTTTTTTCTTATATCAGATGACGCTCTATTGGACCTTGTTTGCGGAGTTTTCAAATTGCCGGTTTGAGAGCGTGTGGCTAATAGCTATTTATGAGAGTTAAGACAAAGCTGTGCTCCTCTGATGCTGCCTGGGTAGGCGGCACACTAGCTCGAGGCACAGCCGCAGATCTGCATGAAGTCACTCACTGTAAACGAGCGACTGATATTCTGAGGCGCGCTCTGTCATCGCCGTGACGTCAGTTTGTTTAACTCGCGAGCGGAGCGTGCTTGATATAAAAGCCGGTTCCGACAGCTATGTCAACGTTTCTCTCTTCTGAGTCGACTTCTGAGGGCACTGAAGAAGCAGCCGGTACCTCTCTGCAATGACACTTACACTCATATTCATCATATTGATCGCGTGTCCCTTCACGTTCACAGGTAAGTCCTACAGAGCTCACCGTTATAATAACTTTCTTTGATTGGTCAGAAATATGATAACCTATCACTTGACATGTCAGTAGCCTATGTGTATTCAGAAATTGTAGCCAACAAATAAAAGAAAAAATGAAAATGTGAATTATTAATCATTTGATTAATCAAATTAATCAAATGTTTGCTACCTTATCGTATAGTTTTTGTTGCTAAAAATGGTTTTTGCAGAAGTATAGTTTCTTTTAAAACACTTTCAGAAAATTTATTTCTGATGCATATTTTGGAATGTTTGTATTTCTTCAAAGTGCTCAGTAAAAAGCTTTTTTTAAAAGCTTGCAACATTTTGCATGACTTTAAATGGACAACATGGTCTCATATTGGCATAGAAGCAGTAATTTGGAAGAAAATTGAACATCAAATATAGATTCCTGGAAGTTCATTGAAGTTGTTGACATAATGAGTGGGTGAATGCTGTTTCCATAAATGAACAACCCTGGGAGTGAAGTAAGAACATGTAAAATCATAATGTGTAATTATAAATTTACAGAACCCCAAAACGCTTTAAATTAGTGAGGCTGTGTCTGCAGATCCGTCAGATGACCTCGAATGACCTCAGTGTATTGAAAACCACAGGTGAAACATTTGTCACGCCAAATTATCGCTCAGGTGCTAACTTAACTGTGCTATAAATATCTTTTCTGGATATTTTCCCCAAAGTGTCAGTTTAGGGAAAAGCTGTGGTCCCACAGTAGCAAGGTAGATTAACTTTTGTGAATAAAAATGATGACCAAATTGCTTGCTACAATTTTGCGGCTTCCTGTTTGGACTCTAAAATCTCATTAATGAAATATAATAATTTCCTGTGTCATTTGGGAAAAATTTCCATTTTCTGTACAGTGCATGGTGCATTAAAAATAGTTGTGCAAAAATGCTTTGCGTTTCTGTGTCAACATCAATTTAAATTAAACTTATGAACCTTAATGATTCGAGCAATGCCTTGATTTCTAATGTCTTGCTCTTTAGAATTTTAAGCAGTGACTGATTATACTTGCTCCGGGGGAATCTCGTTGTCAACCAGAAATCTCTGGGAAAGCCCAGCAAGAGCCCGGCTCAGCCTGTCAGTCAGAATGACTGAAAGTAGCCGGCAGTGACCAGAGTAGAAGGTTGCAGGCAGAATAAAGTCCAGCTGCCGTGGAATGCATTGTCTGACTGATTTATGACTGAATTGAGTGAAACTTTAAAAAAGCATTTAATATATGTTTCTGTCTCTTTTTCAGGGGCAAAATGGACATATAATGGTAAGTAAGTTGTTTATCCAGTATACTGTATGCATTTATGTATTTATTTATTTAAATGAAATAACCTTTGTTGCATACATTAAATATTTAATGTAACAATGGAAGGCTTTCCTTACTAAATGAATACAAAGAGGATTGATAGATTAATGGATAGTTTGATGGATCGGTGGATGTGTATATAGAAAAATATATGGACCAAGGTATCAGTTAGCCTATATAGATATAAACAGCAGTATATCTATATAACTAAATTACTGTAAGTCTTTCATGCTCACTAAGGCTGCATTTATTCATTTAAAATACAGGAAAAACAGTAATATTGTGAAATGGTATTAGAATTTATACAACTTTTATATTATATATATATATATATAGTTCTTCAGTGTCACCTGATCCTTCAGAAATCATGCTAATATGTTGATTTAATGGTCAGTAAGCATTTCTCATTATTATTAATGTTGAAAAAAGTTGGGCTGCTTCATATTTTTGTGTAAACTTTGATGCATGTTTTCAGGATTTATTTATTTATTTTTAATATATGTAACGTTCAAAAGGAATGCATTTTGAATTAGAATTTAAATTAAGCCTGGAATACACTACGCAATTTTTGACCTGTTTTAACAGTGTGAACAAGTTGACGCTAGTTCAGGAAAGTCAGAGCCAGTCTGCAGATTGAAGCTGACAGATTAGTGTAGTGTATTACGATCAAAGACTCTGATTAAGTTGATTTTTAAAGACTGATTTTTAGCTTCAGACATTGATTCTATTCAGTCGGAGGAAATCAAACATGTTTGATATTTTTAGTCCATTTTAGACCCATTCGTTTTCATTTACCGCGCGTCTCCTTGCAACAAGATGCACGTTTCTGCGTCATGTAATGTATGTCTGGTAATGTATGATCCTCGCTCGTGTAGTGTATGATGCTCAGTTTTCCTTTGTCACTATTTACAGAGTCTGTAAGTGTATTTTGCCTAATGTTTTAAAAATCTGTTCAGATTTGAAAAGTCGTGTAGTGTATTCCAGCCTTTAGTCAAATTAGATGATTTCTTTCAAAAATGATGTCATTTTTGATCAGTTCAGTGTTTCCCTGCTTAATACTGTAGATGTTTTAATTTCACTGAACTTTTGAAAACATTTGAATACGATAACACATATATAGAATTACGTGAACTGTTCTGTTTCAATGTAGCAAAGGAATCATTGAATCATTATGTTATTTGATTCCTTCAGACAAACAACTCAAACCAATACCCTGTAATTAATCGAAACCAAATTTTACTTATTTTCACAAATGAGAGTCATCATAAAAAGTTGCCTAAAAATGTAAATGAAATGTTGATCACGTTTATTTCTTGAAGCTTAGGTTATCACCTAACTGTATGTAGTTGAGTTGTAATGCTTTCTCTCACAATGGCCAGATAGAGTCGTTTTCACCTCATTAGAAAAGGTCACCCAGTCATCTGCTACAGAGACCAGCAAAACGTGCTCTTTACACGCTGAAGAGCTTTAAAATAAACATGCTTAATCACGGCCGCTGCTTTATTGCCTGCACCTAGGGAACCAAACAGGCTTCTGGTTACCATCCTCATGAGTCAAGACTATTCCTGGGCAGGCTTTTTCACCTTTATCTCTAACAATCCCAGTATGCCATACCACTTTGCACATGGAGACCCTCTGGCAGCCACGGATGAAGGTATCAAAGAACACGTTGCTCCTGGAAAACAGAATCTCGTGGTGCAAAGATGCCCCCGTTTTGACCCCTATTGGCTGTCACGGCTCTCGTGTCAGTCCACCAGCTCTTACCTCATGCCTCTGTCAATCACGTGTCCTCACTGACTTTGCAAGGAGACCTTGTTGAACCATTGAGTAACGCAGAATTGAATTAAACACTTTTATGTAATTACATTTCATGTCTTGTTTTGGTTTGATTTATTTTACGGCTGGTTTGAAGATATGAGGGCGACTCAAGGGACCTCAGCTGCAAAACAGAGCTGTGTAACGGCTTTATTTTGGGAGGAGATTGTTCGTCTAATTGCTTGGCTGTGAAAATTCATAGCTCCCTATACTTAGGAAAGAACAATGCATAATATTATTCTGTCTTTGTGTGTGGCACATTGCAATTTACAAGCTGAATCTCTTCCGTCCCTTCAGTTAAACTTGTGAAATAATTTTCCCTTCTGCAAGCAAATTTACAGTGCCTGCAAAGTCAGACTTATTTGTCATGTGCTGTATTTAGGCTTGTAGACTAAAAATGTTAGACGATGTGATTATCAAACCATACACCCCCATTAAGGAAATTGCTAAGTTTAGTCGCTACTAAAACTAGATCTTTGTATTTTCTGAGGAAAACACGAGTGGTACTCATGCAGGAATCAGGGATATGAGATAATAGTTGAATACTGGTGGAGTGGCCCAAAATGTAATGATAATGTATATATTTTGAGATGCAGACAATGTGGCAATTGAGTCAAGTGTCCAACTGACCACTGTTCGTAATACCACAATGAGAATCAGTGCTTGTGCTGTTGTGTAGATGTTATCGTGCCCATCAGACAGAGCTCAGATGAGTGTTGTCCTTTGTGCCGGCTAACACTGAGAGCTCTTGACATTCTGAGTCTCAATTAATTCCGCTGAGTCAAGGCCGTTTTCAGTCATGTACAGGGACATAATGACATCAAACACATCTCTGCCTGAGGTCTGAGATGAAAACAGATGCACAAATGCTCAAAAAACTTAGATGAGATTACAATTTATTCCAGACAGATATGAATGATACTTCAATCACACCGCTTGTTGAGCAGAGAATATCTTGGAGACTAAGGATGAGGCTTTTTTCACTTGTGTTAGTAACGAACATCGTGAACACCCTAACAACTAGAGCTGGGGTACTTGAGCTCGCCTTCAGATTAGGACACAGAAATTTCCCAGAAAATAGCTTATTCCAAGTCATGTGAATGTAACAATAAGTCTCCACCTCAAGAACAAATGTTTAAGAACTAGGACTTTGTGTGGCATCTTTAATATATTGAAATGCTTTTCTAAAATGTTCTAAAATGTTTAAGGACTACTTTGTTTTTTTAAGGCATTTCAACTTTTATTAAGCAAGGACATGTTTAACTGATGGTTTAATTTCATGAATAACTGACTAAGGGTTATCTTAAACGAAATTTGAGTGCATTCTGGACCTTCACTGAAAACAACGCAACTAAAATGTTCAATGGCCCAGAAAGGTAGTAATAAAATGGTTAATAATAGACTCACCTGGAAGAGAAGAAATTGTTCAACAAAGTTATTTATTTATCTTTTGCACACAAAAAGTATTCTCATAACTTCATGACATCAAGGTTTAATAGCTGACGTGACTATACTAACATTCTCCTTAGTACCTTTCTGGGTCTTGAATGTGTCAGTTGCATTCCTGTCTATGCAGTGTTCATCAAAAATATCTTAAGTTGTGTTCTGAAGATCTTACGGGTTTGGCACGATGTGAGGGTGAGTGATTAATGACAGGATTTTCATTTTGTGTGAACTGACCCTTATAGCATATAGACCTCAGCTACAAACAGTTCATTATGTTAATGTCTAACACATCCAGACCAGAGAGCTGCAGATGCTTTACTGTAGAGGTCTGCTCATTATGACTGCATAGCAGCTATGATTTAGAGTTATGAACCTCTTCGGGCCGGCCACAGGCATCTGATGTGATTATGATGGAGAGGCAAGTACAGATTAGAAATGAACTGACCAGTGAGTAATTACGACCGCAAGAGAGGAACATGTTAAGCTACTGAAAGAAACACTGTGTTGAAGTCTCGCAGTTACGGCGGTCCAGAAAACAAAAGCTGCCCACAAAACCATGACCATCATTGACAAAGAATACACAAACCCTTAATGTGATGCTTTAAGCCCACAGCGACAACATACCACTTTTACTGCCACTGTTTCAGTAGCAGAAACAATTAAAAAACATATAAAAAGCCTAGTAGTTATTATTTCAATTCAAAAGTTTGCCATATTATTCAACAATTGCACTGGAAGTGCCTCTTAGACAAATGTATCCTCTTTTGGAATGACTTCGAAGCCTCCCCCAAAGCAAAACATTAGATTTTATTGTTGGGTGTGGTATTCATGGAGGGCATTCATTTTGTAAGGCAGCGTTCTGTGACCGCTGACCTTAGCCTGTGTCTTAGCAAAACTTTAATGCAGTCCAATTCTGGCCACATCAAATGTTCAAACGTACACCGCCTGATAAGAAACGGTCACTTCGTTAACCGCTGCTTTCTTTGACTTGTGCTTACAGGACCTGACGGAGAACACAACTGGTCCAGCAACTACCCATTTTGTGGAGGAGCGTTCCAGTCGCCCATCGACTTCCAAACACAGCTGCTGAGATACGATCCAAACCTGCCGCCCATCCAGGTCCAGAACTACAACCTGTCGACCAATGAACAGCTCACTCTCAGCAACAACGGACACTCCGGTATGATTATAGGACTATTTTGTTGTTTTAAAGACGACTAATAGCTATTTTCACATCACGTACGTTTCAAAGACGTACATTTTTAGATATTACATTTCATATTGTAATGTCTGAGCGAAAACATAGACCTTTCTTTCACTGCAATAGATTAAAGGATTTGTGGTTGTTAAACTAATGAGACCGTGCGTCACACATAAAGGTAAAATAGTCTTTCTTCTCGAGCCTAATTTCAAGGTCAATGTGGAGAAAATGATAGAAGGATCTATATTGCATGTCTGCCATAGCAATTTCCCGTAATCACCCGCTTATTATGATAAAACAAACCTGTTTGTATTTTAGTCTGGAAAATATGGGAAAGTTGTGATTCGAGGTAACGTCTTAAACAACGTCGCAAGTGCTACTTTTCTAGGTAATGTGTATTTTCGGCTAGATTTGTGGTCGCGAATGCATTAAACAGACTGAAGTTGTTCCATCTACCATTTCTTGACTGCTATTGTTTATTTAAGACACTCTTTTATTTTCATCCGCTCTCACTCCAAAGAGCCAGGTCTGGTCCGAAAGACAGGGAAATTTATAAGTTAACTAGCAAGTGTGCATTGATGCCAGAGGTCCTGCCACGAGGATGAATACTGATGAGGTTTCCTGACGGTGTACCACTGTGTTTGGGGTTTCAGAGCCATTTCAGGCATAGTTTGGAAAAAGTTACACATGATTATTGAAAAGGTTGCAGAATTTGTCAGATTGAAATCTCGATACGCAGGCCTGTTTGTTATTCATCCTAAGATTTTTTACCATATGGCCGACTTTAATGGGACTTATCTTAAAGGGATAGTTCACCCAAAAATGAAAATGTGATGTTTGTCTGCTTACCCTCAGGGCATGCAATATGCAGTTGAATTTGTTTCTTCAGTAGAACGCAAACAAAGATGTTTAACTCAAAAAAAATATACACAGACGAAACCAAATTAGACCCTACGGTTAATGGCGATACTTTGAGGTATTAAGACAAGAAACGATTGGTCTGTGCAAAAAAATTAACAGTATTTATATCATTTTTTACCTCTTGTACACCACAATCTTCAACTCCAGCTCATTCACAACATTTGGCGCATGACACTTACTGTAGATACACATAGATATAGACATAGATCCTTATGTATCGAATGTACATTTGGTTTCCATTATATGACTGGCAGACTGCAACAGTTTGAGTTAAAAATCTTAGTTTGCGTTCTACTGAAGAAACAAAGTCACCTGCATCTTGGATGCCCTGGGGGTAAGCAGATAAACATCACATTTTCATTTTTGGGTGAACTATCCCTTTAAGAGTCTTATCTAGAGAAAAGATATAATTTTAAACGCAAATGTTAATTTTGCACTTGTTCTACGATGCACATGCACGTCTTTATGCGTTTTGTAATCACATTTGAAATGTTACACACGGTTTGTTTGTACTCCGTATAAAAAGGTAGGGTAGAGTAAAAAACTTGAACCTTTTTTCTTTTTACCTTTTTTTGTAACGCATTTTACTTTCTTTGCAC
>JAUCMU010000053.1:11158017-11173393 GCA_032275025.1 Enteromius treurensis | reverse complement strand
GTCGTGCCGGGGGCGGGGGAGCTCGTTTCTCATTGGTTCCCACTTTTTTGGGAACCTGAAATGCTCTAAAAAGGCAGATTGGCCAGACTGACTTTGCTCGCGAAAAGAATGTAGCGTCACAGGAAGTATGGGCAGGCCCAGGCTTATGTTGTGTGTCACCACAGTTAAATCAGGGTCTATTATGATAAAATCTTAATGTCAAACATATTGAATTTGGAAATTTTATAGAAATGCATAATAAATTAATTACACTGTAACTAAACCCGTTCGATTTTAGCCGACTAAATTTACTGTAGATTTAGTCGACTAAAATCATAATCATAAGATATTTAGTCGACTAAAACTAAAAACTATTCAGACGACTAAAATATGACTAAAAGTAAATGTCACTTTAGTCAAAAGACTAAGACTAAATTAAAATTTGCTGTCAAAATTAACACTGGTGCACACCAAAAGTGAATTTAATTATTTGTGCAAACATTTCTCAACTTAAGTGAGAAATTCACACGATGCATTGTCAAACATACCTGACAAAAAAAAATCAATTTAAAAAAAGTGAAGTTGCTCAAAAGGTTCCCCTTTAAATCAGCAGCAGCTTATGTTCCTGTTCATCACTGATGTACCTCAATGCCTGGGAAGGGGGTGACCTCTGACCCAGTAGCGATGAGGATGTTCTTAGAGTTTATGACCTGTTCTCCATCAGCAGTCTTTGCTGTCACTTGATTCTTGCCAGTTACTGTTCCAAAACCATTGACGTGAGTTACCTAAGGATAGCAAATAATAATTTAGTATAGCGCATAAAAGTGTACAACCATGTTGCCATTGGATAAACAGCTAAAACATAGAAAAATAAATACGGAATCTCACTTTGTTCTGTTTGAATAAGTGTGCGATCCCTCCGGTCAGAGCTTTGACAGCCCCGCTCTTCTGTCCCATCATCTTCTCCAGGTTCAACGAGATCCCCTGAACTAATAAAGAAAAAATCTTGCTGACACAGATTTACATACCCCAAAATCCTCTAGAATGTATAACACTTTAAAAGGCCTCATTCACATCTGTCGGCTTCTGGATAACCTTGACACAATAACACGTGATATCTGGACCCATATCACATGTTTACACTTGAACTTACTTTCAATGCCTCTGCTTTCGAAATCTTTCCCGTGTGCCAAGTGATACAGGTACGAGTTGTTAAGCAAAGCCTTAAATAAGCAAAATAAATATCAAGTTAAGCATAATTTACAAGTCATTTCGGAAAGGAATTTTTAAAATTCACCAACCTTTGACGGGATGCAGCCCACATTCAAGCACGTTCCTCCGAGGGTCGCGTTCTTTTCCACACATACTGTCTGTGAATGAAGTTTGTGTGTTACTAACGCAGTCAAAGAAAAGCTGACGGTGTCTGTGGTCCAGGTGTCAAAACCATACCTTAAAGCCAAGCTGAGCTGCTTTGATGGCGGCGACGTATCCTCCAGGCCCAGAGCCCACAACTGTGACATCAGCATCAACTTTGATGGAACAAATGATTGTTTCAGTGTGCATTTCATGTCATTTAGCTTGTCTATATTTAAAGGTCATCACTGAATGTTTATGAATATAACAGTACAGATATAAGTCGTCTTACTTGGTGCTTTGTCAGCATATGTTCTCAGCGACAAGACTGTGGCTCCATGCAGCTTGTTGGGGAGATGCTGACCTCGCTGCATTGTTCAATAGAAATAGAAACGACAAAGTTGTATATTTATTATACAGATATTGCTTCTATATACTCTATTTCAATGCTTACAAATAAAACACAAAGGCCTGGTTTCACAGACAGGTTTTAGACTAAGCCAGTATTAGGCCATACTTCAATTTTTATATTTGTGCCTTAGAGGAAGCATTGCTGGTGTGCATCTTGAGGAAAAAAAAACACTGATATATTTTAAGATCGGTCAGAGCGAGTTTCTCTCAGTTGAAACGGTTCAGAATTACATTTTGGTCTGGGACCATGTCCTATGACCTTGTCTATGAAATCAGAAGAAAATATCTGAATATACTTTGAAATAAAATAAATAATCCAAGGGGAGAAAGAGGCAAAAATAGAAGAATACATTATTGTGTTGCAATAAAAGCAGGCCTTAGCCTCAATATAAATATTACATTTAAAGAGATAACAAAATAGTTGGGCAATAACTGAAAATAAATGAATAAATAAAATAAGTACTAAAAAAACTAAAGCTGAAATAAAAATACAAATCTATATATTAAAAATACAGAAATTACATTAATTGATTATAAGAATCACTAACAGTGTGCATCCAATGACAAAGGACACAAGGAATATTTATTTGATCTAATTTGCTGTTTATTTTAGCACAGTCTAGTACAGTACTGAAAGATGAAAACAGGCATGCTATATAAACACATTTCTGTACAGCAAATGCATAACCATGAATGCTATATCTTATCTATATATATCTAAATGTGGCTTTGTCCTTAACTAGTGTTCTGTCTTGTTTCACGAGCATGTTTTAGACGTGCAGCTCACAGATTGTTGTAGTATTTGAAGCTTGTGACGTCTAAAAAGGCAGAATGCCTAGCGTATACCTGGATCAGGATGATGTGACCTATATTGGCAAGTTATCAAAAAGCTCCAGAGATTTAGTAAACTATACGCCCCGGCAAGTAACGTTACAACCAGTGATCACAGATCAAATTCGTAGTTGTGCAAATATGTAGTTCAATTAATTAAATATAAAAATACGTGCTTTCATGTTGCTAAACATATCAAATCAGTCCGCTTCGTTTAAGTTTATGTACTGACATAACGTACTGTGCACGATGACATGCGAGTATGTTGGGCCTACAGCTTATAACATTGCAACATTCTGTCTAGTGTTTTCTTGTCATTCAAACGCAGTATAGATATAACCAAAATACAATGTCCTGGGCCAAATAAACGGACATTACCGTGGCGAGTGTTCGGTATAGATGGTTCCAGGTCTGCATTTTGACTGTACGTCCCTTCCGAGACCGCTTCACCTACAGCGACTGCTGTGTCCAAGGACTCGTCAATTTACGCATGCGCAGTACGGAAAGCGATCAGAGTCGCCGCTTGTTAACGTCACGCGGCCAGCTCGTTACTCAACCTGGAGCAACTCAAAATAATTTGTATAGAGAAGTCAAAAACTTTTTTAGTGCTTTAATTTCGCTTTAACGTATACTAAATAACGCGGCGCTTCAATTTTATGAATTATTTTCGAGGTTTAATATATTGCAATTTCTGATACAATGCTTTGTTTGGGGATTGTGATACCAGCTGGACGATAGCACCACCTAGCGGCTTTTTTCTTTCAACTTTCTCAGACCTAAAGGGCCAAGAGTCAAACAAGTCAATTAAGTTTAATTCTGATTGACCTCTGCTAAAAGATGTCGCCCATCTAGTTCATCGCGATCTCACAACGTTATAATCAATGAATCTCTCTCTACACTGCACAGTGAATCTCTTATTTCAGTAGCATTATATATGAGAGTGTACAGAACAAAACTCTGGCAATTTGAGCACTGATTGTAATTTAATTAGCTTACATAAAAGTCATATAAAATAGGCCATAACACACAAGTGGACATATCAACAGACTAGGCTATATTTTTTTCCCAATCTGTTTTAATACAGTACTTTTATTTAATTTAAGTAATAACAAACAGTTTGTTATTGTATTGGCAAATGTCTGTTTCTGATATCATAAAAAAGTGTGCCGCCCCCATCCCCCATTAAAGATTTTCTGGCTTCAGCCCTGCAACAAGGGTGTCAAACTCCTGGGGGGCCCGGAGCCCTGCAGAGTTTACTTCCTGCTCCCTGCTCCCACACACATATGTAATTTTTCATTAAGTCTGAAGGGCTTGATTAGCTGGATCAGGTGTGTTTAATTAGGGCTGCATCTAAACTTTGCAGAGCTCCGGCCCTTCAGGAATTGAGTTTGAAACCTATGCATTATAATAATGCAAATACAGTCATTATTGTTGTACAGTACAACAAAAATACCCTCTATTGATGTGGGCATCACATCTATGCCATATGTACATGTACAAACTACTACTACATATACTGTAAAACATTACTATGGTGTAAAGCTGCTTTGCAATGATATGTATCGTGAAAAGCGCTATACAAATACATTTGAATTGAATTGAATACCCAGTAGCCACAGCTGTACCCCTTCTGGCCTCAACCTGTAACTCAACCAGCCATTTTAAAGTATTTTCCTGTTATAGTGTCTTTGCAATTAAACTTCTCAAATCACATTTTTAAAAACATTTTAAAAACTGACTTATTATTAAACGAGATGTTTAAGCAATAATGTATTTAAATGTACATTTAATTTACACACAGCTTTGTATGTATTCATATTCATTTATGTGTTGGTGTTGTCTTACACCCTGAAAATGCATAATATAAAGCATGCAAAAATATATAATATAATATAATATAATATAATATAATATAATATAATATAATATAATATAATATAATATAATATATCGGGCTCAGTTTCTGCTGTGATGATTTTTTATTAGCCCACTTCCCCTTTAATAGATAAACTCTTCTCATCCCAACACTTCCCTCTAGTGGTAATACAAGGCCAATTATACTGAGAAACTTTTGTCCACGAGTAATGCAGAGCAATAGACTACCGTGCCTGTTTTAGACTCGTTTCATATGCGTGGGAATTAAAAGAAACACATCATACAAAAAATTAAAAAAAGCTTCTTTGTCATGTGGTTTGTTTTCCTAATAGACATTCATCAGCTTGTAAAACTCTAGAGTATTAATATTAAAGAATATTAATAAT
Organism: Enteromius treurensis; assembly: GCA_032275025.1. Lineage (NCBI taxonomy): Eukaryota > Metazoa > Chordata > Actinopteri > Cypriniformes > Cyprinidae > Enteromius > Enteromius treurensis. Next base: position 11,168,558 of record JAUCMU010000053.1, on the reverse strand, counting down.
AAATGAAATGTTATTTGTCGTATTTGAACTGTTCATTTCAATTATTGTATTTAATATTTGTACTTAATAATACAAAATTTATATTACACCAAAATTAAAAGTTTTGTAAATATCATGTAGCCACATTACGTGCACTAAAAGAGACACAATGAGACTGAAGAGGATTAGACCATGAGACAGATGTTAGGTTTCAGTCAGCATTAACTTTTTTCATAGAATACACGTGTAAAGTGGTGCCTGAAGCTGCCATTATATCTGACATCTCCTTAAGAAAAATAATTTCACACAGGTTTGGAATGGCACATTTTAAAAAAGAACTTCAATAACAATTTGTTTTAGTCTTCTAGGACAATTTCCTATATTACAACTTCAGTTTTATTAAGATATTAATAATTCACGAGAATGATTAAAATCCCTCTGTAGGCTGACTCTTGCTACAGCAGGGCGCTGACGTTTGCCGACCGCCTCCACTGCGCATGCGCAGTATCATAGCAACAGTTATAAACAGTGACCCGGTGGCTGAGATGTCATCGCAGCGGGAGCAAGAGGCAACAGAATACCTCAAAAAACACAAAATTATTGAGCTCATGGATAACTTAACTAGTATGCTATTCTTCTACAGACCAGGTGAGACCTTTGACGTGTATAATAGTAGATTACTTTAGGTCACCGTCTAACTTACGAATTTAACGTTACATTCATACATTTAAAACCATACAGATCGTCCTAGAGAGTTCCTGATCGATCAACTCGAAAAGCTGAAAGTTTCCAAAGTTCATCCAGGAAAGCCTCCGTGTCTCTTTAACGAGTCCAACTTAGATGCGCTGTTCGGAATCCTGGATCCGTCCCATCAAGGCTTTATCACTTATAGTCAGTACAAAGAAGGTAAAACTGCTCTAATGTTGACATTGGCATTTGGGGGAAAGCTCTGCTGTAACTACACAATACAAACAATCGTGGTCAGTAAAATGTAAATGAAGGCATTTAAATAAAACTGATTGTCAAATACATGTAAAAAACTATCAACAGGAATTGTTTTTTAATTGAGAAATTCACTATGCATAAATATATTATATTATATTACATTAGGCTATATTATATACACAGTTGTTGACTGAGTAAAATACCAGTGCTTAAAAACCAGCAAAATTATGATAAATAATGCCAGTTATCCTTGGAAATTAAAAGAGATTTTATTAAAGTTTGTGTCTTTCTTAAATTAAATGTCTGCAGAGCACAGGCGTGAATAATCTCTACATCATCGCTACAATAATATTTCCCTTTTAATAGTTTCTGCAAATAAATATCTAATTTAAATATAATGGCATCAAATAAGGACTTGATCATTGGTGGATATTCAGATGAACAACTGTTTAAAAATAAAATAATGTTTTATTTATTTCTTTGTTCTAAATTACTTAATTAGCTATATAAAGTTCGCCCCAACAGTGAAAATGTATTCACCCTCAGCCCATTCAAGATCTAGATAAATTTGTTTCAGCATCAGAACAGACCTGGAGGAATGTTGTATTAGAATTGTTGTATGTAGAGTCCGAAGTCCATAATTGTTATTAATAACACTTCCTTCAGTGGAAAATCCTGTGTTGTCTTCTCACATCAAAATCCACAGACATATTTGTTGAATTTGGTGACTCTGCACCCATTCACTGCAGAGGATCCGTAGATGTACATGTCTCTAAATCTGTCCTGATGAAGAAACAAACTCATCTACATTTTTCAATCTACAATTCAAAGCTAATTTTAACGTTTGGGTAAACTATTCTTTTTACATCCCTCAAATAATGTTATAAATAGGGTTTATTGTATAAGTACTACGTCATGGGAAAACAACTGACCCTGATAATGACCTGAACGCACTGCTACTTTACATTTGACTGAACACTTCCATGTAATCTTAAGTTATTTTGTTTACAATACATGAGTATAAGAATTACTATTGGTCTGACTCTGTACTCACAACATGGCTTCCCAACAGCACTGAAGACACTTGGCATCAAGAATTTCAATGAGTTCCCAGAAGGAGCCAGTGATGACAGAATATCACAAGAGACATTCATAAGAGAGGCGTAAGTATAAGCACTGCTGGAGTTATATGGCATCATTTGAAGATTCAAAGAATCTGAATTCATACCTAATGCCTAATGCATTTACTATGCCCATGTATTGTTTTATAGGCTATATGTGATTATATCTATTACACTGCTGTATTATATTATAGCAGTATGTTATGTCTTTCATGTTTATTTATATACTTATATAGGACAGATTAATGTCTGTGCATTTTGTTCATGCGTTATCCAGACCTCTCTTATTCTGTGTGTAGGACAGAAGGGCTTGTCTGAAGTGCAGCAACATTCCAGCTATAGAAGAACTCTGTCCTATGCATCTTTACAATTGCTTTTATATAGAAAAAGTACATACTGTATGTATGCATGTATAAATAAATGATATAAAACAAGTGAAAATCTTCACACATCACTTCAATTTCAACATTTAACATAAACACAAAATGATACTATACTACTAATGAAGTGGTTTTGTAATGAAATGTAAATGTAATATTCCATGAAATAAATGTATAATCTTATTTATAATAAATATATTTAAATAATCTTATATGCATTTATTTGACAGTTATTCAACTCACTAATTTTTTTTATTTAACTGTTGGTGTAAAATGATGTCTAACAACATCGAAATACCAGAAAACAGCTGAAATAAAATGAGAATGTAAACAACACTGAGCACAAATATATTTTATAACATATACAGTAGGCCTCCATATGAATGCAGTGATGCTGAATAATTCATGACAGCCTCAATATTACAGTTTGAGTGAGTTGTAACCATGACCTCGCATTGAAAGTCTTTAAAACGTAGCAGCTTAAGCTCTTGATGCAAATATATATTTACCCCTTATTAACCTTGTGCCTTATTTCATGCATTATGAACATGGGTTTTATTTTTACATGCGCTTTTATGCAAGCGCATGAACCTTCACAGAACTGAAATGATGTTTTATATCAAATATATTTCAAACATTACTTTTAGAGGATAACTACCGTTATGGCCCCAGGTTGTGCCGGGGTATAGTGTAAAGCTATTTGGAAAACTGGGTGGGCAAGGGAAATCTGGTATACATACAAGTGAAGGTGACATTTAAACGAATCCTTCACCCCAAAATTAGCATTCTGTGACCATCAACTGTTTTTGTCCATACAATGGAAGTCCTAGTTACCTGAGTCACCTATCCTTCTATCACAGGGACAGAGATGCATGGAAAAGACCATTAATAGTGTGAAAGACACCTTATTACCTGCACTGAGCTAGAACAAAAGAGAAAAAATTACCTTACTTAGTCATTTTCACAGTTTCAGAGAGAATATAGAATGTTTTTACTGCCAGAATAAGATGTGATCATTTAATAAAACATTAAAAAACACACAAAAAAAGTGTAAACCTATTATTTTGCATTATATATTTATTATTTATCTTTTTAAAGCTTCACACTTTTTGTGTGTTTTTTTATGTTTTATCCGATGATCAAATCTTATTCTGGCGGGAAAAACATTCTAGAAATGTCTCTCAGAAACTGAGAAAAAGCCTAAGTTTGCATCTTATAGTCAATCCAGCTACCATAAATATCATGGTTGTGCTATTTATAATTGAACTATAAGGTAAAGCAACAGATAACTTCATTTCAAATGTTGTGGTATTGTGATAATTGTTTTTGTATAGTTCTTGGAACTGCCAGCAATTCTTTAAAAGAACATCTAAGACATCTCCCTGTTTTATACGCTCTTAGAAGCTCAGATAGACGCGACTTTGTCAATAATAAAATCTTAAAATCAATCCTTTTAATAAACAGGTGAGCAATGTAGCGAAGCTAAAATAGGTGTAATATGATGAAATAACTTTCTTTGTGTCAATAATCTGGCTGCAGCATTCTGCACTAATTGTAAATGCAATAATTATTCAAAGAAGAAGAAAGTAAGCTTCTCAGTATACTTAAAATTCAAAACCTATCTAACCTTAGAAATATTTCATAGCTGATAACAACATTAAACCAACTGTTTCAAATTAATAACTGTTTTAAATTAATGTCAAAACAAATCAGTCTGATTACTTGAACTTTGATCAGTTACAACAACTTTTTTTGTTCAGTATTTGACTGCAGAAAGTTCTTTGGAACTCAAAACGTATAACTGTAAGTCATTCTGCATGTGAGTGAAAATGTATATAGTGTTTTTGGATTACATCACCTATTAGAAGCATTGAAAACAAAATTGGTCCTAGAAGGGATCCTTGTGGAACGCCACATAAAATTTTAGAATTTTGGGATACTTTACCTCTAACTGACACTACAAATGTTCCGTTTGACAAAAAAAGCCATTTTTGGAAGCTTTGTTTTTTTTAAATATTGGATCGCGTTGATGGTTAATGTGATAAACTAAAGTTGCGTAAACTGATTTTATAAATCCACTAAAAAACACCAGGTGGTTCAATGAAAAAAATAAAACTATTAAAAGTGAAGAAAACTAGCAATTTCTTACTGGATATTACTGATATGGAGAGAAATTAATGACACAAGTAGGTTACATTTATCATTGGTCACAAGTACAGACACTCGGTGGAGAGAGTGACAGAGAACTGCTTACATTAACAATTCAATGGTAGAAACAATGACATGTTAATTCTGGTGGCAACAGTTGAAAGTTGTGAACACATGTAGGTGTGTTTACTCCATTACTTAGAGCTGTAATGTCACCACGTTACCAGGGTCAACTACTATGTTGTATTTAGGATTTATTTCTTGTAAGTGCTATAACCGTAAACGGTCATGACATAAAATAAATAATAACCATGATGATTCTTTAATTAGGAGAAATATTCTGTCCCCAGGATGATTTTGATGAAAAACTTTCTCTTTTGAACCTACTTTACATTGAAACTGTAGGACCTCCTCTATTGTGCTTTGTATATATATTTTTCAAATTTTTAAGATAGGTGAAATGCATTTGCTACAGTTCCTCAATTCTGGGTATGCCTCTAATACAGACATCTTAACTTCCCTTCTCAATTGTTGATGGGGTTTTTCTTAAAAACTTTAATTTGGCATTTATATAATTATCATATATATATATATATATATATATATATATATATATATATACACACACATAAATAAATCAAGATCTAGGTGCTATTGTAAATACGTAAGAGTTAGAAGAACATAAATGTCATTATTATTATTATTTTTTACTTTGAATAAATGATTTAAAACATTTAGGTGTTCTTACCAAAACGTATTATTACTTTAGAAGGCTATTTAATTAAGAAACAAGCAGCTTATTCATTAGTTGCTAACTCACATACTGTGCTAGCAAGTCCAACTTTTATTCGATTTGTCGACAAAAACTAAAAAAAATGCCATTACCCTTGACGTCATTACCATCACAACGATACCAAAAATCAACAAAAGAAGGGATCAAAATAATTTCGAAGGTCTGCCAAGGCCTGACTTTATTCCAGTGCGTCACAATGTTTAAACAAACATACTTTTAAGAAGTTTCTCAAGAATTCAAGTAGCTTCTATTAGTAGTTTCTGTAATAAAAAAAATCCCTCATAAATGAATACAAATAGTTAAAATATCATTATAATATGATTTGGGAAAGATATATGTATAAAGTCTTTTTAAATATCTATATATATATATATATCGTCCATAAATTGAATCGCCAAAGGAAAGACAAATTTGGATTTGCAATCGGTGCATTCGCAACGATTTCATTTGGGCGTGAGAAATGAAAACAGCTCGTTAATTTCCTCATTTAGAGGCACGGGTTGTGGGGGGGTCAGATGTGAAGCACCAACCCGGCGACAACATCGGGTGCCACATTTCGGTGGTCTTGAACATCCATTGCACCTTTGCGCAACAGCCGCTTCTCCGCCGAGAGGTCCTCGCGGTGCACAAAGGCAGCTTCCGAGAGGGCAGCGTCAGCGCGAGAGAAACCACCTCCGGACCGCGTCCGACCGTCTCAACTCGAAAGCCAGCGTTGTTTTTCCAAAAGGTAAGAACTCCGCGAACACATCTCGACTGATTTCGATCGCGGGAGTTGCCCACTCGGGCCCGGAATCGTGCAGCGGACCAGTGTCGTTTCCTATCCTGCGCGAGCGTGGTTGTTCTCAACAGAAAATGGCGTCACCGTTCGTTCTGGCTGTGCAACCGGGGAAAACGCACTTGTTCCGAGCGCTTAAATCGGAGCGAGAGTTGACTCGGACTCGCCACGACCGTCCGCGGAGGTAGACCGAGACAACGGGCCTACTTGGGAGCGAATATGGCACTTAATAACAAAACACCGAAGAGGAGAGGACGCGTAAAGGCGGAAGGGTCACCAGACCTGTGCGCCAAAGCGGCTTCGGGAAGATGGCACAGCGCCGCAAAGCGCAGCACTTTATCATTCGGACGTGCTCTATAATCGCGCAAATCCTCTCGAGCGTGCTCGGTTGGTGACTCTTTGAGGACGCGATTTCATATTTTGCTGGGTTTGGGCTCGGAAAGCACTGCAAGTTAGTGGGAACGTCGTCTTTTGTATCAGGCTCTCGCCTCAGCCCGCCTTTACGCCGCACTCGCTCCATGGTAAGCACCAGTCCCTCTTATGCCGCTTTAAAGCTCCATTCTGCACATGGGCTCTCCTTCTCCATCAAGTTAATCTGGCCCATTGTGGTCCGCAATAGAGGCGATTTGGCCTGACAATGTAACCGTGTAAAAGAGATTTACAGAATAATGGAGCGATGCAAATTGCTTCACGAAAACGCTAAATAGCCTGAATATCCGAAAAAACCCGTCGATGTAACCTGCGCTTACATTTTAAAACAGTTTGGCTAAATGAACCGCGAATGCGCCACGACGTGTCTACATTGCGCATAGGGGAGAATGCAAACCACTGCTTTTCCAACAGGTTTTTGAACCACAGTAATAGCCACGGGTAACGCAAACGCTCACTTTTGGGTGTTTTACGGCGGATAGGCTAGGATAGAGTCTGTCTTTCGTGGTCAGATGCCTCTTTTTAGCAGCTGTGGACTTGGTGATGCTCGTGCTGCCAATGGCTTCGCGCGTTCCCGCACTCATGCATCCACAATCGTTCATCGCAAGTCAGTCAAACGTGTGAACCGGTGTTAAAATGCCTATTCTTGTCAGCCAGACGTTCTAGCCGGGTGTATTCGCTTTATTTTGGAGACTGTCAGTGCTGGATTTGGGTATGAACTTTTTTACGTTGTTCTCTCACATTTGGCCCCTTGTGGTCCCAACGTGTTTTGATGGGGGGCTCGCGAATGCGAGGGTGTTTTTAAACAAGCTCGGTGCGTTTTTTGTACTTAAAAAGTGCGAATTTACTCTCTAACTTTATGCCAGTTAAGCTATTTGTTAAAAGCGTGACATAAAATGATGTTTTTGTCGGGTAAATGTGCACGCGCGACCACGAATTTTTAAACAACCGTATTTAGATTATTTTTGTGTATGATTATTAAAAACATCATTTAATAACGATTTTAATGACCACAACGCTTTTAATCCTAGAGCTTCTGGAGGGATTGGCACACATCGCGTGTCTATTATTTTAAATTATTATTTTTCCGGTCACGTGGCCAAATGTCTCTGATGCTTTCGGGTGGTGATGGTCATTTCGAGACGTTCTCTGCTGTTATGCTTGCACTCGCACAAAGATAACACGCTTTGGTGTTTTTGGTATTTCTGCAATTGTTATGAAGTTAGCAAAGTACTTGTTCAGGCTCGAGACCAACCTGATAATCAGATGTGCACGCGACTTATTGATTTGCCAAACACAATACGACTCGTATCAAACACGTTTGCCAGCCGCCAGCGGAATCGAGTCATATAAACGCACGAAGGAGGTTTTGTAAAGCATAATTATTTGTTCATTTGTACGCTTGGCCACGGACACGTGCTCTTTCTTGCACCGCTCGCGACTTCCTGCCTCGCGAATGTTTGGGCAGGACAGTCAGGTGTAACGTTATGTCCTTCACAATCACAACACAACGTGTTATAGGTTTCATTTGCGCTTTTATGAGCAAACAGGTTACGTAAAAACAACGCTACACGCCGAAGCACATCTGTGAATACATTTTACCACGGTAACTGCAGTTTCCGCCCAAATACCACAGTTACGACTATACAGAGACAGTTGACAAGAAAAGTCAAGCACTAACTTAGTCGTGTCACAATACTATTTAAATCATTGCAAAAGCAAAAAAAAAAAGTATAATTTAAAATAAATAAATATTAATATGATATTTATAAATATGTATAATATTTATAAAATAATAAATATTAATATTAAATGTATACATATGTTAAGCTACAATCTGTTGAATAATACATAAACCTGTTAATTGTAATTTTTATGCATTCTTACGTTTTTGAGGCATATTTTGTAGTGCAGTTTTAACCAGTTTACCACTGTATTGTTGCTGTACTTTTTGTTATTTGTTTACTTTAACTCCGATGTGTGTACGGCTGCATGTTTTTGCTTGTTGGAATCCAAAAAGTTTTGTGAAAGTGACGGTAATCTATATATTTTAGACTAATTTAAATAACATTAAGAGTTTGTAAAATCGATAGGTCACCAAAAAAAAAAAAAAAAGAAAAGAAAATTCTGTTATTAATTACTCGCCCTCATGGTGTTCCAAACCCATAGACCATTGTTCATCTTTAGAACACAAATAATGATATTTTGGATGAAATTTGAGCAGAAAGCTAAGGTGTTACGGGTTAACAACGACTTGAATTTTCATGTTTGGGTGAACTATTCCTTTAATATTTAAAACTTCTGATGCAATTTAGTTTTTTTCGTAGTTTGCCCTGTTGTCAGGCATTCTCCTTTCCATTACATCTGGGCAATTATGATGTTTGTTTGATGCATGACAGACATTTTTATAATTCATATTGTTTAGCAAATGTGCAGTGAAAGGTCTTCATCATCACACGATCATCACAGCGACAGTAATGTCCGTCTGTCTTTGTCAATACCTGGATAAACAACCATGGTCTACTTATTACAAGCAAATATTTCTAGTTCTGTGTGTGATTATTATTATTTTTTTTTAACTCGCTACTGGAGAACTTGTTGGCATTGTGGGAGGCATGTGGATTAATTCCTTCATCAAAAGCATTGACAAGAAACGGCTCCGCTGATTAACTTTGTGATTTGTCTTTTAAGTTCACACAAGAGGCCTCTGAGATGGAGGCTACTAACAGCGAAGATCAGGGAAGCCAGACTAGTGACAAATGCTGCCAGACTGAGACACTTCAGGCCTGCTGTTGCCAAACAACAGAAACCCCTCAAGAGCCTTGTGGCAAAAATCCAGGTAGGAACTCAGCACCTTAAAGTCAACATATAATCAAAACTGACCCCGTTTCCTTTTTAAATACACATTCCCAGTCTTATTGTGCACAATTTGTCATAGCAAGTTAATCCAAAGTGGAGTTTTTAGCTGGTTTTTGTTATGTAAGGTCCACTTTTCAATATCCAATCAATTCTAAATGGATAAAATTAACCCCGGCTTACATTTTTTCTTAAGTATCCTGTCGCACGCAGAAATACATCCCATTACAGGAGTAAAACGAGGTTGGACTTTCATGGTTTGGATGTATTTTATTAATAATCCGATGCTGTGTTGTGCGTAATCAGAAGTAGTTGCCAACCCACATGCATTGTGAAATTAAGATTTATATCTTCACACATTTATTACATAGATCTATCAATGTAGTTCTATTTAAATGTGATGTCTTGTGGCGATTTGGTTGTTAATGTTGGACAATCACATTCCAATGTGTTTACCACATATTTCCATAATTATCAATGCTGAAATAAGATTTCTAGCTCAGCGGGTTGTTATTTGTGTTCTACAGTGTTGCTAATTTCAGTGACCTGGAGTTGTTTGTCTTTATAGTAATTTATGGCCGTAAATAAAGACAAGCTGTTCTGAAGCCGAGAGGATCAGGTATACTGGCTGATAGAGAGATTCAGACCAGATAAATGTTGAATTTTTCTTGTTGAAAAGAATCAGGATGGGCTTTTAATCCAGTTAGATTTGTTTGGGCAGCATCGTATTGTTTTAGCTTGTAAAAAATATTTAATACATGATTACCCCGATAAATTATTTATGCTGGATGGATAGAGTTGTTGATTTGTGATGTTTAAGAAAATTTCAAATATTCTAGAAGCAAATGCTGTTTGAGGTTCTGGTTTGACAAAACTAATGTATTGTAAAATTTCCCAGCTAATGTGAAATAAAGAAGTTATTTAAATGTAAAGTTCCTATATATAAATATATACAGTGCATAAAGAAAGTGTCCAGACCTCCTTACATTTTTCACTCCTTGTTGTTTTGCAGCCATTTGCTAAAATCATTTAAGTACATTTTTCCTCATTAATGTACACACAGCACCCCATATTGACAGAAAAACACAGAATTGTTGACATTTTTGCAGATTTAT
>JAUCMU010000053.1:11141969-11153568 GCA_032275025.1 Enteromius treurensis | reverse complement strand
TAGAAATCTGTTTGTGCTACTGAAATGAGCAACGCTGAGAAACAGCCAATCAGAGCAGACCTCCTCATTAATATTCACGAACCTTCCAAATAAGGCAAAAACAGACTGTTTCATTCTAGGGTCAAATTCTAGGGTTGTAAATAGACCTGCAAAACCGTTTCTGGGCATTTCCCCCCCCTTACCTAAGCTACATACCTTCTATGTACATATCACAGAACAATTTAAAATATTCTCTCAATGCATTCTATAGCACCTTTAAAGCCCTTAATCCAGGGATCTCCAAACCCTGCTCCTGGAGACTCTAGCTCCACCCACCTGTAATTATCAAGTAACCCCAAGCACCTTTATTAGCTGGTTCGGGTGTGTTTGATTGGGGTTGGAGCAGAAATCTGCAGGACGGTAGCTCTCCAGGAGCAGTATTAGAGTCCCCTGCTGTGACCATGAAGTGTTAGGGGCTGCTCGAAAATTGCGTCTTTTGTATACTCCGGTTTGTTATTTTAAATGTAGACGCAAGGGCATGCAAAAAGGGAGTCGAATGGTCGTGATGCACCGCAGCGAGATGAAAACATCTCAACTTTTCTGTTTCCTCTCTGTTTGCATTATGGAAATGAATGGTTCCCCACGTTATGTGTTGTTTTAAGGGTAAAATGCGTGATTACTTTTAATAATTGGACTTATAGAAAGGTGGTGAAAAATTATTTTGGACTTAAAGGGATAGTTCACCCAACAATAAAAATGATCCCGACTTTTACTCCCCTTTGAAGCAACCTAGGTGTATGTGACTTTCTTCTTTCAGACGAATCCAATCAGAGTACTAATAAAATTTAAACCCATTCAAAGGCTTGGAGGGGTCTGGACTATGTTTTTGTAACTCCGATTGGATTTGTCTGAAAGAAGAGTCACATACTGGATGCTTCAAAGGTGAGTAAAAGACAAGATCACTTAAATGTTTGGGTGAACTGGATAAAACATTTAATAAACGCATGTCTCACAGTGTGCTCTTATAGGATTGCTAAAATCATGCAGTGTTCCATTGAAAGGAAGCTGAGCTGTATCTAGGGACCAGAATATTACAGAGTTATCTTTTTGACCTGAACCAGTAGGTAACCACCTAGAAAATCTTCAGTGAGCACCCAGATCAATTACAAAACGACCTGCTAACCACCCAGGACACCTTAGCTTAGGGATGTCCAATCCCGCCCCTGGAGGGCCAGTGTCCTGCAGATTCCAGCCTGCCCCAACACACTTGCTTAGGAATTTCTAGCAAATCCTGAAGGCCTTGATCAGCTGGTTTTGGTTCAGTTTAATTAGGATAGCCACCCTCCAGGAGCAGGTTTTGGACATCGCTGCCTTGGCCCTAAAATGTAAAAATCTCATTCGAAATGCTGTTGGTAGCTAGTAACAGAGCACCACAGCATGTAAATAATATTGTCTAATATTTTGTAAATATTTTATCCAGCCATCTTAAGTAAGAAAGCGCTACTTTAGTATTCCAAAAATAGTGATCTTGGACTGTGAAATAAGATGAAAGACTTTCTTAGACTATGTCTATGAAGGTAACCTCCCTTATAATTGGATGCAAGGTTTCAAACTGACGTGAGCTTTCATGCCTTAATATGCTTGCAGCATTCCTCCAGACTATAATGGATGAGATGCTCCACAGAATCAAACATTCGGCCGTTTCACAAGATTTTGTTTCCAAGGCTGCAGAGTGTTTGTCTTTATTAAAGGTGCTTTCTTAAGAGCGCATCACTATTACCGCTTCTCATATTTATCATTGGAGGTTTGCTTTAAAACTTTTTCAGAGTGTCACCTACTGTAATTTTCTAGGAACTCTAAAGACTTTATTAGCTTGCTCAGGTTTCATTGATTGGTTGGAGCTAAAGTCAGTGCTGGTGTCCACATGACGGCATTTGAGGAAGTCTGCTTTAAACCAAAGTATGAAGACCAAGTTGGCCCAGAATCACCCAGGCATTGTGGCATTTTTTCATGCCATTTGTCTTCATAAATGCAGAGATTTGGTTGCGTTTCATTTCGTAAACTTTTAAGTGGTTTCCAGGGATCCAAATAAGGCTTATTTTGTTTCTGTTATTCTTTTTATTATCCAAGCCAGTGTTGCCGCTGTACTTATTTTCCTCATCACATGCTCAGACAAAAGCCTCTAAGGTCACTGAAATAGGAATTACTCTCTAATTTAAATTCATGGGTGCAGATAGTATCTGAGAGGGATTCCCCATCGTCTGCTTTCTGTAATAGATATGTAGATGCGGTGAACTTTTACACATTTTGGCCTGACCTTTTAAACCCCTGGCAGCCTCCAGTGGTGATTCCCACAGAATAATGATGATTGAGATTTTTTTTTTTAAATGCTCATTTTCTTAAAGTGACAGTACACCTACAAGTCCTGTTATTACAGTCCTGTAATCTTTATGAAGGATATATTTATTTATTAATTATGTTTTTTTTTTTTTTTATCAAGAGTGCTGAAGGAAATTAAGTAGTGCTGTCAAAACACAGTCGCTGGGGTATATTTGTAGCAATAGTACCAAAAATACATTGTTTTGGTCAAAATTATTATTTATTTTATGCCAAAAATTATTAGGACATTAAAATCATGTTTCATGAAAACATTTGGTAAATTTCCTACTGTAAATATAACAAAAGTAATTTTTAAATAGTAATATGCTTGTCTAAGAACTTCATTTAGACTATTTAAAGGCGATTTTCTCCATATTTAGAGTTGTTTTGCACCCTCGGATTCCAGATATTCAAATAGTTGACCTAGGCCAAAAATTGTCCTATCCTAACAAACCATACATCAATGGAAAGCTTATTCATTCATCTTTCATTAATCTCAATTATGCAAATTTGACACTTATGACTGATATTGTGGTTCAGGGTCACATATGTGTGTGCACTGTGTTTATTTATTCTATATGTATGTATATAAATACCAGCACATGCATGGGTATATATTTAAGAAAAAAGTTTATATATTAAATATACATATTTATACACACACAAAAAATATACACAGCATACTATGTAAACAAACACTTTTATTTTGAAAGTGATTAATTGCAATTAAGCATCTAAGAGTCATGCAGGTTTTGAGCATGATGTCAGAAGATTCATTTATTGCTGAATTACCTTATTGACATCTTAAAAGTGTACTTATAGAAAGCACACACACATTCCTTCAAATCATTCCTGTTATTGACTACAGTATGTTATTATATACTGTAATGATGAATGGTGTTTGATTCTCACGTTTTCCTCCTTTCTCTCCATCTAGACTGTTTTTCTCTGAACACGTAGCACATTTGCACTGGATTCCATGGATGGCTTTATCTCCATGCGAAAGAAGAGGAAGGGATATGGACAGACTTGTGGGTAGAAAACAGGATAACCTTTGCATTAAGGAATCAAATGAGTCATAAAAAAAACCCCAAAGTGCACCAAAAATGTTGTTCCAGCTTTTTACACTGGAGGGTGCTGATGTAAAAGAATTGGTATCCACCCTCTACAAGGAGATTGATTTTGACTGATTGACAAAGTAAAACAGCTCTCAAAATGATTAATTTGTAAACGGATTATACCACTATTTTTTTGTATTCTCTCCGACAGTTTAAAAACACACAAAGAATGTTTCATAAATGGACGATGGACAGACGTAGGAGGCCGCTCTGTAAATGTACAGCATGTATAACTAAGGTTAAATATTCATACGTAGATAAATTAATGTAACTCTGCTTCATATTTTCCTCCTCTCTAATCAACTATGGATTGAAATGCTGCTAATTTGTTAGATATGTACTTTCTTCTACCCTTTAAGTCAAAGCCTACATGTTAAGCTGCTCAGGATGTCTTAAATGAGAGCCCAGATATTCTTTTTTTTTCTTTTTTAACTGCTTATACTTTGTGTATGTCTTTAACGAAAGGTTGCAGCTGTGACTAAAATGAAATATAGAAGACTACTGTATTTTAGTTTGGTAGCCTACTAATAACTAAAGCTAATGAGAAAATCATTTTTAAGTTTTAGTAGATGGCTCTCATCGTTGCTTTCAAGTATAAATAGTTCTAACGAAGCTTTTGCGCAAGTGAATTGCAAGTACAGTTTCTTTTAGTTGGGGTGCATGCAGAAAGCCTTGATTAAACCCTTTGTTTATGTGTACAATAGGGCTTTATCTAACCGCCAAAACCTTTATCCATCCTGAAGGTGCACACTCCTTTTTATTTGCAAAATCCTGGTATATCCTTGCTTGCATTAGGATGTTTTTTCTTTTTCTTTTTTCAAATAAAGATAATAAACACATTCTGTGCCATCTGTCTCTGTCTCTCTGGCTGTACACACACACACACACACACATATATAAATCCATTAACATGATCTTAAATGTTATGTATGCTTCATTGCAGTTTATTAACCTGACATAAAGAAATTATTGGGATAGAAATGATGTAAAACTTTAATAAGTGACTTGCAGATTTGACAGCTGGTCACCTTACCTCTAAATACCCCTGAAGTATTACAGGAGAAATCACCTTGGCTCGTGTGAGACTCATAAAAGGAGAAACTCGGATGAGCACACGAATATCAAGCACTTTATTGATATGAGATGAATAGAGGGTTAAACAGAATTCAACATCCGGTTTCATATAAACATGGAAGCGATCTTAATGTACTTTTACTGGCTTATGGGCGGGAAATCGGAAGTAAAGAGGCACAATATGTCCAAGTGCAAACATATACCCTGGGAATATGAAAACAAAACAAAAAACAAATGTATATAAATAAAATGCATGTATAAATTGAACTTTGCACAGGCCTACAGGCTACTGGAGAAGAATTATTGCCCTTTATTGCTGTCAAAACCCACTTTCTGTGTATATGCGAGCATTTTTACTATGCAGTGCATTTTCATGGCCGAGGTCGCACTTTATCCTTAGGGGTGTTTATTATGGTAACACTTTATTTTAGTGCCTCTTAACCAGTTGCTTATGAGCATGCAGAATTATAGAATATTTGTAGTAATGAAGCACATATGCCTTATTCTTTTATTATATTATAATGTCACTGTAAAATGGTGCACTAACCAGTCTAGTCTATACAAAATATTGAACAATATCTTAAAACTATTTCGTGTTAAATTCCCCGTTAAATCTTGTACATTGTGACTTAATGCATTTTTATTTTAGTTATTTAGCTTATATTTTTATATTGATGCCATTTTAGTTTTAGTAATGGCGTTATGTAGTTATGTGGTAGTTACATGTCTGTAATTTTACGACATAATTACGACATAAAAGTTTTTAATGTAACGTTTGTTTTTTGCGCTTCGTATTTTGTTTTTGTCTTTTATTTTAGCATTCATTCTTACGTGTTTATTGTATTATTCTATCAGTTTTTCTGTCACAGTGATATTTTAGACTGCAGGAATCAGTGCAAGTCCACAATGTCCACAGTAGATGGCGCAATGGGATAATTCACAGCAGTGACTGTTCAGTATGGTCTCTTCAATGATCAGATAAGCTGTTTTGCTTTAATCCGTCTAAAAAGCAACAAATATTTCTTCCAGCGGCACTATCACATAAATTTGCACGTACCTTTCCTATTCATTATAGAGAACAAATCATGTTTACTTAAATGTTATTGTCTGTAAGAAGCGTGCATATAATAAACTATTCTCTTTTCTGTTTTTTTCCAGTACTTCCCATGCGTCGTTCGCAGTTGATTGATTCCAGTTTGTCTTGATACGGCTCGGGGCGAAGGAAGCGTCCAAATTGTCAGACCAATCATAACGGAGTGGGAGTATTTGCGCGAGAAATGATGCGCTCGCCTCGCGCGCGCTGTCCCTCCCAGCAGCATCAAAGCAGCAGCGGCGTTCAGCGCACCAGCACAGCTCAGGCACCTGCAGGTACGAATGCATGCAAAATGTGATCTCTTTATATTCGCAAAAGCAATAGAGTGAGTTGCGCTAGTCTATGATATGGTGTTTTCTATTTGTTTAATAGTTGCCATGCTATTTGGGTGCAACTTAGGTCTGCCGAACTGTTTGGTGGTGATGCTGGTGTGAATGCATTTAATCAATAACAATAATAAGACATGGGACCATCTTTTTTCTCCCAGTTAAATGTTTAAAAGTTCGGTTTATTTTATTTGATTAGTTGAAAACAACAGTTTGTGCAAAGCTATTTCTTCATTCCGGACCACTGCTGTGATGGCATTTAAACGGGTTTTATACAACAGTTTCGTCCGTTATTCGTTCGTATTTATTCATTGTAACAGCTAGAATGAAGATGGTATTTGATGGAGTTGAATGCATTGGCCATTCTTTACACTGTACCTGCTTAAAAGGCCAGTTTAATCAGTATTCATCTAAATGTAGTTTCAACCCTTTTTTTTCTTCTTCTGTCGAGCACAAAAAGAGATCCTTTCAGTCACATTCACATAGAAAAAAGATGCATTGAATGTGACTTCCAAGTTTGACCGAGACTGACAGTCTCCAGCCATCTCCATTAGTGGTCTCTGCAAGAAATAAATTCATTTGGAATGACATCAAGAGTCAGCAAATGAACTGTCCCTTTAAGATTTTTATTAGACTTCAAGGAATCAGTGGAGGAATCATAAACTTATTCTGCATTTCTTTCGACTCTCCACATCTCTTCACTGGGATTGATTCCAGGATTCAGCATTTGCAAAGCACATCGGCTCACTTGTTGTATAAAGACATTCCAAACTAAAGTGTTAGGCAGGCTAATCATGCATGCATATTTATGCATAAACACATGCACGTTTTAAAAGTCGATTGTCAGATCAGATGTGTTTAGCGAATACACAAATGCACTGATCGCTCTCCATTTTTCACACTTAGAGCCTCCCTGCTGTGCAGTGCATATGTGTGTTCTGATAAATAATGTGCCCAATCTTTGCTGATGAAGGCATATTCCTCTGCTCTTCCCTCTCACACAGGGTTCTAATGGTCTGTGACCTCTGTAATCGAGGAGCTAGCAACTATGTGATTGCCTCCTATTCCATCATCTCATTCTTGCAGCGTCCTTCCTCGTTTGCCACCCAAAAACTTCCAAACAAATCCGATGGTCTCCTTGTCGTTGGATTGCGCTATCCGGTACACTCCAGTGAGGGGCACTGATGACCCCGTTCGGTTATTGTGCTCTGTCCCTGCTGGCTTCCCACCTTTGTAACTGCGTCCCTACTGCTGCTTCTGCGTCTGGATCTAACTTATGCCGCAATGGTGAGTGCCTTTGAATGGTATGGCTGTCTTCTTCTGCTGACGGGGGTGGCAGGATCCGTCAGCCAGCGTACGGATCCACTGACGCCCCCTGCTCCAGAGTATGCCCACTCTATACGACTGGACGGTGATATCATCCTGGGAGGTCTATTCCCGGTGCATGCTAGGGGCGAGCGTGGCGCCCCTTGTGGAGAACTGAAGAAGGAGAAGGGTATTCATCGGTTAGAGGCCATGCTCTTCGCCATCGACCTCATCAACAAAGACCCTGACCTGCTGCCCAACGTGACCCTGGGGGCGCGTATTTTGGACACCTGCTCACGCGACACCTACGCCCTGGAACAGTCGCTTACTTTTGTGCAGGCGCTCATAGAGCGCGATTCTACTGATGTGCGATGCGCAAGTGGAGAGCAGCCCATCTTTGCCAAACCGGACAAGATTATTGGTGTGATAGGCGCAGCTGCAAGCTCCGTCTCCATCATGGTGGCCAACATCCTACGCCTGTTTAAGGTAATGCTACACTATTAGTTTGATGCAGGATCAACAGAACCAAATGTTATCCATAAGTAATGAAACTTTGCATAGCTTTGGTCATGTTTTTTTTAAGGTTAAGGGCATGTCATGCAACCTGCCATGTTGACATCTGGCATTTTAGTCTTGAAGTTTGATTGGATGCACAATCTATGCCTCTTGAAGGTCATTTCGGCTTTGCTTCAGGACCCACAGAACCAGATGCAATCCATAGTTTCCAATGATGTTCCCTGGATTCCCAAACACTGCATATTTTTCATGTCTCTTTAATCAAACACACCTGATTTTTATGATCAGCCCTACCTGGTTTAATGGCATAAATATACCTGGGTGCACTTTTTAGCGAGACATAAAATCAGTTCAAATCTGTATAAAAGGAAGTTGAAATAACACGGTTGCATCAACAAATGTCTTTATATATAGTTTTGTATTTGTTAATCGGGTAGGTTTAAGGTTGGATTTGGTGTAGGGCATATTTTCAACTTTTAGGGACAGTCCTAGGATATTAAATGTAATAAAAACACAGAAATATGTACCTACAGTATATCACCGTAATAAAAACATATTAGGGTTGATGTATTGCACCTGTGTTTTAGCGCCACTCAGTGGACATTTCTCTTTGAAACGGCGGAAAAACGTGTAGTAAGGCACGTAAAAATTTTGTAGCACAAAAAGTGCACAGAGGTACATATGTTTATGAAACTGGGTTGGATCAGCATATTAGCCTCTTATGCTGGCCTCTGCTGTATTTGGCTAAAAGATGGAAAGTTTTAAACAAGTGAAAGATGAATTAGCACCAAAATAAAGTCACGTTTGATTGGAGGCACAATCTACATCTGTTTTAAGGTAACTGTATTTGCTACATTGGAAGTTCCACTTCAGACCCGCAGAACTAGACATAAAGTGTATTTAATACAGCTTGTGTTGCTTTCTTGTTTAACTTGTGCAGTTTTGGTCACAGTTTTTCCCATCGAGGGCCTGTCATTCAACCTGTACTTGTAGGCCTCTGCTTAATTGGTGTAGTTTTTGAAAATTTGCACCAAAATACCATTTAATAGGATGTGCAGCGTTTGACGTCAACAATAAAAGACGTGAAATATTTAGGGATGCACAATATATAGGTGCAGTGTAACGATATTTTTAGTAAGTAGCGAATAAACATTTCCATCTGAAAATATCATGTTCATTTTAACATTTAGCAGCTTATTATATTGACCATAAGTTTAATATCGGTGAAACGTCTTTGCTTTTTTTAATGGTTCATAAGCATATTTACTTCTCTAACTTTAACTATGCATGATTATATGGCTAGTTACTTTTTATAATTTCGTTTATGCCCTGTTTTCCACGACCCACTGCTATAAAAATAAAATAAAGAACGGTCGTTTTTTTAATCTCTTGGAGTGATTCAAATGCGCTTCCAGAAGGAATTCACTTGCACACAGTTTTTGGCAGCACCGTGCTGACTTCTAGTGGATATAGTAGCCTGTAATTGAATCTGTTTTGAGGGCTAATCAATAATCACCTGGGTCTCTAGAGCACTAAACAGGAACCGCTAATGATTCTAAATGAATAGAAATTTGTCAGACTTTTCAGAAGCATCTTCAATAGACTTGAATCTCTGGATGAAATATTGTGCCGGATTTTCCTGAACTAATTAATTTGCTGCTATCTGGTGTTTATGCTATTTTCTCCTTTTGAGTCTCAAAAATACTGCCACTGGGTTATCTTACGTTTCATGTCTCATTAATAATTGAGTGCCTGTTACAGATACTAAATATAGCTGGCTTGTAATTGGAACAAATAATGGGTGTCGTATTTATCTGAAGAAAGCATTCACCTTTTCAACTGCAAAAGAGATCAGACACAGCATTACTTCATCTGCAGCAGAGATTATGAGAATAGAGCCATAGAAATGGTTGGAGAGGTAAAAATGAACTATTTTGTAGTGTAATCACCAGCGCTGAAGCTCAGCGTGGACTTCAGGAGAAGTGAGTTGTCTGGCTTCAGCAGTTTAACTGTACTGAGCTTGTTGACTGGATACTGCTTTGTTCGTCACCTTGTGCATCAGTCATTTAAATCAGATATTGATTGTGTATTTCCCCCCCCCGTTTGTTTCTTTGTGCAGTCACAAGTGTTCACAGATCAATTTAAGCTGAGGCAGTAGATGCTTGATTCCTTTCGCTGGTTTTTGAAATTTTAGACAACATAGAAAATATGTGCTTGGATTGCTTAGCCTGAAATTCAGTCGTAGCGTCTTTTCTCTTTCCTCTGCTCCTTCCTCTCATTGATCTGCCGAGACTGGTCGTTTGAAAGTGATATGTGTCTGGAAGCCTCAAAACAGGATGGGATTGGGGAAGTCAGTCACTTGGTTTGTTTCTGCCCTGGATTTAATGTAGCCCAAGGCTAGCAATTAGCTTAGTAAGAAAAACTCAAGTAGATGTATCATGTAGATTACTCATTGACTTTTTAAAGAAATTCTGTCAGAATGTAGTGTAGATGGAGTTCATTCATTGGAACCCAATTATCTTTTGCTGCTGCTAGCGAAGTTAGCATAAACAAAACGCTAATAGGTTTTTAATGCATACTGCTAATGTTTTCTAATGTTGCTTTATGTTGAAATGCTAACATCCCCTAGTAAGCGTGACTAGTTTGCTAGCTTCTTTCACCTTTAAGAAAATTAACCATGGTTTTACTACAAATAAAACCGAAATAGGTTACTATAGTGAAACCTTGGTAACCACATATAAACCGTAGGCTTTCTACACTGTCCATAGATTAACCATGGTACTTGTAGTAAAAGTGTGGTTAAACAAATAGTTGTCAGTATGGTAAAACAACAACAACAACAGAAAACATACTACACTTTTCAAATAAAGCTAGTAGCACAATATATGTGTGTATGGTGTATTTTTATATACTTTATATCCCTGATAGCACACGTACGTCTAGCAGATGTCTATTTGATGTCTGCATTTACACCTGCAAGACGTATTATTTAGGTTGTTTGCTCATCTGCAATATGTCTATAGGATGTCTCCTTTTAGATGTAAAATATACGTCTATTAGATGTCTTGAAGATGTTTATGATTTAGAATCTATGTAAAACTTACATCTGTAAGACATCTGACAGACGTTTGTAGACGGCAGATGCTTTCTAGATCAAGAGATGTTTAAGAGACATCTTGCAGACGTACCTGTGCTATCTTTATATATATATATATATATAGAATTAATATACACAGTACACATACATATATTATGTATATATTGTGGATGCGATTAATCTTAGTTAATCATTTGACAGCACTTTATAAAACCATTTTCATAAGGCGAGTTCTGAAGAAGCTATCACATTTACCTCTGATGAGTCTTCACAGTCAAAATCAACAACAATTTTAATAACAATCTATGAAATTTCTTCTCAGGTCCGTTTCAAGTTGGTCACTCATTGGTCAAATGAACATAAAGCTACTTAGTATAAAATTGATTTATGTGTGAAACACAAAGCCCTGTCATGAAACTCTAGATGGGGCAGTCCAATAGGTAACTCAATCTGATATAATGACATCATTACTCACATGGCACTGCTGAACATTCAAAAATACTCGGCTTATGTCAGAAACCCTCCACCTCCCCCAGCTCCACCTGTATTGATCTGTGCAGTATTTCTTGAATGCTTGGCAGTAGCAAGTCGAAAACATTATCATTGGAATGTATACCACTAGTAGGGGTGTAACTGTTCACAAAAATCACGGTTCGGTTCGATACGATACAGTAGTGTCACGGTTCGGTATGTTTTCGATACGGCAAAAATA
>JAUCMU010000053.1:11123434-11139089 GCA_032275025.1 Enteromius treurensis | reverse complement strand
GTGAACGACCCCTAAGCCTTTGGTGACACATACACCACGAAATTAAATTGTGGATCTCTCCCCTGTCGTCTCCCCTCTCGGGATTTGAAATCTAAAAACAACTTTAAAAAAATTATAATCATAATTATTCTATCATTTGTTAATGCAATAGATTTATTCCTCAAAATTACTGAAAGAATAGTTAATAAAGCTGAAAAGAAACCATGTCATTAAGAACAGAAATAATTAAATTGTCTGAAAGTGCTACATTAACAGCTATGGACGATACCATCTTTTGCACCTGGAGGAGTACAAAAAACAAGGTTATATGTGTGTTTTGTGTGCTATTCTTGAACTTGCTGTTGTAGGGTTTATGCAGTTCTATCTTCAGCTTGTAAGTTCGATAAACTGCAGACTATGGGTGTTTTAGGCCTCTGCTCCGAGCGCCAAACTGCACTTATGTAAGATTCTGCAGTGTGCTGGAAACATCCACATCATCAAATTGCTGATTACACCGCAGTAATTGGGCTAATCAACAGCAGTTATGAACCTCCGCAGAGAAATAAGCTAGAAAAAAGCCACTTTGAAAGTAATATCTTAGCAAATTTGGGTTTGCTAACTGTTGCGAACATCTAGGAAATTATCCCATAGAGTTTTCACACTGGTTGCATCAAGTTCCCATGAATGTAATGGTAGGACAGGAAGAATGCTGAGGGGCGAATTCACTAAACGCTGTGATATTTCAGCTCAGCAACTTCCATCTTATTAGGCTTATAATAGATTGCGCTGTATTCAAAACTCATTGCTATTTGGTGCAATTAACGTCATAGCGATGCTGTGTGCAGAGACCAGGTGGTAATCACAACTTAATTTAGATTTAGAAGATCACAGCATCAGTTATTCATCAGATGATGGAGACAAGCATTATAAACTGGTATAAATTAGGCTTGCAAAGAGGATCTTATTGCCGTTGTTAAGTGGTACTGTACAATGGTAAAGAATCCCAGATTTTATAACTTCTGCAGCATCCTTCAAAACCAAAATTTCAGAACAAACCTAAAAGAACTTTTCAAATGCCTATGAACAGCTAATTATGGAAGCCTGTTTCCAAAATGAAAAAAAAAAAATAAAAAAAAAAAATAAAAAAAAAATTAAAAAAAAAAAAAAAAATATATATATATGTTTTAATATAATAAACTGCATCCTTTTCACACATTTTAGTGAAACTTCTATGTTTATCTGTAGCCTCATGAATGATACACGATGAAATTAGCTACCTTTGAATTAGCGCCACATAATGTAATGCTGCAAACTGAGGAACATTAAATATTTAGGAGACAGCAATAAGAGTGTCAATAAAACAGTAAAGGCTTCTGCTAATTGGCCTTTTTTTAGATTGTTTACCTGCATTTAATCAAGCGTAGTATGCACTAGTATAAATATGTAGATTTGGTTTAAGTATATCTATCTTTTATTGTCGTATTCGTACTAAATCATTCACTGAATCATTTGTCGGAAGTGACTTTATAAGTCTCACAGCTCAAACAAACCAATATTGTTCCCGCCGGGCAGACCTTGTTATCTGAGGGCAGTATTGAAAAGACTTCAACATGATGTCTAAACAACTAAACCGTTCATTAGAGAATGAATCACACCGTGAATCATCCCTTATTGTCCCAAAGTGATCCCCCAAAGTTATTTTTGCCTCAGTGATTTGAACAGTGTTTCATTTGTGTATATACAGGCCTATGTAATTAATTCAACATAAAAGTAGGATCTTATACAATACATATCATCATTTGTACACAGTATATATTTGTATTTTTATTTACACATTATCACATACGCAACAGTAAGAAGTCAAAGTCATAATGACTTAATACACAACTTTGATAACTGATTCAATGATTTCTGGTTCATTTCAATCAGACATAATTGAAAAATGAGTTTACGTTTGAGTTAAAGGCTGTTTTGTGAATCTTTTAGACTTACTTCAGACTTTTTTTTTTTTTTTTTTGGCTTGCAACCATTTTATTCACAATCTGGACTGTTGCGGTAGTGTTTAGGGAAACCTTTTTTTTAATACAGCCATTATTTTTTGCAATATTGGCTGTCCAGGAGGCTTCTGCTTCTTTATCACTGCTGTCTATTATTTAACAAGTGCACTTCTGATTTAGTACTGATTATCGGTCTTTTAGTCTTTTAAGAGGAACCTGTCATTTTGGCGTGGCCGTAGTTATTAGAATCGAAACCAGCAGCAGATACAAATGAAATGAAAAGCAGATCCCGCATCGGGAGTTTGTCTACTGGGACATCCGGCTCTCAAGAACTGTGATGGAACTAAAAGTATCCATTCTGTCTGTCTTTCAGCTTTCATTTCGGCCGTTGACAGGAAAGGTATGAACTGGCATCTTTAAGACACGAATTCATCACTTATGGTTATTATGCAGTTTTTAAAATGCTGCAGTTAAAGGAATAGTTCACCCAAACAAATGTAAATGTGCTTGAATTATAACCTTATGTGCTTGGATTAACCCACAGGGCATGCAAAATGTATGTGGGTTTGTTTCTTTATGTAAACAGATTTAGATAAATGTAGCATTATATCACTCACCAATGAGCAACCTATTTATTTTGGCTGAACTGCTCCTTTAATTTACATCTCTCATTTGTTATCTTAAATAATCTTAAATGTCTTTTAGAAGCACTATGCTGATAATACTGTTAAGTATCTGATAGTACTGTGAAGTAGCCTGCTTTTGTAACGTGTCAAACTCCTTCAGGGGAATATCTGGATTAAGATGCCAAATTAATTACAGTCCTACAGCGATCTCTTTTTATTTGTCCCCCGAGGCCCCATTAATAAGAGCTCTCGCTTCTAATCGGTCAAGCACACCCAAACGTATGACAGCAGTTGAATAAAACTCACCCTCTGTGATGAGGGCATGTGAATCATCACCCCTGACCCATCCTCCAGCAACACTCACACGCTCCAATCGATCACTCGCAGAATCCTGCGCTTGAGCATCCATATGCATGAAAAGGATCCCACAAGTGGATGCAATCGATTGAGCTCTAACATTCTTGCAAGTACTGCTGTTTTCAGATAAGCCACTGCAGCCAGGTCCAATATTCCTGCTTTGCCTTTTTTTTGCTAAAATTGTCCATAGAGGTGTTGGTCACTACTAGGGCTGCACGATATCGGGAAAAAATTACATTGCGATATATTTTTTTCCTGCGATTTATATTGCGATGTGTACAAATTTATTTATGTTCATCAGCATCATCCTTTTTGTATCCAAAATAAGGGCTGCGCGATATGTATTGCGCATCTTGTCAGTAAAGCCAGTTCTGTAAGCAGTAAATTCCATCAGATGCGTGATCTTACATTGAGCCGCATTCACTAGGTAGAGCCGTTGTGCATTGGCGAGCTGTGCAAATTCGGGTTCATTATCAGCGTGATTTTGACACTTCATGCAAAGTACCTCTTTTTGGTCAACATCCTCCAAACTTGTGTTTACTGTGTGCTACCGTTCTCTTAATACACCATGGGCTTCTTCCCTTCACATAGTATATTCCGGCGATGTGACTATCGCTCACACACACATCGCGATGTCAATGTCAAAACAGAATATCGTTCAGCCCTACTTGTTGCACCCGATCTGGATCATCTTTATTGGAGAAACAAGCTTGCCATAAAGCATTGCAGTTAAGACCTCATTTGCAATAAGAGCAATTAAAGGCACAAAGACAATATTCAAAGATGATCGCGGACATTTATTTAACAAACAGCAAAATAAAGGAAATCGCAAGAGAGCTCTGCAGACAAACACGGTGAGCACCATAACGTCAATAACCCACAAAAGACAAGACTCAAAGCACTGTTTAAATGAATACACAAATCAAGACAACACACAAGACACCTGGAGAGCACAGCTGGAAGGGAATAAACACTGATGAGCGGGGTGGAGGTATAAACAAGACAGAGCATGTGGGACCGAATGAAAATAATAACAAAGAAGCACATGGACAAGATCAGACATAAACACAAAAACCACATGACGGTGGGACAATGACGCCGTGTCAGGAAATCAAAAACTGAGGCCTCCGTCCACTACCTGAGGCCTCCAAACCAATATAAACCAGGAGCAAACGCTCCGGTGAACTTTAAACAACCTTACCTTCCCAAACTAAATCAACCAACAATGTTCAAATAGAATGAAAAAAGGAAAAGGAAGAAAAAAGTATAGCACATGCCAAACACTCGCACTCGACGCTCCCCCCACTCACTCAGCACATGTGCACAGAGAGAGAGAGAGAGAGAGCGAGCGAGCATTTCTGTTAGCAGCGCTTATGTAACAAAGTGATGCTGCTTTTAAACAACGTTGTACTCTGATTATCAAAATATTATGTTTTTATATCAACTATGAATTTATTCTTGCTTTGTGCTCCTTTTTTACGGACACGGTGTCAAAATATTGTGGGAACATGGTAAGTGTTGTTCATTTTGTCTTATCTTTAGTATCTTAAATGCAAAAGTGCTGGAATAACAACCAGCAAAAAGTCCAGGAACATCCTAATGCCAGAGCAGTGCAGCCAGATTCCGTTGTCAAGGCAACACAATCAATGTTTCCTCTGTAAACATCTCTCTGACATTCTCTCTCTCTCTCTCTCTCTCTCTCTCTCTCTCAGAGCTGTGCAGATTCCAGATAGAACCAGAAATGGTTTGAAAATTCCATAAAGAACTTTAAAGAACCCATTACCAAAACACTGATCACTGATTTAACAACAACTGCTAAATTAAATTAAATTTTGTAGACTAGACTTAGACTTCTTTAATATCCATTTAATTTACATTAAATGGAATGGACTACAGTAGTTAACTACAATAATTATGTTTAATAATAATTATAATTATAAATAAAAAAAATATGGCAACTTAAAATTTACAACCAAAATTTTGTTCTTGTTGCATGAAGCCTAAATGAAGCTTAAGCATTATTAAAGAAGCTTCCCTTTCAGTCAGTCACTATGATGTTACGTCATAGACTGACATCATGGGATCACACCTGAGAGACCAATCGACTCTGATCTTAGGAGAAAACGTCAATGGCAATTGGCCAGTGGTTTTTGCATGCCAAGCCACTCCCCCATACATACGGGTATATAAGATCGTGGTGTGCAAACCACCATTAGCTTTCTACTTCTGAGCCGATCGATTTGGTCGGATACTGTATTACAGTGGAGAGACTGCACTGGGCAAGTTGGCCGCGGTACTCCCCTTGGCGGTCCCGACTAAAAGAGCAAGTTTCCAAAACATCTGCATGGTCACTAAAACATGTCATTCTGGGCTGTCTTTTTGACTGCTTCTGGGTGTTGGACTTTCGTCAGCTCTGATGATTGCAACGATCGCTGTCTCACTTGTCTGGGCCTCTGTCATGCTAGACAGTTTTTGCGGATGGTTCATGCCCTTATTGCGAGCGTATGTCCATGGCTTCGCTTAGGTCGTGGCTTTCTTTTATTAGAAGGCTAACTTCGTCCTCTACCCCTTCCAGTTCGGAGGGCTGTAAAGGCTCCTCAGTTGCATCAGCTAGTGGCTTGGCAGACCTCTGGGTGACCATCAGGAATAACCCACCGGCAAGTCCCTACGGGCTCCACCATCAAGGTGGTGTCCGCTCCTGTCACCTGTCGCAACTTGCCAGCCATCTCCTTCTCTGGAGTCACTCGTGGTTCAAAACACTGCAAGTCATTAATGTTCTGGTAGAGCTAAATCGTGCAGCCGACACGCTCTCCAGACAACTCACCCTTACCGCAGAATTTAGACTCCACCCTGGGACGATACAGCTGATTTGTACTTGATTCAGGTGAAGCACAGGTGGACCTGTTTGCTTCCCAGGAGTCCTCCCACTGCCAGTTGTTCTATTCCCTGACTGAGTGGCCCCTCGGCATGGATGCGCTGGCCCTCAATTATGCCTTTCCCCCAGTGAGCCTTCTTGCACAGACCCTGTGCAAGATCAGGGAGGATCTGGAGCAGGTTCTGCTGGTTGCCCCGTTTTGGCCCACCAGAACCTGGTTTCTGGACCTCATGCTCCTGATGACAGCCCTTCCCTGGAAGATTCCCCTGAGGAAGGACCTTCTTTCTCACGGGATGGGCACCCGCGTCCCGATCTATGGAACCTGCATGTGTGGCTTCTGGACGGGACTCTGTTATACCGCTGACTGGTGTTCCTATTGTCGGGAGGACCCACTGAGATGTTCGGTCGGCGTGGTGCCTCCTTTCATTCAGGTAAAGGTGGAACGGATGCTGTCCCCTTCCATTTTGTCTATGTCGCCGCTTACCATGATGCAGTGGATGTGCTTTCCTTGGGAGGGGATCACCTGATCGTCAGATTCCTCAGGGGTGTGAGAAGGTTGAACCCAACCAGATTGCACCTAATCCCTTTTGGGGACCTCTCTATCGTCCTAGCCAGACTACAAAGAGCTCCCTTCGAGCCGCTCGATGCAGTTGAGCTTAAGTATTATCTTTAAAGACTTCGCTCCTGCCCGCGCTGGCCTCGATGAAGAGGATGGGGGACCTGCGTGCCTCAAATTAGGTCCGGCTTACTCTTATGTTTTCCTGAGACCCAGACCTGAATATGTGCCCAAAGTTCCCACCACACCCTTTTGGGATCAGGAGGCAGACCCGACCCTTAAGTTGCTGTGTCCCATACGCACTTTGCATTTTTACATGGAACACTCTAGTTTTCGTAACTCCGAGCAGCTCTTTGCCTGGTTTGGAGGTCAGCAGAGGTACTTTTGTTTGGAGGACACCCAACACCTTCTCCAGATTTTATAATCTCAGCTTGGATCCCGTGGCCTCCCGTGTTTTGGGTAACATCATGTAATTCTGGGAGGCCAGGGAAGGCTTGATCCGAGGGCTATATTCCAGTGTTTCCAACAGTTTACATCTCCTACAGGTCTCCTCCAATGCCCCACGGTTCGAGCTAGATGGGATAGATCCACTGTGTTCCCCTCACACTAATAAGGTCTTTTCGCACGGGCCTTAAAAATTGTGCAGTCCGTGGTATGCAGAAACCACTGGCCAATTCCCATTGGCGTTTTCTCCAAAGATCAGAGTCGATTTGTCTCCCGGTGTGATCCCATGATGTCAATCTATGACGTAACGTCTCCGTTCCCTGAAGGTTACATACGTAACCGAGATGTTTTTTTTTGTATTGTAATAGCTGAGGAATGGTGCTTTCTGATTGGAATGTCTAACACAAGATTATCTTAAACCGAGAAAGAGAGTTTGTGTCTTAGACAGTGTATATTGTTCTTAAACACACACATACTGTACAGTACACACACTTCCATGTATAGTCTTGTTGTTGCCCTTCATACAAACACTCTTATATCCACCTGCTGTGTGTCTGCGTCTCTCTCGCACACACACACACACACTTAGAGTTTCTCTCAATGATAAGGCAGTAATGGATCTGTGATAGCAGCGCTGGACTGTAATTGGATGGTTTTTCAGCGCTTGTCATCTGTCTCTCTCTCACCGCAGACAGCGGTGGCTGTCGTTATCTTGGCGGGGTTTCCTGAAAGAGAAGCAGAGCTGTTATATATATTTTTTTAAAATCAGATCACAGTAGCTGTTCTCAATCTCAGTGCTGCGATGACGAGGATCTCCAGGGATTACATACGTCGAGCTGTCGAGCTCTTATTCTGCCATGATCTCTTCATACTGATGCTGTTTTAACATCTATGAAAAGTCTGGGTCTCTGTAGTCCACCACATACCAAATATTGTTTTGTATTTGGTGGAATTTAATGGATAGTTGGTTCATGTTACGTTAGTATTAATAGTGAATAATAATATTATTTGATTTAGTTTAGCATGTAAATCAACTGGTATATGCATCAATGAAAAAGGAAGACATCTATATTGGGCAACCACTAACACTTATTAACTATTATTCTAGCAATATTGCGCTTTTAATAGTTCATGTAATATTGCAAGAAGTGTGTGTAATTAACTAAGCAACATGTTAGCTGCGCATTCACTTCACTATGTTTAAACACACGCATGCATACTATGTCATCAGCATGTAAAGCGCTGACAGACTCGTTTATTTCAGTCCGGGGAAGAGCTGACGGCTGATAATGATGGCAATTTATGACAACTGTGTGAAAGCAAATGAATCGCAGATGTCCGTCAAAATCTCGCCGCTCTTTTATCCCAGACTAATGAAATGTCTGCAGTTACTTGCTAGGGGTGTAAAGGATGGACATTGTTTGTCTGTTTATTTGTGTATAAATCATAAGTTTGGAGACAACCGACAGCTGCCTCGCTGTTGCTTTTCTCTCTGTTTTAGTAATGATTCAATGGATGGTTTAGAGGAATAGATGAGAAGTGGATTATTTTCTCAGCCTCATGTTGTTCTGAACCTTTCTTTCTTTACGGGAACAGAAAATGAGATATACTGAAAAGTGTTTTTTCTTTTCTGTCCGAAAACATGAAAACTAAACATTTAAAGTAAGTTTGCAATGTCATGAGGGTAAATGATGACGTAATGTTTTAAATTGTCTCTGAACAGTTAATTTAATTTCTTTTCACTTCTTGTTTATGCACAATCAAACTGTGCAGTTGCTAGGTTGTTACCACAGTGGTTGTTAGTTGTTTATTGGTGGTTGTCTGAGTGTTTGTGTTCTGAGTGTTTTTTATAGGGTTTTTATGCAGTTGCTAGTATGTTTCATCATATTGCTAGCATGGTTCAGATAGATATATGTTGGTAGCATATCTCAGTCTCAGAAAAAACAACAACAATAAACATTAAACAGAATAAAGTTATGCTGTCTTCTCATACCAACATAATTGAGACAGTTAGAACACCACATAACAACAGCAAAGCCTTGACAACACTACCTTGACACCATAGTATCATCAACAGCATAAATTCTGCATAGAAACAACATAGCAACACCATAGTATAGTAGCCCGTCTATCATTTTTGAACTTTTTGAACTATTTTTTTTTTTGTTGGTGACTTTCCATGTTCAGGTTGGTCACACTGCACTCATTTAGATCTGTCAATTCACCTGATTGGCAGGTGCTTTTCAAACGCTGCACTAATTCCATTAAACCACACCAACAGCTAAACTCTCCACACACACGCTGTTGATAAGGTTATCATGCTGAGCCTGTCAATCATACGCCCGCCAGAGGTTAAAGGTCAGTGTTGTTAACTGCAGAGAATGCGGTGTGTATTCTGAGATCGTGCGTACCCACACTCGATGATCTCCAGACATGGTGGGCACCAGTGACAAGCTATTATTCATTTTGCATAATTACATCCTTAGCACCAATCATCGATGTCTCGCCATGGAAACGTGCCTCGGAGGAATTTTCTGGTTTGGAATACTCACAGACCCAGGGGAGCGATGCTCGCTAAAGACCCTAGAGAGATGCACAGATGATCAATATCAACTTAGGCCAGTTTTCTCATTTAGGTCAGTGCTGTAATCTATAAAAATATCTACACAGGGCTTTTGTTTTTGGGAAAGTGAATTGAAGAAATATACTTTCCCTAAATATTTTTGGAAAATTGTATTTTGCATGCATTTTTGTCTTTACAAAATATACATTTAGCTTGGCATGGCCCTGTCACATTGTTATTTACTTTTGTGTACTAACTCTTTAATATTTTAAATGAATAGTTCACCTAAACAGTTGTTTACTCACCCTCGCGGTTTCTGAGATGTAGATGAGTTTATTTCTTCATCAGAACAAATGTAGCATTCCATCACATGCTCTTGAGTGCCCTGCAGTGAATGGGTGCCGTCTAGGGCTGTAACGATTCGCGATATGAAACCGAAATCGCGACACTCAGATCTACGATCCTGTGTCGCGGTGTGATAAGGGAAAATCGCAACACACCACGTGACTACCTTTCCAATCAGGTGACGCCTGCCTGCAAAAGTTGAGTTAGTTGAAGAAGACCGTGGGGAAACACAGAGATTGCGGACCCTTCCTCCTCATTAAAGTCAGCAGGATTGCAACATTTGGTCTACCCGGTGGAGATAAAGGATGTGTAGTCGACAAGACCCACGCTATTTGCTGTAAGTGCTTTAAGAAGCTTTCCCAAGCGACTAGAGAGAGAGTGACGTTCGCGAACGAACCAATTCTTTTGAACGGCTCATAAACATGAACGATGGGAGCCGAGTTGCGTTCTTTTTTTCCTATGTGTGTTTCACACAGATGCACACAAATTATCTCCTCCACGAGACAGAAGAGTTATAGAGGGAGTTCTTTTGAACAGCTCTTTGAAAGGAATGGATCGCCAAGATTCGGATCCCCTCAAAGAGCCATACATGTCACTACAAATGACAGGCAACACAACCAACAAGCAGATGCATATCCTTCGCCACCATCCAGAAATCAATTTAGCTGCAGCACAGAAAACAACCCAGCAGTTCTTTGGTGTTCAGTTTAAAAAAAAATTCAAATGTTATTTAATAAAAAATATTGTTTTTAAACACATTTAAATACATTTAGTACTACACATTAATTACAACAGAAATCATTTTTATAAATAAAAATAAAAAACAAGATATAATATTAATAACATAGAATTACATAGAAGGAAGTCCTGCTTAGGTGGGTCAAGAAACACTTGACTTATTTAATATAAATGCAATCTATATAACATTATCGTGCTTTCTGAAACATTAGATTTAGTTCGTACTTAAAAGTAGTTCACTCAAAAGTGAAAATTCTGTCATCATTTACTCTCTCTGGAGTAGTTCCAAACCTGTATTGATTTATTTGTACCTCCTAACGCAAGGAAGATAAAAGAAGTCAATGGTAACCCAAAACAACCTGATTACACACTTTTTTCAAAATATCTTACTTAGGTGTTTGACAAAACAAAGAAATTCATGCAGGTTTGGGCTACTTGAGGGTGAGTAAATGATACTTTTTTTTTTTTTTGGGTGAACCCTTTAAGAAGCATTTGTAAATGATTTGTGTTTTTTTTAGATGCATGCAAAAGTGCACTTTTTTTTCACAAGGGCTTTTCCACGCAATGTATACAAGTGCAGCTTTAACCATGAAGTAGCAGAGGAATTCATAATGGTCGGAGCCGTTTTTCTCACACCAGCAAATTGATTTCATTGCGTTGCTCATGTAGAGTTTATACCAAAACAAATCACACACACTCGGGGGTTTGTTTCAGACTAGCTCATGAACAATATGTGCCTTCATAGCAGCTACGCTCACAGCTCTCACATTTTTCTTGAGCAGACACAGTCATCACATTTTCTGTAGAAATGAATGTGCTTTGTGCCTTTGTTCACATAAATGCTCACACACAACAAACACGTGCCGAGTACATGTAGAATTTCCCACCTCTAGACTTTCCGCAGTTAGCACTTTATTTAAATGCGTTTCATGGAATTTATAATCTGAAAATGAGACATTACCCTCCTTTGTATCAAATACTTTTCCCAGAAATGATTGATCACAGAGTTCAAAGAGTTAAAAATAGCTTGTTTTGTGAATGAGTTTAATAAATCCAAGGAACGGTACAGACATCACAGTTTTGTGCCACAATAGACGTGCCCCTGCGGTTTCAGTTTCATATCGTCTCGATCTCCAGGGCATTGAATGCAAAACAGAAAACTCAGAAATTAGTTATCTAATTATTAATGACACACATAAACCCACGCAAATGTGCTCACGTACAGAACCTGTCGGAGCTGGACAGTAAGATCCAGGAGAAGGCCATGAAAGTGGACATGGACATCTGCAGGCGCATCGACATCACCGCTCGCCTGTGTGATGTCGCCCAACAAAGAAACTGTGAAGATCCAATCACGATCTTTAAGGTATTCAGAAACTCACACTTCGGCAGCTCCTTGCTTTTCTGTGTATTTCGATGTTTAATCTCTACATATCTGAAGTTTTTGGTGTTTTTTTTCAGTAAAAAAAATTTAATTACTGAAACTGCAAAATTTCATAATATTTAAAAGATGCGATGCTTCATAATGCAAAATTATAAAACATTACAAAGTCCCCAACTTTTTATACACTTTCTCTTTTTTTCTGATTAACATTTTAATAATAATTTAAATAAGAAACACCTTTAATATTGGTTCCGATCCTCCATGTGAATCGAACTGTCTTAATTATTATATATAATGGCACAGCATCTGGATATCACATTAGAATTACGTTATTGCTAGCAAAGTAAAACTATTCATAGATGTTTGAACTCTTTTTACTGCCTATTGCTATTTATAATATACGCGGGCTGATTATGTAATTATTTATTTGTTTTAATGACATGACATTTTTTTTTCTCTCAAATCTTTTTAATTTAGAAACATTTCACTTTATTTTCAAAACCCCAATTGTTCTGAAAAAAAAAAAACATTATTATAATATTTATTAATATTAATATTTATTAATTTGGCATAGTAAAAAGACAAGGATAACCATCATATATTAACTTTTTTAAAACTGATCTCACAATATACTTTAATATATATATATATATATATACTGCTCTTTTTTTACTTTTTATTTATATGTTTAAATCTTTATGTGATGTATTCTAAACTGTACAACAATGAATTATATTCTGTTTCTGAATTTAAAAACAACAACTAAAGATCAGCTCATAAAAAGTTTTTTTCCCTCATTTTTCTCATTATATTAGTATGTGGCGACAGTATGTTTATTATCCCCCAACTCTAATCTGCTAAACATCGAAGACATAAAATATCAAGATATTGTAAACGTCATTATGGTGTTCCATGAATCTGCTTGAATGCATGCTGTGTAAAGTGCAGTAAAAATATATTGATGTGACTTGTGTTCAGCACAAATCTAAGAAAATGTAAGGAGGTTTAGAGCAATATAATGCCTGATGCTTCTCAACTTATTACTGGAAAACAAACCAAATTGATCTTCTGCAGTGAATATCATCTGTGGTGTAATCTTGCAGCCCCGTCTCTGTGTCACTGACTCAGCTGCTGTGAGTTTCTGCTGACGCCTGCTATAATCTCTGAGGCACAGAGAACTGATGTCTGTTGCATTATGGGTAGACGAGGGGAGCGGCCCGATCTATAAATCATTTGCATGTTTGTTGGGTCAGAAATTTTAAAGGTATAACCCTCTCTCTTTGTCATGCCATTATCGTCTCAGGTGCCCAGCCCTCAGAACGCCATCACCGCTCGTGCCCGAAAACAAGCCTCACAACCTGCCAATGGCAGCGAGACAGACGAGCCGGTCAGCACGTCTGAGAGCGATGGAGGGGGTGCTCGACAGGATGAAGTGTGCACCCCTTCAACGCTGCAGATCAATGAAGAGATGCAGAGAATGTTGACCCAACTGTGAGCCACTGAAAATGCTTTGTCATGTTTGCTCAGAGTTCTGGAGCCAGTTGCATAAACCTAGCCTTCATGTTAGGAGCTAGTCTGACCAACTAGCAGTTCGCCAAGAGTAATCGGGTTTATTTTTCAACTTAGACTAATATATATTTTTATGTGACTGCATTTAAAAAAAACTGTGACCAGTCTTAAAGAAAAATTTAGCTGACTAACTTTTGTGACTAGTCTTAACCTTTCATGCAACCGGCCCCTGTTTATAACTAATGTAATGACTTAACCGTGTCTTTGCCAGGCGGGAATGTGAGTTTGAGGATGACTGTGACTCACTGGCTTGGGAAGAGACCGAGGAAACGCTCCTTCTGTGGGAGGATTTCCCAGGATGCACTTTAACAGCAGACACTAATCAGGGGGAGGTTAGTGCACCGCATTCTGGTTTCCTTCTGGTTTATATGTGGTTAATATTTGTGGTTGAAATACCGTTCTTGTTATTTCTTAATACTTCCTGTTTGTAATTGTTTATGTACATTCAAGTGTTTGTTTCATAGAATAGATTTTTCAAACTTTTTGCCCAACCTATGATTTTAGGCATTAAAATAGGACAGATAACTTTTTTTTTTCCCCAGTACTGAAATGAAATTTTTGCTACAGTAACTTACACTTTTATGCAAATGGTCTCCGTTATTATTGGCTAACCCCTTTAAATGTGGGAAAAAAAACAAGATGTTTGATTTTAACCCAAGAATCTTTTGATTCTTGATTGATGCACCTATTAAATATTCTTGTATTTTGTTGGTTTACTTTTAATATTCATCTTATACATCTAAATGTATTTACTCATATCTTGTTTTACAGTGTGAGTGACATAAGAATCTTAAATGTTTATAAGCCTTTTGATAGAGACCTAATAGCTCATTTATTATGCTTTTTATTAGTGCTGTCAAAAATTAAAGTTTTTGTTTACATAATATATGGATGTGCACTGTGTATATTTATTGTGCACATATAAAATAATGTGTACAGCTTATATATTGAAAATATTTAAATGTATATATTTATATAATTTATATTACATATAAATATATTTAAAATATAAACATTACACAATTTTCTTAAATATATACATGCAAGTGTTTGTATTTATATACATAATAAATATATACAGTGAACACATATATTATGTGAACAAAAACTTTTATTTTGTATTTGATTAATCGGTTGACAGCACTACTTTTTATGTTACTTGTTAAGCATACTGTAAAGCTAAAGTTTTGTTGTATTAATATAAAAACTAAAAAAATATATATAAAAACTATGCCAGGACTTTACTGGTTAATTTAGATTAATTAATTACACAAAAATAACGCGGTAAATTTTTTTAGCGCAATTTAATCGCACTTATTTTTGCACGGCGGAACGTATCTCACTGTATGAGTTTCGGCGGACCGATTATACTGGAGGACCAACTAGCGTTTCTAATGTTCTGAATGTACTTGAAAGTAGGGATGCACCGATCCGGATCGGCCGATATGTTTGCGCGTTTTGTCAGTAAAGCCGGTCCTGTAATCAGGGGTAAATGCCACCAGGTGCATGATTTTTACATTGAGCCGTATATACTACACACAGTCGTTGTTCACTGACGAGCTAAGCAAAACCATGCGCTGCGTCCGAAATCGCTTACTTCTTAGTAGGTACTACATTTAAAACCGAGCGTACTACCCGACCGCTAAAACAGTACGTTCTATATAGTATGAATGGGGGTAGTATATTGATGCCATATTGATGTTGTCACGTGTCAAGCATCGTCACAACGCAACAATTTTAACTTTCAATAAGTCATCCGTTTATTTAGATTGTGTTAAACAAGTGTAAATGAATCACAATAAACAACGTTTTCTTCCTGAGGTGCTTACACTTGAAATGAGCCGCGTCTCAACTTTCCGCCATTTTTTTAATATGACACCTCCTCTCCCCGGAGTCTCATGGGATAGGAAAGTGTCCATGGTTTGCCTACTATAGAATTCGGCCGGAAGCAGTAGGTCATCCGGGTACTTCTCGTCTACTGAATTTCGAATACTATGAATTCGGACTTACTACTCGCCTCGTATACTGTTTTTCACGTACTATATAGTAGGGAAGTAAGCGATTTCGGACGCAGTGATGGTTTTGCGCAGCCTGTCAGTGAACAACGGCTGTGTGTAATATATACGGCTCAATCTGAAATCACAAACGGCACAATATTGGTCTGTTGGACTTGGTTGAACAAAAATAAACAATATTTTGTTGCTTAAGCTTATGTATTCAGT
>JAUCMU010000053.1:11068151-11092090 GCA_032275025.1 Enteromius treurensis | reverse complement strand
CTGTTTGCCTCATCGCCTGACCCTTTGCCACGAACTCTGATTACTCTCTCGTCTCAGCCTTTGATGTACTGTTTGCCGTTGTTTGACTCTGCCCGTTTCTATGCTGTTTTGACTCTGTGTGCTCTTTAAAAAACGTTTGCAAATGGATCTGCACGTTTCCCTGCGTCTCAAGCATGACAAATACATAATATACAACTCAAGAATTCATGCTTTCTTCATAATGAATAATAAGCAAATTTGGCGAGCTGTCTGGGGAGCGAGCCGGGAGAACGGCTAACTTCGAACCCTGATGGATAGAACCCTAGCGTGGGCAAGAGTTCGGCGTTCGGCTCGTTCACCGTCTGCCCCCCTGGAAAGTCCTGAATTAAATGGAAAACGAAGGAGAAGGGGTGGAGGAGGGATGCACAAATGCGGGAAGCGGGGAAATGAAAGCTAGGAGAATTTATAGTGAAGGGGAAATTATTTGATTGGGTGTGAATGAAAGAGGGATGATTAGGTAACAGACTGCTAGCTGTGTGTGATTACTCGTTCAGCGATCCTCTCGAAATTATGTTATTTTCAAAAACATTCACATAATATTAAAATAACATATAATAGATATATATATTATATTTTTAATCATATATATTTTATCTTTTGTTTAAAAACTATATCTAAAGAGATCAATAACATCTTAAAAGGGGGCAATAGTTGTGATATGAAAGTTTACATTAAAATTTTTAATTTAAATTCAAAAGTTTGATTCCATTTTTATGTTTATGTATAAAATAAAATAAAACAGTTTGTATATTTTTTAAATCTTCTTTTTTTTCATTTTTCAACAGAGTTTGATTATACTACACGATATATTAATTAATTTCATGTAATACATGCTTAAAATCTTTATGTATAATGCATTTTAAAAAGTAGTTTTCATGCATCAATCATGCCTTGTAATGCATATTATAATGTATTTTACAATCTCATGAATAATTAACCACAGTAGATTATAACCCTTTCAATCTTTCTTACACTATACATTTAAAATTTGGATATAATTATTAATGACAAGATAATAATGTTTTACAATGCATAATGTACAATGCATTTAATAGCACTTTATAATGCATTATACATAAAGACTTTAAGTAAAGTGATACTAAATGTTATACTTGCCTATGTGAATAGTTTACAGTTGTTCAGTAAAATGCATTATGGTTTTTGGGGCTGCATTAAGTACATGATCTTGTACTTGAACCTTCAAGTACGGTTTTATTAAAAGGACAATTGTGTAATATAAAAGTGGCTAATCTCAAAAAGGCTGAAAAGCTTTAATGAAGACTGAAATCCTGATAGTTAAAATTAATAGTTAAAATACCAAGGTCACTAAGAAAGTGGACGATCACTGTTGAAACAAAACCAGTAAAAAAACTCTTTCCTCAATTAAGACTGATAGTAATGTCTGAATGTATTGTATTCAATTTGAGCAGCAGTGCATTTTGTAGTACAAAAGTACAAAACACATTCTGCATCCCTTAGGAAATCTTGAAAATCCCAAAGACTTTCTTCCGCTGCCTCACGCGCATTCCACAAGACGCCTGAGACGTCTGGAAATGACAGAAGCGCTCAAAATGAATGTATGATATGTCCCTCGTACTCATTGCAGGCCTGGAAAAGCACAAGCACAGACAGTAAAATGATCCTCCATCTGCACAGCCGTCAGTTCTAGCTGATGCTGCAATCATGTGTTGCAATTGCTTCAATTCATCTTTGCGTTCTTCAACTTCTGAAACTTTCTCGTAAATGTAGTACAGATGAGTCAGATATTGTAGACACTTGAGGTTTTCCTTCTCTACGTTATATAATATATAATATTATTATAATATTATTAGCTATGCGTGTAATATAATAGGCATAACGTATAAATATTAAATACATAAGACTATAAGTGTGTGTGTTCTCTCCCAGTTTAGTTTTTAGCAAATTCATTTTTTAATTAAATGAAATGAAATGAAATGAAATTTTTTTATTTTTAAATTTCAAACGACAAAATTTCCCAGAAATTTCCCCAAAACTTTCCTTTTTTTTTTTGAAGCAAAAGTAATCCAAAGAGCTACGGTTCTGACCTCCATATCATTTACAATGTAAATTGTACACTATTATGCACTTTTGGATTGCGTTGTATGAGGAAATATTATTGCAGTGCTGATGAAGGTTAATTTCTTTCTCCCCATCAGCGATATTATATTATTTTATGGAAAGTGTCGCATTTGATTTCCCTTATGGCCGATCTGAAAAGTCTTAGTTTTTAGTCTCCTGTGCATCTCTTTTGTGGCTCTGTAATATTTTATTAAACTGGAAACATGAGCGTGAAATTAAGTTCTACAGGCATCATTTCTGAGTCTAACCTTTGCCGTGCAGCAAAATTCAAAACACTGCAGGCTGAAAAGAGGCATCTGAAGAGACAGAGAGACACTGTCTTTCTTGAGCTCCTTAAAGTTTCTGTCATTCGCTGAATGAAATGTTCCCGAGCGAACCTTCAGGGCAGAGTTTAAACGGGTTTAAAGTTTTAAAAGTTACTCCACGCACCATCCATCTCGCCTTTCTCGGATGAACAGAAAAACACAGGCATTTCATGTGCGCCCTGTAATCGCTCGAGCCCAAGATGGCATTTAAGCTTCAGAATTTGCATGTGAAAGCTTGTCATTACATGCGAAATGTTGTGAAACCATACAAAAAGCACATATGAATTAATCTGACATCTTTCGACAGCATCCGTAACTGTTTGTGGAAGTGAAAAAAACGGGTTTACAGTCATGCACTTACAATGGATCTCTGTGAGGAACGACTTTCTGAGAAAAAAAGTTGTGCTTGGGGTTTGTGACTGCCTTTACATGAATTATGAAGTTAAAATGTTTGATCGATAAAGTTGTTTAAATCACATTTTTTTGATGTGGGACAACATTTGTGATGCACTTCTGCAAAACATCTGTAAAAATAGGGCCTGTACAATTTTTTACAAGTTTTATTTTCTGTATTTTTACCAGTATTTTGAATTTTACACTTTCATTGAAATGTGTTTTCGAGTCAACACAAATGTCCGTCAAATGAATGGCTAATGTTGTGTGTAATGAGTATTTATTTTTACACGGTTGTTTATTTACCATCATATTTTATTATGGGTACTTCCTTTTGTGGTGAATTGTTATTTTAAATACTGTATATTATCCCTACAAAACATGTATAAGGCCTCTAAATTATCAACATGATCAAAACTGTTTCGTTTTATTTTATCTTTTGAAAAGGGTCTGCCTTTTAATTTAATTTGATTTCATTTCATATCAAGACATTTCAAATGACTAAATTTCTCAGTTCATGCATCAAACCTTTTTTGAAGCAAAAGTAATCCAAAGAGTTACGGTTCTTAACTCCATATAATTTACAATGTAAATTGCACACTTTATGCACTTCTGGATTGCATCGTTTGAGGAAATATTATTGCAGTGCTGATGAAAGTTCATTTGTTTCTCCCCATCACCCATAATCACTCAAGACGAAGATGGCATTTACGATTCAAATTTGCACGTAAAAGCATGTTATTGCATATGAAATGCTGTTAAACCATACAAAAACTTTGCTGGAAAACCATTTAATTTTATTTTATTTTATTAAGTACTGTGAGAGATTCATTATTCATTCATTATTATAGAATAATTTATAATATTTCTTTTCTTTTTTTTCTTTTAGGAAAATACTGCAGAAAGAGATTCATTATTTATTCAGTATTATACAATAATTTATAATAATATTTATTTTACTTTATTTTAGGAAATACTGCAGAGAGATTCATGTTGCAAAAGGAAGAAAATCATGAAAAGAATCAAGTTATATTTAACCTGATACGGTGGTAGTAAGGAAGATCACCCTATATTGTCATTTAACACCTGATAATGACGAGACAAAAGGTTTATTTT
This sequence comes from Enteromius treurensis, assembly GCA_032275025.1. Taxonomy (NCBI): domain Eukaryota; kingdom Metazoa; phylum Chordata; class Actinopteri; order Cypriniformes; family Cyprinidae; genus Enteromius; species Enteromius treurensis. The sequence continues at coordinate 11,088,137 of JAUCMU010000053.1, read as the reverse complement.
AAGGTTGTGAAGTCTAGTGTTGGCGTTCGTGCTGCACGTTCAATGTAACACTCCCCAAAAATAACATGCACGCATCTGTTTCACAGACATGTTGGCTCATGTCAACACATCCCTGACATTTGTATTTACAAGCCTGCGATCCGGGGTTGCGGGTGAAAAGCAGCGGTGCCCGGTTCGCCAGGCACTGAGTGGCATTTGTATTGCGGCCGGTTCTCTTCCTCCGTTGTTGCGGTGAATGCTGATGAGTTCAGCCTCTGGGGCTCTGGCTGACAGCCTGGCCTTTTGGCTGAGGAGAAATCAATCACACCGTCAATAGCCACCAGAAGCCATTACCCAGCGTGCCTGCTGGCAGCTTTCACCGCAGTTCTTTCTACCATAACACGTACTTATTTGTCTTCGTTACCTGGTCTTGTTTCACCTTTAGCGCCACCCTTACGGGTCGGTAGTCGTTCACATCAATAGCTCTGGGCTAAAGCGGTTTTGGAGGTTGCGTATGTATCTCTCCGCCTTTACTTGCTTTAATTGGTCATGCTTTTTCCGCTTTGCTTCAGGCAGAATTGAATGATTAACTCTCGCGAAAGAGTCAATATTTTCTTCTTTCGGGGCTGAAACTTTTAGTTTTTTTCCCCCCTTCCTGGCTTATAAAGAAATAGCTTAACCTTTGCTGAAAATGTACTCACCATGAGGCCAAATGTAGATGAGTTAGTTTCTTCAAATTTGACATTACATCAGAGTGGATGCTCTGCAGTGAATGGGTGCAATCAGAACGAGAGTCCAAACAGCAGATTAAAAACATCACAATAATCCACACCACTCCAGTCCAACAATAAACGTTTAAGAAACTGGGCCATAAAGGTGTATTTGTTAATCTCAAACATGCAGCTTTTCACTTTAATGCATATTAAGTGATGGACTTAAGTCGTGACGACTCTTTTTATCTATCATTTGGACTCTTGTTCTGACAGCTCCCATTCAGGATCTATTGGTGAGCAAATGATGCAATGACACATTTCTCCAAATCTGTTGAAGAAACTGACTTACGTACATCTTATATGGCCTGAGGGTGTATAAGTTATCAGCTGATTAGAATTTTCGGGTGAACTATTCCTTATATTTTTGGCTCTGATCTAGAAAATGTGATGGTTAAAATCTCTCCTATAAGGTTTGTTCTTTCTCTCCTTTTATAGATCCCTCAGATCAGCTATGCATCCACAGCTCCGGAGCTGAGCGATAACACCCGCTACGACTTCTTCTCCCGGGTTGTGCCACCTGACTCCTACCAGGCCCAGGCCATGCTGGACATCGTGACGGCCATGGGCTGGAACTATGTCTCCACGTTGGCGTCTGAGGGGAATTATGGGGAGAGTGGTGTGGAGGCGTTTGTTCAGATCTCTCGAGAAAGCGGTAAGGTTCCCGTGAACACTCAGAGATGTGTTTCTGTACGAGGGCTCCAGATTATGTTCTGATGTACGTCTCGCTTCACTGATCACAACTGATTGACTGACTGAATTGAATTTCTTTCCAAAAGTGCAACATAGCTTTGTGTTCAAGGAATATATTTTACACTTTGACAGCAGTTCATTTTATTCCATTTCATTTTTAAGGTTTTATTTTGGTTAATGTTTTACTTTTTTGTATATTTTGTTGTGTTTTTTTGTTTTATTTTATGTTTATTTAATATAATTTAATGTGTCTTTTAAATTAATGTAATTTAATGTTTGTTTTGTTGCAATTTGTTTAATGATTTGTTTTTGTTTTGTTATTATATATATATATATATATATATATAATATTTATATATAATATTTTTGTTCCATGTTTTTTTTTTGCTTTTATTATTGTTTTGTTGTCATGTTTTTTTATTTGTTTATGTTTTACGGTTTAATTAATTTGATGTACAATGTGTTTGTTTTTGTTTTTATACGTTGTTCAAAGTTTTCTATTTTGTTGCTTTTTGTTTTATTTTTGTATTGTTTCATGTTTTGTTTTATCTGTTTTGTTGTTTTTATTGTTTTGTTTCATATCATTTAATGTTGCTTTTTCTGTAAAGTCCTCTTAACGTTAGACAAGTTTTCTCAATTTTCAATTATGAGTTTGAGTTGAAAATATTGATGTAAAACTAAAAGAATAGCTGTCATTATTTACTCACTTTCATATTATTTATAAAAAAAATGTGTTCCAGTCAAAAAAATTTACGTAATATAAATGTGGACTAATAAATAATGAAGGCGTTTTCATTTTGGATGAACTACTTCTTTCAAGAGGCTGTGCTTCTGTATCTTTCGGATTTCTTTAGGTAAATTACCTCTGCTGCAGCATAAATCACGTTGTTAGTAATCAGGGATAGCCAAGTTGCTAAACAAATTGCTATTAATATGTAAATGCGATGTCAACATTTTGGCATTTATAAATAACCTGCTTTTGTATGTTAGAGTAAAGTATCTGGTTGAAATGGAAGCCCGTTTCCGCCACTGAATAAAAAAAGGTTATTGCGACATTTTATCTCACAATTCTGACTTTTTTCTCAGAATTTGGACATATAAACTCACAATTGCAAGTCATGAAGTCAAAATTGCATGATATAAACTCGCAATTGTTAGTTACAAAGTCCAATTTTGAGCAGAAAAAAATATATGTTCTCAGAACTGTGACTTTATAACTCGCAACTCTGGCTTTATATCTCGCAATTCTGACTTTATATCTCGCAGTTAACTTTATAACTCGCAACTCTGGCTTTATATCTCACAACTCTGGCTTTATATCTCGCAACTCTGGCTTTATATCTCGCAAGTCTGACTTTATATCTCGCAGTTGACTTCATATCTCGCAACTCTGGCTTTATATCTCGCAATTCTGACTTTATATCTCGCAATTCGGACTTTATATCACACAACTCTGACTTTATATCTCGCAATTCTGGCTTTATATCTCACAATTCTGACTTTATATCTCGCAATTCTGGCTTTATATCTCACAATTCTGACTTTGGGTGCGTTCGAAACCGCATACGTCCATACTATATAGTAGGCAAAAAGCAGTAGGCGAACAAATGAGTATGTTTAAAAAACCCTGAGTATTCATAAAACAGTAAAATCAAATTTGGCAAGCAACGGAATTCTGACAGTTGAAAGTGGGCACAGTGCTCAGCTGCAGAACTGGCTCAGCTGTGTTGAGATGGCTGTAGATGTGGGTTCACCAACTGTAAATACATGATTGTCAGAATAAGTTTAATGTGTTGTTGACTTGTTTATCCATGGATACTTTTACTTACATTTTACTCATTTATTCATGCTTCCTGTTGTTGCCAGTAAATAATTGTTTCTTTACTTATACATTTATTCATCCCTTGACTGTAAATTGAGATGTGTTCACCGTGGCTAAACTTGTCTAGTAGTGTGTAGTCATGCATTGCTATGGCATATGAAATGCATATTACATTTAGCTTGTTTTACTAAAAAATTTAAATAATTATTAGTCATCGTTTATCATTATTGTTGTTAATAATTGTTAGGCTACCAGTGCATTGAGTTAGATCTTAATTTCGAAGTTGTAATACTTAGTATGTAATACTGTAATACATTTTTTGAGTGTCTTCTCCAAAGACGAGATCTTAGATCACATGATAATGTAAACATGGCGGATCGTATTCATACAACGAGATTTGGCTAAAGAGTATATCGCTCGGTAAGTACCTACTCATTGATTATGCGATTTCGAACTCACCCTTTATCTTGCAATTCTCACTTTATTTTGCAATTATGACTTCATAGCTCGCGATTCTGACTTAATATTGCAATTCTGACTTAATAACTCGCAATTCTGACTTTATATCACAATGCAGACTTTATATCTCGCAATTCTGACAGTATAACTTGCCATTCTTACTCCATATCTCGCAATTTTGACTTTATATCTCACAATTCTGACTTCATATTGCAGTTCTGACTTTAGATCTCACAATTCTGACTTTATATGAATGAATGAACAAAATGAATGAATTAATGAATGAATCGCAATTGTGACTTTATTGCAATTCTGATTTTATATTTCACAATTCTGAGGAAAAAAAGTCAAATTTGTGAGATGACAAAGTTACAATAACCTTTTTTTATTTTTATTCATTGGCGGAAACATGCTTCCATAGGTTGGACTGGGTAGAGAGTTGCATTAAGAATTTCAACTAATGCCTACGTAGTGTTTCAAAATCCTTTGCAAATAAGCAAGATTTTTCCCTCCTGTGAAATGTCTGCTTTGGTGCATTTAAAAAAATATGTAAAGAAAATTACATATTGCATCTAACTGATTTATGGTAAAAAGCTTTTTCTGAGCTTGCTGACCAGCATTGCAATACACAAAACAAAACAAAAAATCAGTGAGACTGAATTACATGCTTTGACAGAGATGGAAGGGAAATCGCCATCTCAACAGAAGAAAGGTCAAGCAACATGAAAAAAAAAATCAGGCTATATTGTAAGGACTTGTCTGAAAACCTTCACCACGTTTCATTCTGTCAAATCTAAGCCATCAAAGTCGAGCTGAGCTTATGTTTCATTGTCCGTTATTCAGCGATTTTACACGGAAATGAATAGTCAAGGAAACAGGAAGGTTGGGATCTTGAAGAAGATACAAAAAGTGTTGATTGTGGCCTCAAAGAACCCGCCATTTCAGAACTAAAAATCTGTATTTACACTCACACTGCTTTGGAGTTCTCTGCTTATTGCCGTTAACCCATAATTCACTTCATTGTACATCACGAAGGTCGCACAGTAATGGCTCACATTCCCATTTTCCCTCCCACACAAGCCCGCAATAATATAGAGCATTACCGTTAGCACACGTCCAGTGGAAACCACAATTACAGAGAAGCTTATCAATAAAGAAAGAGAGTAGAGGGAAAAAGAATGGGCCTTGATATAGAGACATAATTACAGGCACAGGTCCAGTAATGGACTCGCCGTGCCATCCCAGAAGAACATCATAACCAACCACATCCTGGTCACCGTGATTGATTTATTATTGCAGTGTGTTTTGCTCATGTAGACACGGACATGCCACGTTAATTATGTTGTAATTATGGAAATACAATTAAAGGAAGAGACACATATGAGCGATTAACATCGTTCCTCCAGGCTCATCAAGTGTGTTTATCCCCCTGTGTGTGTGCGCGAGCTCAGTGTCTGGATGTAGTCTCCTTGCTTTATCAAAATTTTAACAAGATCAAATCCCCCCCCTCATGATTGTAAAGCGTTTTGGGTGTATGGCAATACACAGTAAAGCGCTATATAAATGCGTCATTCATTCATTCATGCATAAGGAGGCTTGTCAGAATTATTTTATTGTATTCTTTTATATATATTATTTAGAGATTCTGCATGGGCTTTGTAAATAGAGAGGCATATAAAATTATAAACATAAAATTTTGTTTTATAATATTAAAAGTACTCTAAGGCAGTGTTTCCAAACCCTGTTCCTAGAGGCACACCAAAAGTGCACATTTTGGATGTCTCCCTTATCTAACAAATATTTGTCTGGTCGTGAAGTCTCTACTAAAGAGGCGATGAGTTGATTCAGGTGTGTTTGATTAGGAAAAGTTGGAAAATGAGTTGTGTTGGTGTGCCTCCAGGAACAGGGTTGGGAAACACTGCTCTAAGGCACATTAAAACAGGGGTTTTCAAACTGGGGACAACTAAAAATATGAAAAACTAAGAATAATTGAACAAAAAAAATTGTATTGAAATCATGAAACTGCTAGCTGTCCATTGTTTAAATGCTAAATGTTTTTACAGCATTTGTACTTCATTTAAAAAAAAATAACATCAAATACGGCAGTGATAAATGATAAAGTATTGCGTAGACGCAGTTTGACACTACTTTATCCTTCAGAGCAACTAATTACACAAAAAGAACATTTGTACTTGTGTTAAAAAATGCTTCTGCGTTTTCCCTCCTCAAAGGCCAAACATAAAAGTGAACTCAGCGTCATAATGGAAAATTCATAATGTATTCAATGCAAATCAGCCTTTGACACGATCTACACTTTCTTGCATTTGAAATGCGCCCCTTATCACGAGTTAGAAACCAAACTGTCTCCAGAACAGTAATAACTGGCAGTTAATTATTCTCTTGAATAAACAAGCAGTAACCAGATGCTATTAATTTTCGTCTTTCTGCCTGATTGGCATGCAGTGGAGCCTCGCAGCGTGGCAAAGTGACCCTCTCCATCATTTGAAATCCCACTACATCATTACCGTAGCATTTAGGAGGCCGTTCTCAATAGCACGGCAATGCAATCTCTATGTAAATGGTGCATAAGCAACAATAATCATGAAAAATGACGGCAATATACAATTTGCTGCTCCAGATAAAATAGCAGTTTTATGGAAAGGGAAAACAAACACTCGTTTTTCCTTTGGGAACAACCACGCGCCCATTCATGTTTGGTTTGCCGTTATGAGTTATTTAAAACGGTACAATCTGTCTCTCTGAGATGTCTCATCAGTCTGAGTGATCTTGTTACATGATTGACTTTCTCCTGCTGTTTATATGTTGTACTGTATCCAGACAGACTAGTTTAGTGCTTGTTTATTAGAGAACAGTGTTGTGCGGTTTGAGTTCGTTTTGGGAAAACCTTCAAATATTTGCGACTAGACATTTAGCAGGCATGTTTTGTCCAAAAGAGCAGAGTATAAGGAGTCCTAGTCATCCTTTGGATTGATGCCCCTCTGTTTTTGTTCCTGTTTATGAATTTGAAATTGATTTGAAAGAATTCAGAATTGCTGGGCATTTTATTTTTCATTTAATGACGTAAAATTTTACAGTCCTGTCATCATCGACCCTGAAATCTGAATGCAGTGAATGTTTGAACGGGTCCTGAACCTCATTTAGCCAAAAGTTCAAATTTGTCATCGTCGTTCCAAACCTGTATGACTTTTTGGTAGCACTTTAGTAAGTGACTTTTTCCTCAATAAATTCTTGATTTGCTGCTTTTAGGTATTGGGGTAGGATTGGGAATGTAGAGTAAGGCATTAATAATTGGCTATATTCTAGTAATATTCATGCTAATAATAAGCAACTAATACAGTATGTGTAACCGTAAAATAATACGTTTCTGGCTTTTTATTGTCATTGTCAAATTCTGATGAATGTTTTTAGCAATATTGGACCAGTGTTTTGTTTTTGGGATGCACATATAAATATAAGATGAAACTGATTAGATGATTTTATTTAAGTTATGTCGGAAATAAGATGATTATGTAAATCGTAAGTTTTCATTTTGATGAACCATCCCTTTGAAGGTGTACGTATAATTATGTATAATTTCTGTGGCACCTTAATGTAAATTTCCTTCATCTGCCGTTGGACAGAGTAACGGATAGCTCCGCCCCAGACTCACACTATTGGTTAGACCAGGGGCCTGTACTGTGAAGCTAGTTTCGTTTACCTATAGTGTTTATGTTATTTTAGTGATAGACTTTACAGTTTAGTTGCACGTTTTAAAAAAAAAAGTTTTCCACCTCCATTGATAGATGGTTTCATCTTGTGTGAATGTTTAAATACTTCATATTGTTCAATCTTTTAATCTTTGGTGTATATTGCACTGACTCTCTCACAAGAAGTGAATCTTAGTTTCAAGGCATGTGATTGGCTGCTCATTGCTGATGTCACACTTTCATGTGCACGTGCTACAGTACATTAACTCAGGATCAAGCCTGACTTGACAGAGAAAGTTGATGACCAGCTTCATGGTACCAACAAACCCAGATTGAAGTGGTTTTGTCAACTCAAAACTAATTCTGTAACCCTGAGTTTCTTTAGCCACCATCATGGTACAGGCCCCTGGAAGCTCAATCAAACCGAGCAATGTTTTGTAAACATGACAAAGTCACTTTTTTTTCTTAAGGGAAACAATGAACATTTAAATGGCTTTTTTAGCTGTTCCAGCATATTAAGCTGGAATAGGAGATTTTTTTTATCTTTAACTCCAGTTTTACTTTTAAATCTAGCTCAAAGTTTAGAGCTCTCAAAACTAACACAGCAGAACCCAGTTGACCTCAGACGAACCGAAAAATTCAGTAAGAGACTGTCTTAACAGTAAAAAAGTAACATTTCAAACAGAAACGCACTCCAGGTTCCGGTCTCCTTCATATGCCGTCTCTCCCACTGTGCTTCTGCGCCTAAAGCAATGCGCTACTGTTCCCATTATGCTCACTAGGCTGTCCCAAGATGATCAAAAGTACATAGCAGGGTGTCTCTCTCTCCTCTTTGCTGAACCTGCTATTGTGAAATGCCTGTCTTATAATCAGTTATCCACACCTGCCGTATCACCGCAGGTAACAGAGGCAGGAGTCTGTTATACAAAATCCCCCCAACAGATTCAGAGTAGACGTCTTTTCCCTCGCGTTAAAGATGCTTAATGAGCCCATAACAACAGTAGGAACCTGAGATATAATGTCGATTCTCTCTGCGTGTCAGCTTCTGTGGTGGAAATCTTCACACGGGATGCAAAGTCACTGACCTCATTGCCTCGGATAAGCCGTCACGGATTAAGTAGGAATTTACATATAGTGGGATGAAATTCAGCCCTACCCAGAACCACCTCAGTTGAACCTTTCATTCTCTGTGAAAATTGCTAACAGCCGTTTAGGGAAGATGTCGCTGAATTAATGAATTTTGGAGTCGGGTGATCTCATTAGTTTAGATTAATCTCTTCAACTTCTTCTTCACCTTTGAAGATTCAGAGAAGTTTTATTCATTCATCTGCACCTGTTCGTCCTATTGCTCTTCCATAAAACAGATTGATGTGCCAACTGGTGCCATCTGCCTAACCTAATGAACTTTTTTAAAGAGACAGTTCACCCAAAAATTACAATTCTGTTATCCTTTACTCACTCTCATGTTGTTCCAGGTCTTCTGAAACTTGTAGCTTGTTGTGAGGGACGAACCAAATCTTTCAAAAGTCATTTTTTGATCCTGTTCACAAAATTGTCTAATTGATTAATTCATTAATCCAGCTGAACCAGTTCTACAAATGACTCAGTTTGACTCACTGATTCAATCGTAGCTCTTAAATGGATCCTCAAGGGAAGCTGGATTGTGTTTGACTACTACTATGACGCTTTTATGATTCATTTTGTCTTCAAAGTTTCCCCTTTTTGTGTTCCGTAAAAGAAATAAAGTCATACAGGTCTGGAAAGACACGAGGGTGAGCAAATGAAGACAGATTTTTCATTTCTGCTTTTCATTCCATCCACAGAGGGCAGCGAAGTGCCAATTGAGATCGTCCAGCAGCACTCAGATTTCAGACAATTGGTTCGTAAACCGTTTTGCTCGGATGTTCTTCCAAATCTCAAATCTGCTGTTTCTTTTTGACAGTTTATTGCATTACTGTGGAAATGCACCACCGGAAAGAAGTGCCAGAGCTATGCAGGCTTCAAAAGATGGGGCAAAGTCTCAAATCTGTGTCTAAAAAGTTGCCCAGCTTGAATTATGATCACAAAAAAACCTTCATCTTGTGCTGTTATTGCTTATCTTATCTATCACTTACTGTTGACAACAGAAATAACTGTGGAGAAAGGTGTCAGAACACAACATAGGCCAGATTCAAACCTAGATTTCTGAGATGAGCACCCAAATGCTAAGCCACAGCTCCAGCATTGGCTTTCACTTCTAAAAGCAGAGTGCATCTGAAGGTATTACTATACATGAAACTGCTATGCTTTTATATTGTCGGTGGCTGCAGAGCCGCAAGATTTTAAACATGAAATTATTTGCATCAAGCTCTGGAACATTTTAACTGTCAAGCATTCTGACCTTGTCTGTTGGACTCATATGAATCAATAGTATTGACTGACCGACAGATTGCACACTTTAGTGTAACAAATTTAAGATCTCAAAATTGCAACCCTTATCTGGGGAGCTTAAAGTAAAAGAGTTTCATGTTATGTTCTTTTGAATGATTTATTGTTATTGATTTGTGAAGTCAAGGTTTGACATAATGAGATTATGTGTCAATACAGGTGTTTTTTGTCATTCATCTTGTGCAGCATATAAAGCCTTGTAGGAAGCACTGTGGATCTGAGGAACAGTAGTGTGCCAAGATCATTGCATATTAACCGCTTAATTAATAGTCAATGACCTCAGCACCCTGTAATATCATGCAGTTCATTTAATCTTAAGGGCCTGAATCCACTCAAAATTGAGTTCTAATGATACGTTTATGAAACTGCAGAGTTCTTAGCTCTGCATATATGAGAAGTGTAAATGCAACAAAATGTAAATGCAACAAAAACCTCCTATTAGCATTTTTCCAGAATTTGCTTGTGAAATCGTCAGGATTATTGTTGGGTGAGTTATGCTGCATTCACGCCATCAGCTGTGGACAACACGTGACATTTTACTAATAGCTTTCCATATTGTCGAACTCAAAAGAAGAGCCTAAATAGCGCCAAAATGAACCTGACAGCATCCACGTGGTACATTTGTCACAGGTCCAAGTCGTAACTCTCAGAACGCTCCGAGTTCACAGGTTGTAATTCTGAATTCAGGAGCACGTGAGGGCTTTGGCATTGAAATTGTTTCCATAGAAACACGGAATTTAGATGGAGTAGAAAGACATGTGTTGTCATCGCGTAATAACGACATGACGTGAAGGCAGCTTTACTTAAAGTAATCCAATACAATTAAGAATGACTTCTTTTTACTCCATAATTGTTGTTTGATTACATCACATGATTATAAATAGATTACTGCATTTAAAAAGTAATCAGATGTACCTTTAAAGTTATCAAACCTAAAACATACACTACAAAATGAAACTCAAAGTAAATTTAATATTGACTGAAAAAAGTATCAGCAACTTGAACGATCATTTGGATTTTTCCTGACAACAGCGAAAAGAACTTGTTTGGTCATTTTGGATAATACAGATAAGAGTAATAAGTCTACTTTTCTTTGTATACATGCAATATCAGCAATACGGACTAAACTCATTGAATACTTGACACACAGAAATAAGAATTACATCTAAAGCTATAATTGTATATTTTTAAATGAAACACCTAAGGGAGGTACAGTCTTTCCTGTCTGAGCTCATTTCTAATTTGGTCACACCATTGCGCATCACCCTATACGCAATAATCAGTCAATTTAAGATTTATTAAATTCATCAAGGCTACTTTTTGTTTATAGAAGAAGATGCGCTCAGAGGAATAAGCTTTGTACTGTATTTACCTCAGAAGAAGAAAGCTACTTTTTCTAGGAGGGGATCTCATTCTGATGAGTCATTTATTTTTGTTTAGGTTATATCAGTGCCATTGTGAAATAAACTTGCATATTTACTAGTAAAACTAAAATGTAAAATCGAGTGAAACATTTTAAAATATAATCGGCAACCTTTCATTGTACTGTATCTAAAAGTTGTGCAGCTAATTTGCATTTTTGCTTGCATTCTCTGGTGATTTATTAAAGGTCACGCTGATGCGCAAATATGATTTTAAAGTGCATTTGACTTTATTTTAACTCTGCATTTGTCATTTAGGTAACATAATTTTATTGACATCAGTAACTCTAATCAAATTGCATACATTTAAAATCTAATCTATTATATAAGTGCGTTATCAGGAAAATTAATTAGCAAACAGTAATGTTACTGTGTAACACATTTGAGAAATGGATGAAAACCTGTTAAACAGGCATTTGTCAGCACACACACTTAAAGCAGGTCCCTTGAGCGGCTGTTCCGCTTCAGTGATGTTAGTTATGGGGGACCGTAGGGCCGAGGAGAGGTCTGAGAATGGGGTCAAAATGTCACGGCTCAGGTAAATTGCAAAAACAAATGCAGGTTTTACTGTGAGATAAGGGTCTATGGTGGGGTTCACACTTCTTGACTTCACCGGCTTAAATATAGTTGATGGAAATCAACAGTCCATTGTTAAAACTGAGACTCCTTGTGTGTTTTATAGACACTGTAGATTTCAAAACGCATACATTTAGTGATATGTTTTTATAAAAAAAGTAACTGCAATCCAGTCATGAAAAGATATAAAGGATTTTATGTCCTTAAATGCATTTGAGACATATTGCAATATAGCCATCTCAGTCAGGAGGTGGTTTAAACACTTCGCCCAAGCACTTTAAACACCACAGGTTGCTTCACGTTTTTGTGTTTTAATGTTAACATTTATGTTGACGATTGCCTGTAATGCAAAACAAGCATGCTGTGATATACTAAGCATTAGTTTTGTTGAATTTGTGACTTACAGTACATGCTATGATATTATACAGATATGTGAGTGACTCAGTTATATTGATTTATTAGAATATATGTACCGTTATGTTGAGTTATACAGTATATTGCATAATTTTTGCGTTTATGTATACACCACCATTCAACATGTATGATTTTTTTTTTATATAAGTTAATAATTTATTCATTAAGGATGCATTAAATTTATGAAAAGCAACAGTAAAGACTTGTTACACAAGATTTAGGGTCAGTTTTAATAATATATTGCAGCCTTTCAACAGTATCTATCAAGCATTCATTGTTCTTTGCCATGGTCACAATCTGATGATATATTCCTGTCTCTTTGGGACTGGGATTGAACTGTGATATAGTCTAGCTGCATACCGCTTGAGGTGACTCCTGTGAGGGAGAAATTGAATTCCACACTCCTACTGTTCCTCTGCACCCCTGCACTGAATCCCATTGTCTGAGTGAGATAAAGTAACCAGATTTGCAGCCCTGCAGTCTTGTGTTTTTCCCTGTAGAAGATTGCAGGTTTGGAAGAGGCTGAGTCTGCGGCGCTTGTTACTGTGGGTCTTCAGGGCATTTGTGGTTTTGCATCAGACTCTCAGTGACTATGTGAGGGTCTCGGGTTTGCGGTAATTAACGCCAGCTGCTCGTTGTTTTCAGTTATGGTGAACATAATTAGAGTTTTATATACGATCTGTAGTCATCTCTGTTGAACACTGTGTATGTGTAGTACTTGCAGGTAAAATTTGCAGGAACACACATACACACACACACACACACACACACACACACACATACATACATAGAGCTCCAGAGCAATGAAGGAGTCAGCGAGCAAATCATCATTTGACTGCACTAATTATTATTATTAATATATTGTTCTTTTATTGATTGATTGATTCATTTAATTTTTTTAATTGGTCAAAATCTGGATAAGTATTTTAGTGCTCAAAATAATTAAATTTAATATATAATTTACTTAATCTTTAATACATAATAAAACAATTGTAATATATATATATATATATATATATATATATATATATATAATATAAAATAGGCTATTTTTTGTCATAGGGTGTTTTGTTTTTGGTCAGAATTTAAGGTTTCAATGTTTACTGTATATTTTACTTCATTATACCAAAATAATTTAAATATTTTAATAACTAATTTTAATTTCTAATGTCTATTTTTTTTGTGATATGTAATTCCACAGTAATTAAAATATGTTTTTTTAGTGTAGAGTTTATTTGAGTGTTTTTTTTATTTATGAAATACTATAGAGTTTTAATTGATTATTAGCTATGTATTTATTAGTTATTTGCTATAACATAAAAAAAAAAAAAAATTTAATCTTTATTTTTACAGATGAGAGTGTGTCCTCATTAAGTTGATCTCTGCTGCTGGAACTGTGTTTCAGAAGAGACAGCAGAGATTCTGAGCTCTGCCACTATATGAAACCTGATGAAACCTTCCCTTCGGCTGCAGGAATATATGTAGATGAGTTTTGTATAAATACAGAACAAGGCGAGGTAAATGATACACCTCTGATACCTGCAGCGTGGTAATGGCCTCAGCAGAGGTTGATTGAGCCTGCAAGGCTTTTGGTACAGTGCACGGTGTCACAGAGGGATCTTTTAATAAGCCATTCATAGCTTCTGCAGACTCACGGTGCAGCTACAGCACTTGCCTCACAAAAGAACCATTCGTCTCCCACATCAAATGAGCTGGGAGAAATCGCACTTGTCCATTTGCAATATTGGAGGTTATTTATAGTTTGTAAAAGGGCCCCCTTTGGGGCCGGCGGTCTCACTCTGGGGCTGTGGTCATGAGGAAAACTTTTAACCTTTTTACACAACTTGTGAGTAAAGAAGAGCAAAGGTGCAGAAATCATGCCACTTATTGAGCATATTGATCATCTGAAACATGGGATTTTTATTTGCCTGAAATGAGGAAGAAAATGGTTTTTAGGGTTTAATTTGTTTGTTCATTCATTCATTTTTCCATCCATCCATCCATCCATCCATTCATTCATTTAATAATTTAACTAATAAAAATTATAACTAATAACTATAACTAATAACTAATTAAATTATTGTAATTTTTAAAATTCAATTTAAATTCAATTTATTTGATTTTATTTCTCATTTAATGTTTTGACATTTTATGACATTGTGGCAAGGTGTGTTCAGTGCTGTGCTAATTTGGGAGAAAATAGTTTTTAATTGTAATTTAAATGTAAAAAATGTCTGTATATTTTTTCTTATTTTATTATTTTTGTACTTTGGGGCAAACTCAGGGTTTGCATTATATTATATTATTTATTTTCTATTGCATTTACGGTCTATTATATTAAATGTATTTATCATAAAAGTCTAAACAAAAAGAAAAAAAGGAAAGAGTAGATTAGACCCATTATACAGACTTATATACTGACTCCAAATCATTAATGTGTTGAAAGAGCTTTTAAACCCATTGTAGAGTCTCTGAATCTGAAAAACATTATCCTGATGGGCAAGGCCTGTGTGTTCAGCACTGAAACAATTACTTAAATCTGTGCTGGTGTTTCTGAGCTAAAGCTCAATATGCTTGTCAAATGACTTGTTTGTAGCATTGAAGGATCTTTCATTATTGACATCAATCTTCCGCCGCAACTCTAATATACAATCTCCTGACTTTTAATTAAGACTTTAATTTCACCAATAAACCCAATCATAAAACTCAAAATTGGTTTTATAGCCCTGGAGATGAATTGGAAAGCAGTGGAAGAATGAGCTCTTGGAGGATTTTTATCATGGCGGGAATGCAGACAATCGGAGTTGTGATTTGACAGGATGGTTGTGATGAGCATTCAGAGTACTTACGTCGTCCTGTAACGCTATTAAAGCTGCACTAATCAGATACGCCATGCAGTGTTTTGAATATTTTACCAGTTGGGTTGCTGCAATTTTTGGAAATATGTTAATAGGATTGGCTTTTCACTGGGGACTACAGTTTGCCGTGCAAAATAGCTGTGCGAATATGAGAAGTTATAGGCACCTATTCTATAAGACTGTTACAAAATAAACTAATAAAATTGGGCTCATTAATATTAATTGCCAATTACCATATTTATTATGTTAAATTGAGAGTCTAGAAACTTTAATTTTAATCACTATTTCAAAGTCCTCTTTCTCAAATCTGGCTGTTCTGAGATTCCTGGCGCAATGATGTAGTACAGTAGTCGCGTCACAGATCTTTTCACACTGCATGACTATCTGGGGTAACATTCAGTCGCTGCTGTGTTCACACTGCATATAGATCGGCGACAGGGGGTTTCACTCTGCATGACTTTACAATTGGAAGAATCCCCGACAACTTTGTCCCGGTTCACAAACTACCAATCAAACACACATGAAAAGTGACATGAAAACAACACAAGGTCAAGTGTGCAAGACCAAAGAGTTCTCATGTGAGACTGGGATTATTATTAAAAATGGTAGCACGCAAGATGCTTTCCATACAAGTTACATGTGGACTCATATGCAATGAAAAGAAGATTATGGAGGAGGATATTTACCTTCTATACCTTTGTAACTCCTCCCCCAATATCCCCCTGCCCTGGATGTTTCTCTCTCATTGGCTGTAGGTAATCGCCGATGTTATTTTCAGTCAGAACACATTTCACACGGCAGGATTTTGAATCGCAGACAGGTCCAGATATTTAGCATACCAAATATCTCACAGGTGTAGGCGACTCATCTGTGATTCTCTCCGATCGTGTCTGATTGTCACTCATGTGAACGGGATTTGCCTGTGATTTCTCAAAACCTGTCGGCGATGCAAAATCAGGGCTAAAATCGTGCAATCTGAACTCTGCGTAAGTGACTGAGGTGCTTTGTTGTTGAATGTAATAATGAATATAGCAGTCATCAGTTACTGAGCCACTGAAGACACAGAGGATTAATGTTACAAAGGGTTTTTATGAATCTTTACAAATTTGCCTTTCTTAATAACGTGCTAGTTAGCTAGTTTCGTGGCTGAAGTTTACAGTCTGCTGATCACCCCACAAAGAAAGGGGCGGGTTCAGCAGAGCTCATTAGCATTTAAAGCAACATGAACTGGAATGGCTTGCTGAAAACAGAGATTTTTACAGGATAAAGGCATGTTCACACCAAGCAAGATAACTACAACGATATCTATAAAGATATTGAAAATATGAATCAATAGCATAATCCATGTCACAGTGATAAAGATAAAGCAGAATATATTGGGAATCACTTTCAGAACAATTTTTTGACAATCCTTTTTGGACGATACAAACATCGACAGCCAATCAGAATCCATCCTGCTATCATGAGCTGGAGAATTTAAAGCGGCAGATGTGAGTGCACTTGCACAGACGATATTGTTCAGCGTTCGACTATAATGTTATTGTTACAGTTATCGTGCTTGGTGTGAACGGGCCTTTAAGAAGGTGTTTTTACACTAGCATCAGGAAATTTTGACCAAAGTATGTTAGAGGCTTTTCATTAAGACCCGAAAGAATCATATCAACGTGTGGATAATGGGCATCCCCTGATCCCTTAAAATATTCCAGACTTTTAAGAACTTTGAAGTGTCTTTAAAAGTGCAGTAGTGGGTGTAACGGCGAGTTTCCATTCATTCTAAATGTAATTCATCAGGAAGAGTGTTACAGCGAGGCAGAGAGTTTCTCCAATCCAATCTGTGTGAGTCATAGAGTCTATTCCTCCACGTCTCGCAGACACTAATAAGCTCATATCAAGAGGTAAATGGAGCATTTGGCCAGTTGCCCTAAGTCCAAATGTGTAATTTTGCTTCAGATTACAACTCATCAGCGAGCGAGAATCACTCTCCCGACAAGTTTTGCTATGAACCCGGACCCTTAATTCCCATTTTAAAGTAAGCACCTGAAGGCAGGAGATGAGAGGAGCGCTCACAAAACGCTCTGTGATGTGATGCTGTATGGTCCAGGGAATGTGCTGCATAAAACGAGTTCAAAGCAGCGGGAACGCTGTAGCCGGCAGCGCGCTTTGGTTTCCTCTCGCAGACACGCGTCAGATTTCAACCCTAACAATTTCTTGTTAACAAAAGCTTATTGTATATCCTATACATGGTGATTTTCAAAAGACCCTGTGGAGGTTGATAGGCAGCCTCTGAAATTACTCACAGACGTGTTCTGTGCCAGGCAAGCAGCATCTTTTTTTTTTCTCCCCGAGGGGAAGCATGAATACTCGTGCAAAACCCTGAATCTAAATCATAGATGCCCAGAAAAGTATTAAATATTAATCACACAAAGGTGGTCAGACAACAGAGTGAATGGGGTAAATTATAGATGAAGATGGATTACTTCATCACTTTCTTATCCAGAGAAAGGATTTATTTTTTAGGGGGAAAAAAACTAAATATAGGAGTTAGGTCAGAGCTGTTAGTTATTTTGTTTTATTTTTGATTGTTATGAATTAATTCATTATATTTGATTTGTTTAGAACACAAAGTAGTATAATAAATAAAAAAATATAAACTGTACAGTAAAAAAAATAACTTACAAATTATATAACAATATAACAATTTCCAGTACTTTGTGGACTTCATATTATATGTCACATGCTCTGGTTCCTTTGTCATTCATAAGGTAAAAATAATAAAATTTTAAATAAATTATTTCTGGACTTAAACTTTTCTCTGATTTTATATATATATATATATATATATATATATAAGAAGTTCTAACTAAAATGAATGAACTAATATAAATATGTTCCTGTAGTTTATGGATTTATGAAATCTCTTTTTTCCATTTTCCATTTTCCTTCATAAAGACAAACATTATATATTTTAGACTTTAAAATATACATTTCACACAGATATAGATTATTTCAACATAGATTTCAAAAATATATATGATCGTATTATACCATAAATATTGAAATATTGAAAATATATAATTAAAAATAAAATCATATAAACATTTTCCAGGTCTTCATGCATAATCTCGCAACACACTACCAGTCAAAAGTTTGTAAACAGTAAAATTTGTATTATTTTTTAAAGATGTTACCATTTCAAATAATAGGTTTCTATTTTAATATACTTTAAAATCTAATTTATTCCTGTGATGCAAAGCTGACTTTTTATCAGTCATTACTCCAGTCTTCAGTGCCACATGATCCTTTAGAAATCATTCTAATATGCTGATTTATTATTACAATTGTCAATGTTGGCATGTACTTCTTCCAAACTTTTGACTTGTAGTATATGTATAAATATATATATATATATAAAACAATTTTTCAGCACTTTATGGGCTTAATCGTACTTATTTCTCAATGGCAGTGTACTTTGCTCACGTGTGATGTATTTTTTTTTTTTTTTTTTTGCATTTGGCAGTTAGTTATTATTTCTTAGAAAAGCACAAAATGTTCAAATACCAAAGGGTTTTCCGGTGTGAAAACCACTATATTTAATAAAAATTGCTTCATTTGTATAATTTACTGAAATTTCATTTAGCATTTAATTTTTTTTTTCTATTGGACCCTGCTCATCTTTTCAAATGTTTTCATTAAAATCGTCCTGTCTCAAAGTGTTCCCATATGCCTGTGATTTCCTTTCATCTTGGGTTTCCATTTGTTTAGTCAACTTCAGAGAGTGGGAGACAGATAAGAGAAGGCGGGAAAAAGAGAACACAGAAGACGGGAACAAAAATCTCCCATTAATTTCTCAGCAGATTCATTGACAATGTGCCGAGTGTGATGAAAGAGCAAGATGTTTCTCATAGTTTGATAATGCGTGCAGAGCCTGCTGAAATTGACACGCTCAGCAATAGGCCCCTCCCACGCCTGCGTGACGGATTAACCAGACCTGATAAGAGCTGCTCCTGCTCCGCTGTCTATCAGATGCACAGCTTCACCAGAGCCAGCTTTTGTTTACAATTCATCCTTTATGGGATTTTTTGCTTTTCTATTTATAGCACAGAGGAGCAATGGGATTGGTTCATGTTGAGCCCACAGGTTTTTTATTATATGATCATGTGCTGAATATGACTGTTAAGCATTTGTGCTGAAACAAACCTGTAAGTGCTCTAATTTGTAGACTTTGCTGTATTTTGTGAATTTAGGAGGCCAAGGTTTCATGAATCACTCCTATTGTATTAAAACACCTTTTATTAATCTTATTATTTATTTTTTTTCTTTCTGTATTTTATGGACTTTATGAAATCTTGGATTCCTTAGTCCTTCATAAAGAAATATATATATATATTTTAGAATTTTAAATTCTAATATACACATGGATCACATGGATACAGATTATTTCAACATAGATTGAAAAATACACACACACATATGGCTCTAAAAATAAAATTAACAATGAACATTTATTGTTATTATTAATTTTAATTCATTCTAAAACAAAAAAAATTAACCTGCAATAAAATTAATTAATTGTATAAACTAATATAGCTAAAAACAAAACGCTGAAAAAAAATTACTACAAACTAAAACAAACAAGCAAAAGAAAAATGAAGGCATCAAAACTATGAATGAACACATATGGAGTTATGTACTTAACAAAAAAAGTGAAATAACTGAAAACATCTTTTATATTCTAGTTTCTTCAAAACAGCCACCATTTGCTCTGATGACTGCTTTGCACACTCTTGGCATTCTCTCGATGAGCTTTAAGAGGTAGTCATTCAGTTATTCCACTTTTTTTTGTTAAGTACATAACTCCAG
>JAUCMU010000053.1:11027471-11056524 GCA_032275025.1 Enteromius treurensis | reverse complement strand
AAGCTCAAAGGCAAATCGGTCTCTCTGGCGAGTTCCCATATGTAACGTCGAAGTGATTCGACTGAAAGGGTAACTTAATTTGTGACAGTACATCTGACCTCTCATACCGTGATATGGGGCTGGGCCCCGTAACTCGCAGGCTAGGAACCGCAAAGAGTTTTGAAAGCTCTGCTGGCTGTGAAACCAGAACCAACAATTCATCTCTCTGGTCCTGGGACTGTGAAACGGAGCTGGAACCCGTGACTCACGGGCTGGGAACAGTGAATAGTTTTGACAGCTCTGCTGGCCGTAAAACCAGAACCGACTTCGGGATCAGCGGAACAGGATCCGCAGGGATCAGGACTGGCATGTCGGCCCATAAATCTGGATCAGGACCCATACTGCGTGGACTGGAATCCACGGGGATCTGGAACTGTATTCAAAATTTTGGCACTGATGTAACCCCATAAGTTGCAGACTCATGTGATTTTGGCATTAATCTGCCTCCATAGTGTGCCGATTTCGGAGGCGGACCTTGCCTAATAGCGAGGCGAGAGCTGGGTAGCTGAGGAAAGCCTCCTGGCTTTCTGAGGTTGATGGCTATCTTGTGCGTGATTGGTGTCGGTGCACTGGGCCGCGAATGCGGACCAAAGTCCGCGAAGATGTACGTGTTTACTGGGTTGAACACCATCTTCACAATCTTGAAACTGTTAATACTGGCTACTGTAATATCAGCGTCAATGTCTGATTAATGCAATTAACCTTCATTTTTTTTATATTATATAATAAATTATATAATGTTTTAATTATTCAACATTATGAAAATTAAACAGTTTTGCTCTGAAAAAAAAACAAAAAAACAAACCTAAATAGTTCAACTAAAGTAACCATACATCAACCATGCTTTCGCTATACTAGCCATAGAGCTTCACCATGGTATTTTGCGCATGATCTCTGCGAAGCCCATGTCTAAAAACAGACCCTCCCACCTCTATAATAAACACAGAGATGAATTTGTACATGATAATCTCTGTAATATTCACAAACACTAGTGCATATTGTGATTTGATTTAAGAATGATTAGATGTGCGTTGCCTGCTTCGTAGAATTCATAGGACCTTAAATGTGTAACAAATTTTTTGCTGAGGCTCACAGATGCTCGTGGTCATCATCTGGCTGTGTTACGCCCCACCTGGACCTCAAGGACAAATGGTGCACAGGTTGCATTGAAGTACCACATCAGCAAATGCACAAATGCAATGGTACATTCATGGCATGATGTTATTTATTTTAGTTTTTTAGTTAAGTTTTAGTTTAGTTAAGATAATCGGTTAAACAGTTGACAAAAGGTATTAAATGCAGCATACTTTCTGTTGCTATCTGCTAAAATGACCTCATTAAAATTTAGGTAGTTAATGTCTCTTTTTAATCTTTATAGATTGTGTGATGAAGCTTAGATATCATAGCGTGCGCACACACACACACAAATATTAGCATAATTACAATTATAAAATCATGCTTATTGATTATCTTTTTAAAATACAGATATTTGGGGGGATTTTCTAACATGAATTGCAGTTGATTAATTAATCAGCACAACTTGTAATAATTTGAAGAAAAAAAAAATTGATTTACAGCCCTCAAAACATGATATATTTGTGTTTTCACTGCCTCTTTCTTTAGTTATTTAAAAAAAAAAAAGGCTTGAAAGGCTTGAGGTGATGTTTCCAGGTCTTGTTTGGAATGAGGTTTTGATTGGGGCATAAAAGATTTGCCACCGTGTATTATCATTGAGAACTTAACGTTTTAATTCTTAGCCTATCAACCCAACGCAATTGTAACGCAAACGCAGCTCGCAAGGTTGCTTTGGTCTGTCTTTTCAGCGTATAGAGAAACATTTTCAATTCTGCTCAAGGCAGCCGTTCCTGACCTTGTGGAAACTGATTCTTTTTTTGACACATGTTTCTTGATGTTTCTGTGTCTGTACTCTCATATAAACACTCTAGCAATAGGTTCAGCAGCAGAGCTCCTTTCAAATCACTATCTACGGCTCTTTCCCCATTTCTTTTTTCAAGTTAGGTAATCTAATTTGAATGCAAATATGCGAGTAGAAGGCGAGAGGCAACGTGCCTTTAAAATATCAATATTTATTGCATCTATTTAAACCGCTGGGTTGTTATAACGTTGGATATTTAAAACACGTGTCCATGGCATGTGTTGGAATTGTCACCGTGGAGTATATTAAATGCACTAGTTATGTATTCAAACTCTCAAAGCTTTAAAAAAAAGAGACATTAACACCAGTCAAGAGCAGATCGCTCTGTATTAACCACATGAAAGCATTTTCTGTCATTTTAATGCTATGCAAACACCCCGTCCTGGGTGAAAATTGTCTCCGCACCCACTCGTGTCCTCCGGGACGTGTAATGGGAACGAATTGTGTCCTCTTATTTTTCCCTAATGTAAAGAAAGCCGTGCATGGCTCTCTTAGGAGAACACCAGTCGCGGTGAATGCAAAGACGAGCTGATCCTTAAGGCTGTTCTGATCCTCAATCTTAACGTTTGGCATCTGGAAGCTTATGATTCAGTTGTACTTTTTCACTTGAGGATGCATGTACAGTACATTCATATCAGAATGACACAATCATTAATGAATTATTCTCGATACTGTAATGTGCTGTAAATATTATTCATATACTAATCCACATTTTATTATGCAGTATGCAGGGTGAGGTCATTATTATTTACATTTCGAAGTATAGAATAATCACTTTGAATAGTTATTCAGAATGATTCGCTGTATTAATATTAATAAACTTCTTTACTTTTTAGTATGTAAGCAGAGACTTATAGAACTGTTGCTAAAATTACGGAAATACAATTCATGAAGAGCAATTTATTAGAAAGCGTTTTGAATTTGATACTGACCAGTGTTTTACTATTGCAGATGTTTTTTAATATTTTTACTACTTTTTACTATTAATTTATACTGTAAGTAGACTATTATTTGAAATACTAACATTATTATTGCAGAAATATCACTCTTAAATAATATTTTTTCATAAAGTGTTGTGAATTTATTATATTGACCAATACTTTACTATTTACATAATTTACTCAAATTAAAGTACAGAAGCAACATTAATGAATACTTAAAGACAGAAGTTAAATTAAGATATCTGTCCGTTGTTGTTGATATTAAACTCACAGAGACCCTCAAACAGTTATTTTACATTTCTTTAAACTGATCGCTGTGGTATTTTCAGGCTTGTTACAAATGAATAGTGTCAGCATCCTCAGCTTAATGCAGTGTGATGTGGCAGAGATTCATTTATAGCACCGAAGCCCCTCTCCTCCGGTCCAAGCGTGTCTTTCTACAGCAATTAACTGTGGAAAGGTTGATCTTAGATGCGAGCGGGCAGAGATGTGTCTGTGTCTACAGTACAAACCCACCGCTGTTTCTCTTCAAAGGCCGGATCAGACTCCCCCAGGCAACACTGCACGGTATATGGCGATAAACTTTGCAACTTCATACCTGGAAAAGTTTGAAATGGAGTTTTACTGTAACTACTGCTCCAGTGATTTTGAAGTACATACAGTAAATGTAGGCTGTTACTCTTACTAATAAAGAGTAATTTTTAACATTTTACTATTAATTTCCATAATTGATAATGACCTTTTATATAACAGGTTCTGGGACTCAAACCCAACATAGCCTGTTGACTTCTAAGGCAGTTTTATAAATGAAATGTATAATGATTTGAGACACTATACAACTGATTCATAAAAGTGGTATGAGAAAAAAAAATGCAATACTTTTAATGGTAGTACAATATTCAGTTTAGCACACTAATTTGGGGCAAACTAGTACATTTATAAAGAAACACGACAGTTATTCTTGATTAATCTTCACTGAAATCATAAATGATAGTTTGTAAAATTTGTACATATTTAATGAGGTGGCTAATGCGTGCAAATTCGTACAGCCTCACAAATTCATATGACTTTCTAAATTGTACATATTTTACAAGTTGCCATTTCGTATTAATTTGTACAAATAACCTACACCTAACCCCAGCACTAAACCTCCCCATCACTGGGGTTTAGACAAATCGTACAAAATACTCTAAAAATGTTTTTGCATTGAGTAATATTTACGTATTGCCTACCTATTGTGTTTCTGGTACTTACCGAGGCGGCTCAGCAGATTTAGAAACAGAGCACAGTGAGAGAGCAGCAAACCTTTTTAAATGACTTTTATACGCATTAGCACAGAACTTTCTTTTCTGGGCTAATTATCTCGACAGTAACTGTAGTTGTTTGGTATAACATACAGTGTTTTGTACAGATATGAGTGTATCTCTTCCCACAGAAGCTTTTGTTCCGGTTTCAAACATTTCATCGCATGCACAGTGTGGTATGCATTTGTGTCGGCTTAAGCATGCCGCACCACTAATGGCTGCCACGGTTTGCGTGTGAAACACAAAAGCCCTCGCTCCCACGCTCAGCGCACTTTTTGTGCAACGCTGGCTGCGCTCGTGTCTGAGGAAAAAGGTGAGATTGTTTTGCTGTGTGATAGCAGAACACGGCTGTCTTCTGCCAAAATATTGAAAGGCTGTATGAAATGAACAGTAAACAGTGGAAAAAGAATATTTGGCTGTGATGCCTGAAGGCTTCAGTGTGGGATTTATTTTCAAAATGCACTTGGCATTGATTGTATTAATATTTTAAAGGCTATCTAATGTCTTTTAGCTGTGTTATTTGTGATATGATAAGAAACTTTTGCCCATTAAAAAGTTCATCTTTAGCAGATTTGTCAGTCTGAAAGCAAAATTGAATGAACTTTGTGATAAGAGGTTTTAATATGCAAATAAGAAAAATTACTGCATTTTCTGTAAATGTGATGATACATGGGGCAACTTCTTGAGAAATGTTACTGTGCTTGGGCACTTTCTTACTAAGAATGGGCAACAGATGCTTTAGATCAGTTGTGGGCCCTATGTCTCACTCGAAAAGATGCTCCGTGTATCATCACCTTAAAGGAATAGTTCACCCAAAAATGAAAATTCTCACCCTCAAGATATTTTCAAATCTTAATGAATTTCTTTGTTTATCTGAAGACAAAGGAAGATATTTTGAATTAAGTTTGTAACCAGGCTTCCATTGACTTCCGTAGTAAGAAAAAAAAAAATGGAAGCCTACCATATTTTAAATATATTTAAGATTTCTAATAACAGTAATAATGGATCAGTCGTTTGGTATTGGATACTTAACTGTGCAACAAATAAAGAAAATAAACTCTGTGGAATATGGGGCTATAAAAATGCGCTGTTGAAACATTGGCGACATTTTGGCAAAATCTCACAAGAAACAAAGAAATAAATAATGAAAAACCAAGCCCTTAAAGCCAAGCCCAAACCCTTGAACCCTTTGAGAAATATGTGTGGAAATTTTTAATTGCCTGGATTCCTTTTTCAAATTACAAATATTTGAAAAATATTCACCAAACAACAGTTCATTTGACCTTGGCTTAAGTGAATGAAATGAATTAGAGATTTGTTTTGAATTAAACTTTAGACATGTCATGTTTTGTGGTGTATGTTATAGTTAAGATTTTTGTATGTTTAAATTAAAGACCTTAAAAAAGTTTTTCAGAACTGATTCAGTCAGCGATTTATTTTCCCAAACCCTTCCTGTGTGTCACTAAAAGGTAATTTTTGAAAAATCATAATATGTAACAATATGTAAGATTTTGCCACTAGAGGTCACGTGTTCAAAACCATAACAAAGGCGAAGCTTGTTGACGCTGTGAAAAGGGGCGGGACAAAAGATGATGTCACAATAAAATAAAAAAAAAGACATTAATTAATTATGTATGGAATTCACGAATCATGTTTGTGGTTGACATAAACCTTATATACAGTTATTCAGACAGCAAATAAATTATATAAATTTATTAGATGTAAATACTGAGAAAAAAATATATATTTTCAAGCCAAATCAAATTCAAACGTTTGAATCTCTGAAATCGTACAGACCTAACCCGATAACCTTTCACCTGTGCAACACAGAAACTTGACCATTGGTCTAGTTTTTGTACGAGTTCAGGAACTCATCTTCAGCAAGACGTGCCTGCCTGTATTTCTGTTGAACTGAACCATTTTAGTAGTATGTGCAGACTGCAGCTGCTGAAATCACTGTCAGCACTGAGCTCACAGCTGGCACAATCTACTAATTTATGTCGCCTTTTAAGCTTGATGGGAAAATGATCAGAATTTGTAATATTAATCATCCAGAATGCTTCTCAGCTCCTGCCATTAAATGAAGCACAACCATTTTCCATTTTAAATTGCTATGAACCATGAAACACAAAATCTGTCATTTAGTTTAGCTGTTATTTTAAACTCAAACACAAGCTCAAAGAAACACAGACCAGGTTTTATGAGCTGCTCCACTTTTCAGTGATGTGAGATATGGATCGTGTTGTTGTCTGATTATTTTATCGAACAAGTGACATGCCTGCCGACAATAGACAAGATGCCGCAGGCGCTGATAAATTGTTTGAGATTTGGATTGTGGTACCACTGTCGCATACAACAATGTGACTGATGCAAGTGCAAACTTTTAATGCCTCGGGCGTATTTGACACTGGGAGCTTTAAATGAGCTTCCTTGTCAGACGTGGCCGCCGACCTATTCAGAGTGCTCTGATTCTTGTGTCACGGCCTATATGAATATTTTATAAGTGGCGGGAAGCCTGGAGTGTAGCGGATTCAGAGGTGAATGACATGGTGACGATAAAGCAGTGTTTATGAACTTCAGAACTATTCTTAGTTGACTCATCACCTGAACAGAAATGTACGTGTTGTTATTCAAGTTGCTGCCTTAAATAGGGAGCTTCCTTCTAAAGCTCTGTTTACACGAAGAATGATAACTGTAAAGATATGCCAACGCATGATGATTATTGTCATCTGCCACTTAAATGCTTGATCTCTTTAAAGGTGGATGCTGATAGACTGCTAATATTTTTTTATCCCACATCATCTGAAACATTGCTCCTCTGTCTCATTGCTATAGTTGTGTTGTGGACTTTGTCTATCCTGACCTGGTTATTATAACATTAGTCTCAGCCTCAGACGTCATGCCCAGGGAACGTTGGCTAAACGTCTGATGCATATGGTACACTTAACTAGAAACCCTCTCAAAAGTATGCGATCCAATTTTACTAGTTGTGCATCCCCTCCTATCTATTATGGAAGATCAAGTGATGTACCTAACTCAGAAGGGGATATCATCCGCGTTTGCTGTCAAACATGAAACAACAGACACTGACATCGCAGTTGGCCGATTCAGTATTGTGTTCGGTTCTCCAGAATTGCTAGTGGGGAGAGATATGCTTCAAACAGATGTTTACCGCGAGCGTCTCATCTGGATTCTCTATCTGACTGACTTGTTGCACGGCGTTCTGTTGTTGAGGGGACATTTCCACGCCCCGTAACGTGACGCTGAACGAAAACTAAACTGTGATTGGTTGTTTGACATATCGGTCAAAAGACCTTATGGGCGGGCCTTGCCAAAGAAAGCAGCTATGAATTCCAGACCTTCAGCCGTCAGTCTAAAGGTCTGGCTTCGTGAGGCTATCAGAACATTAACTCAACCAATAGAGGGAGTTTGGGGGCGGAGCAATTTGTTTGCTGACCAATGACAGTGTGGGGCTTGTTTTGAGAAACTTGTTTTAATAAGTTATTATCGGTACAGTTTTAAAGGGATAATTCGCTCCAAAAATGACAATTCTGTCATTACTTACTTTACCTCATGTTGTTCCAAACCTGTAAAACCTTCATTCATCTTCAGAAGATAGATTTGATGAAGTCCTAGAGCTTTTCAGCCTTAATTTTATGCATGTGTCGTGGTACTCTCGTGAGTATGTGTCTAGAGACTTTCATCAAAATATCTTAATTTGTGTTTTGAAGATGAACAAAGGTCCTACAGGTTTGGAATGACGTGAGGGGTTGATATAAATGACATCATTTTTATGTTTGGGTGAATTATCCATATCCAAGTCCAGGGTGGTGCTATAGGTTCTATTGAACGTTACAAAGAAAAAAAAATATTTTGAATATAAATTATATTAATATTATAATATTGTAGTGCCACCTATGACCCAATGTCCAAAAATCCTGTACCAAATTTCTTCTTTTTTTTTCTTCTACCTAATTTTGTAAAGATCTGAGATTTCCTTGAGGAATTACAGATGTTTGGGTACACTTTAAAAATGATGGTAAATTGGTTGTCTTTACAAAATCTTGCTACTTTTTTTTACATAGTATAGGTCATCTAAATGTCGTCGTTTTATTAGGGAATCATCATATTTGGAGCCTCATTACTTATAATGTTCTTTCAAACCCCTGTGCAAAGTGTGTTGGGGAAATTGCCAGCAATTTGAAATACAAATGGGTTGTTTGGCAGAAGTATGCAGCAATTTAGTTCTGTGAGTAGCATTGTTATCTCACAATCAAAAGATCCCTGATACAATTCCCGGCTAAGCCAGGTGGCCTTTCAGTGTGACCTTTCCATGTTCTCCCACTGGATGCTTCAGTTTCTCCCATGGCTAAAACAGGTGGCCTTTCTATGTGGCCTTTGCATGTTCTCCATATCTTGCCGTAGGTTTCCTTTGGGTGCTCCAGTTTGTCCCAGGATCCAAACACATGCAGCATAGGTGAATCTAGACCATCTTTAAAGGGTGTTTCCCTCCCTATACTTGGCAAAAAAGAACATCCATCCGCTTTTAAAAACCTTGTCCCACATAGGGTTGCAGGAACGCTGGAACCTATCCCAACCATATGCTCTCAGAAAAAAAGGTAAAAGCTGTCACTAGGGAAGTACCCTTTAAAAAGTGCATTTTTAAAGAGTGCATATTAGTATCTTGCAGGTACCAAGAGTGTACATATTACTTGCTTTTTTGTTGAGATGAAAGGAATAGGAAGAGATCCAGCATCCTCTCCACCCCACATGTGACAAGGTTGGATAAGCAGATGGATGTTTTTTCGAAGGTCAGCAGCGAGATTGTGAGGTTGCATCTTGTTTCCCCTAATAAGCCTCATTCTTAAGTCAGACATGACATCTTGAAGTGTGCCCCACGAAGACGCCCAGCCAGTCGACATTATCGCCGCACAGCATCTCAATTACACGATGATAACTGAACTGATAACAAAGCAAAACAGCCACCATTAAGGGAAGCACGGCGATGGCGCTTATCCTTGAAAGGACACCCATTCGACACAATCACTGGGTGTCTTTGGGCGAATTGGGCTTCATGATGGCTTCCTGAGCTGCTCTCGGGATGGGGCCACCACAGCTGTTCATTAAATGGACTGTAGCGGCAAGAGCGCCTATTTGGAGGGATACTAGAGTGTTTAACTCAACCCATGAAGTGCTAATGCTGTAATGGAGGGCTTCGAGACAAGATGGAGGGTTATTATAGCCACCCTTTACGCAGCGCAGTGGTCTGATTCCATATCAGTGCTCCTTGCTGTAAACGATGTTGCCGGTGAAGAAATAAATTGACCTCAAGAGAAGATCGTTTATTTCGGAGTGAGAGACAGCGAGCACGACTCTTCCATTAGTGTGACTGTTAGGCTGTCTGAGACGTATTGAAGACCTGATCAGATCTCGAAGACATGACTTGTCACAATTTTCTTGCCGCATCTCTGAATGCGGAAAGCGAATTGCTATTATGTACGTTTGGGTAGATATGACACTATGGCCGTAGTTTTTCAAGTGCAGAGTCATGCGCTTTCTGAATTGCATTAGGCCGAGTAAATAAGCCGAGATGTGTTTGACATCACCTCATGTTCCCGCAGGCACCTTGGGCAAGGTGACACTATCAGATATCATTTGAATCTAAACACGCTTTCCTCACTCCGCTGAGAAAAACACTGAGTCTGTTTGTTGTTTCTGGTCCCTCTGTATCTAATCTATGTGCGTCCCTGTCCTTTTTAAAATGGAATAAGTTTCCGTTGCCATCCCTATGTTTTCCTCCTTCCTTCCGTGCTTTCTGACCTTCTCATGTCCTGTCTTTCTCTTTCTCTCTTTGTCGCTCTCTTCTGCTTTCATACTCAATTTCATTCGCAATATCCTATTATCTTCTTTTCTGTCATCCTTTTTTTCGCTGTTCATCTTTCTTGTCTCCATTGTCACCTTTCTTTTCTTTCATCCTATCCCTTCCTGTCATTTTTTCCGTCATCTAATTCCTCTTATTCTTTCCCTTTTATTTCCTTTTCCTTTCCTGCCTTTCTTTACTTCATTTCATCACTTCATTTCATCTTACCCAATTTCTTTTTTTCCTTTTCCTTTCATCTCCTTTTCACTTTCTTTTCATCTTCACTTTCTTTTCCTTTCACTCCTTCCCTTCTTCCATTTTTTTTGCTCTTATCTAACTGTTATCCTTTTGCTTTCTTACTCTTTTTTACCTTTGTCTTTCCTTTCATCCCTTCATTTCATTTATTTTATCCAATTACTATAACTTCCTTTCTCTTTCTCATTCCCTCTTTTTTCCCAATTCTTAACCAATTTTCCTTTCCTTTTCCTTTTCCTTTTCCTTTTCCTTTTCCATTTCCATCCCTTCCTTCCTTTCCTTTCATGTCGTTCCATCCAATTGTCCTGTCGTTTTTCTTCCCTTTCATCCCAATTCCTCCTTTATTTTCCTCTTATGCAATCTCGTTTCCTTTCCTCAATCTCTGCATCATTAATTCTTCCTCCTCTTGTTCTCTATCATTCTCTCTCTCTCTCTCCTGTCACTTCTTGGTCTTCTTTCTCTCAGGCGGTGTGTGTATTGCTCAATCTCTCAAGATCCCCAGAGAGCCCAGACTTGGAGAATTCGACAAGATCATCCTGCGGCTACTGGAGACACCCAACGCTCGAGCCATCGTCATGTTTGCGAATGAAGATGACATCAGGTGTCTTTATCAATAGATGTCTTTGCTTCCACATATTCACAGATGTATATTTAATAATGGTAATCTATCCTGGTAATATGCTGGAAAAAAAGAATAGAAGATTCATGAGAAAAGAGATTCATGAGCAATTTTGTTTGGTCCAATTTTTTATATCTATTTCGATATAAGAAAAAAAAAGAACGTTTGGCATAGAGATTGATTACTACAATGAACAATTTACAATGAACAATGAACAAGTATTTGCTTATTAACGTATTTTGCTAATAGGCACATACAGTATTTGGGTGCTAATTAGTACTTGCAAATATTCTGCACGACCATATTCTTAATCCTACACAATATTTTAATTTAACCTCACTAGCTATTTATAAACAGTTATTATGGGTTTGTTGAGGCAAAACTTGTTGTTAATAGTTAATGGTGAGAACTGGACCTTAAATGTAAAGTGTGACAGAATGTACTTACTCAAATTTTTGTTTTGACATTTCCTCTATTTTCCCTCTTTAGTTACCTCATAACTATTAACCATGGTGGTAACACTTTATTTTGATCCACTTTCAAAGTAACTTTGTAACTACATGTCAACTAATTCTCATTCCATCACCCATCACAGGAATAAAATATATTTTAAGTATTTTAAAAATTTTAATATTTTAAAAAATTCTATTTTATTAAAATAAAAAATGGTTTTTAAAATAGTAGTTTTTTAAAATTAATAATAAAACTGTGTTAAATAAATGTATTTTGATCAAATAAATAAAAACAAAATATGTATTTTAAATCTTACAATCCCCAAATGTTTAAACAGTAGTATTTGGCCCTTATATATTTTATATAAAATATGTGAAAACGCTTATAAGTAAACTTGCATTTAGGTGGTCTAGAAGTTAATAAATGCATTGGAAATTCACTAAAACCCATAAGAAGTCCAATTTTTACTTCAAATGGTCTTTAAGTCAGATCTGCTGAAAAGCTACCAATTTTGGACCAACCACAGATAGTATTTAACTAGGACTTTCACAGAATTAAATTGAAGATGATGCAGTCGAGCTGTAAGTATTGCTCTTAGGAGAAAACCTCAGGAACAGGTGAAGTCAGCTATTTTCTATAATGTGCTGCCTAAGGCCTGGAGAACTCATTTTAACATAATACACTTTTCAGTAACTTTTGGCTTGGAATTTCTTGTACCTGTAGCACAGGATCAAATCAGGACCTCATATTCCAGAGAGGAATATGATGGTGGCCATGATGTCCTTTGGATGCTTGCCTATTACACTGATGACTTCAGACCAATTTCCAATTCTAAGTGTTCTAGCAGAACACTATTGACCTCAGAAAATCAGAACAAACAGGTCTGTTTGAAAGAGGTTTTATCCTCCCTGGCTTACAAGCGAATGTCTATTTTGTTTGCTCATCTTCCAGACGTGTCTTGGACGCTGCAAAGCGCAACAACCAAACAGGTCACTTCCTGTGGGTGGGATCGGACAGCTGGGGCTCTAAAATATCTCCTGTCGTCCAGCAGGAAAGCGTGGCGGAAGGTGCTATTACCATCCTTCCAAAAAGAGCATCCATAGAAGGTGAGGGTTCCTCTAATTTAGAAATTCTGATTGGATGTTTCTCTTGCAATTCCAATCCAATTCCAATGCTTATTTTCAGCCTTTGACAGATACTTCAAAAGCCGCTCCTTGTCCAACAACCGACGGAACGTTTGGTTTGCAGAGTTCTGGGAGGAGAATTTTGGATGCAAGTTAGGGATGCATGGAAAGCGTCCCGGCAGCCCCAAGAAATGCACTGGTAGGAGAAGGTTTTACATTACCATCTCTCAACCCGGTTTAGAAGTTACACTGTTCCTGAAAGAGTTCTGCTCTGCCTGGGGGGGAAAGTAGTCCATCATGCTGACAATGGATTGGACCTCTTTGAGGATTCAGTGTTTATCGTTGTTGAGAAGATCAATTAAGACATCAGACACAAGAGATTCTGTTTAGAAAGTAACTGGTAAATCCTTAAATAAACAGAAGAGTCTTACTGACATCTGTGTATGCTAACATGAGCACACACACACACACACACACACAGAGGAGGTCAAAATCTTCCCGTCTTTACAATCTGACAGTCCTTCCAAACTTTGATTGATTTACTCAGAGACTACCTGGGTTGTTTAAGCAGAAGCTTAGCTTTTATTTACACCTCTACATTTCCTTTCACTTGTACTCCAACATAAGTCAACACAAAGGCAACCTATTTTGCTTCTAGTTTAGTGCATGCATGCCATGTGACAACTGCTTTCTGTGTGCGTGCGTTCAGAAAACTGTATATCAGACGTTGAAAACTAACATGGCTTTAAAATTCATGTTATAGCTATAAAGACACAGTCCTATTCTGGAAAAGGGGAGCAGCAGCTCGTTTGCATTTAAATAGACATGCACAAAAACAGCGTGTTTCAGCTTCCACTCAAAATAGGCATTTTCAAAATGAACTGTGGGGTATTTTTAAGGAGAAACATCACAGACACATTCTGGGGACAACTGAGACTTATATGAGATATTGTAAAAAGGGGCATAATATGTCTCCTTTTTATCGAAATTCTTCAGTTTATCTCAATTTAAGCAGGTTTACCATGGTGACAGTTTTGCTCTTGTCCCCTCTTGTCACTTAATTCTGCTTCTTTCCTGTATGTACCTCTTGTATACACCTACACAGAGCAGATGGACATTTGGGGTCCTTTTATGAAAGCATGGTTATTGTTCTGGCATGGTGATTTGACATAATGAGAATAATTACATAGCTGTGGATGCGGCACATAGCTGTCTCTCTTGCTCTCTCGCTCTCTCCTTCTGAATGATCTGTAAGGAGATGCTCAGACTACGCTTCACTGCAGATGGATGCCTCTGTCAACAGCACACTGGCAGAAATGCTGATTACCATCATCTATTCCTTAAAGTAGTACGAAGAGGGAGAGCTATTAAACCATGACAAAAAGATGCTCTTTTTGTCACATAACAAAAACAGACGCCGAGAGATCCCAGCTGTCAGGGGCCGCGCAACGCCGGGGCTGAGGAAATGTAGATTTGAATAGAAGCAATAAAGATGCCCGAAGACACATACATAGGGACACAAATACACCATTATATCAGTTTCTAAGTATACAAATACTGCAATACATACAAAATGAAGCGGCATTAGCTGGGGATTTAACTATCCAATGTAATGTTCTGAGACATATGCAGTGAGATAATATCAGTATGTAACCCATACTGAACATTAGCTGCACAGAAATATCAACCTGATCTTAGTTAGTGTCACGGGGCTCACGGAAAACATTACAATGTATGTCAGTGACAGGCATCAGCCATAATCCACATACGGATAACCGGATTAAATTCCTTAGTAACGACTTAAAACACCGTTCAAACCACATAGCGGCTCTTTATCAACACCTTGGCAATTTAGCAACCACAAGGCAACAACCTAGTAACCTCCGTCAAGACACACACTAAAATGTTGTTGTTAACCACTTAGCCGTATAAAAAACTGCAAAAGAAATTGCTGTTTAAGAATTATTTGCCTGTTATCTTTGAGATATGCATCTGCACCTTCCAGCTGTTTTTTTTTTTTTTTTTGGCTGAGAGGGGGTCAAAAGGGCCAATTCAAGTCACACGATGGTGATGCACCACTGATTCTGTTTCAGCACATCTCCCAGGCAGCCTCATAGACAAGCAATTGTGAATCCGAGCACTCAATGCCATAGTGTTATATTTAGTAGAGCAGTGATGCTTTCCTGTCTGAGCTGTTAGCGGAGGTAGCAAGCCGTGAGAATGCATCAGTTCACTTTAGGGGATCTCTGTCATGGTATTCACTTAAGCTATATCCTGATTTAGACTTCATAAACTCTCCATGCATGCAGTCAGTTTAGAAAGAAAATAGACTGTACTGGAAGAAGAAATAAAGTGGACAAACTCGTTGCAAATACGGTAGATAGAAAAACATAGCAGTTAAATATAATGTTTGAAGAGAAGATGTAGTTAGATGTAGTCTGATTGCATTTGTGTTGGCTGTATAAATAATTGCATAGTGGTTAAAGTGTCAAACCAAATATCTTAGAATATCTTAGAGATATGCTGAGCCTAGCTACACTCAGCATAGCAATGTTTTAAAAACTCAAGTTAAAGTTCAGTGTTTGAAGAAAGGATCTATTCCTCTTTATATGAGGCATGTTAAGTAAAGCAACAGAAAGTCACAGCTGGGCACCACATCCTCATTGCAATATAAAGAAAACTTTAGCTATCTCATAGCAACAGACTTAACTAACAACTAACACGTGACCAGCCAACACAGTCTCACGAGCAATTCGTACATAGTCATACGAGGTGCCAAATTTGTGCCAATTCGTACTAATTCGTACGACCTCAAGTTTAAGGGCGGGGTTATGTTTAGGTAATTCCTACTAATTCATACGAATTGGCATCTTGTAAAATACGTACGATTTAGAATAAATCGTTTGAATTTGTACGAGTGAGGTCATACAAATTCCTACGAATTAGCCGCCTCGTAAAAATATGTTCGAATTGCTGTGAGTTCAGGTTGGACCAGCATAAACCAGCTAAGACCAGCCAACCCTGCTGAAAAAAACAGCATATGCAGGTTGGGTATTGATAGGTTTTGATGCTGGGATGCTGGTTTAAGTTGGTTTATGTTGGTTTTAGTTGGTTGTTTTGCTGGTGTATGCTGGTCCTTTGCCAGCATGTGACCAGCATAAACCAGCAAAAGACCAGCATAAACCAGCAACCAAAACACCAAACGAGTGCCAAATCATGCCACGTCTTTTAAATATGAACACACTGTTTTTTATGAGTGTAAGCACACCAGTGGTGCAATTTCACATCTGTCTGTGCCGCCTAGCAATGATTGAAAACAATGTAAAGATGTGGATGTAAGGAAATCACCGCGGCGATGTGCCGTGTGTGATGGGCTTTAGGATGCCCTGGTAACTGCATGGCAACAACTCAAAAAACACTCAGAACACCTGCATAGCAACACACTACTGTAAAACACCAAGAACAGAGTAATAACTGCATGGCTACCAACTTAAACACTCAGAACAACCCAGTAATTGCATAGCAACAGACAAAAACACCAAGAACAGAATAGTAGCTAGTGGAAAAAAAAAGCCCTAGTAACTGCAAAGCAACAAACTAAACACACTCAGTAAGCCCTAGTAACTGCATAGCAACAAACTAAAAGCAAAACTGAAAACACCCTAGTAACTGCATGACAACAACCTCAAAGACACTCAAAACACCCTAGTAACTGCATAACAAGAACCTAAAAAAACACTCAGGAAATAGTAACTGTCTGCTTAATTTATAGTCACATCAGTTGACTTGGATAAAATTAGCATTATATATCGAAATAAAATGTCTCCTGAGAAGTACATTTTGCTGACTACAGCATCTTCCAGACAGAACAAGTCAAGAAGACAGTGATCTTTCGTTTATTCTGACTCTTCATAAGACAAGTACTTGAGGCTAAATCCCATGGAAAGATGTCAGGCAAATGAAACTGGATTTACAAAATGTGCGGCGAAGGGTTTCCTGGAGTACAACGAATGAGCGAAATCTCTGGACTCAGCTTGCCTGCAGAAGAAGGCGTATTTTGACTAGCAAGGAATTGAGTTTGAAAGCGGACTGTGTGTAAGACTTATCTGTGGGATTGAGGCAGGCAGCGGCGGTCTGAATTGATTTTATGATCAGCCAGAGATTGAGGTTTGGAGGAGCCGGTGAGGCAGCTTTTATCAGAGGCGGTCTGTGCAGTAATCAAACAGCTGACTCTGCAACACGTGTGGTCAGCGTTCACCTGCGTGTGTGAAGAGCAAAGAGAGCTCTGTGAATATAAGATTAACCCTGTGAAAGTGCTGATATCACACGGTTTGCTTTCAAATGTTGCAGCTTGTCTCTCTAAGGCAGGCAGTGTATAGATGTCTGTGGTTGTGGGATACATCTATGTGTCCTACATGTTGCATCAGACCTGGCAGGGAAGCTAATGGAGTTTGATTTTGTATTCTGTTACATTCGCTTCTTACGAGATGTGGGTGCTATAAACTGCGTGTGAATGTTACCAGCTAGAAATCCTGTGTACTGACCAGTTGTATGTGATTTGCCTTTTTAAAGTGATATCATTTTTTTTTTTTTTTTTTTTTATTAAAATCAACTACATATATTTTCTTAAAGGAATAGTTATAGAAATAGTCCTCATATCATAAACATAACACATTTTGAAAAATGCTGTTTTATGGTCGAAAAAAATACCTAATGATCAATCAAATTTAATTGATTTTGATTAGAGTAATTTCATTTCAAAGAACTACCCATATAGCACATGCATGTCTGTAAGATGTCTGTTTAAGATTGCTGTGTCTGAAAAGCATCTGCTATGTACAAACATCTGTAAAATGCCTGTTTTACATACATTTTAAATAATAATCATCTTAAAGAAATTTTCTAACTACCTGGCATTTAACAGGAAACGTCCTAGAGATGTATTGCAGGTGAGCAAATTCTCTAAAACATACATCTTCCAGATTTAAACACACATCAGTTAGACATCTCTGAGATGTATGTGTGATATCAGGGTAACGAATAATGTAAATAATGACAACATTTTTATAAACTGTACCTTTAACAAATGTTCTTATTGTTATGGTGTTCGCAAATGACTTTTCTTCATGGCTGACATCATCAAGGGCGCTTAAGTTTTACTAACAGTAGTGATATTATAATCATGGAAGAATCACTGTTTGTTCATGAAATGAAAATCTTTTAAGAGAAGAAATCCTTAGTCATTTTTGATTAATTCATTCTGAAAGTTGTTTGGTCCAAGTCCAAGAGTCAGTTTCTGTCACTTGTTTTATTAGCTGGTTTCAATAGCTTGATATAAGTGATGCAGTTTAAAATATATCAAAGTAATGGAAAAAAATATATATTTGTACTTTGTCTATTGTATCAATAATACCTTGTGGCACTTAAACTTTTTAGAGCCTCTTAATAGATATGTAAGTAATAAGTAATACTACTTGTTTTGGTTGTGTTTATTAATGAATCGAATAAATGACTAAATAATTCACTGATTCCCAAGACAAATCAGACATAAACAATATTGCTAAAACATTTATAAACGCCTCTACCGTGACCACGCTCTGAAACTGCTATGAAAACCATAAACGAAGTGCTGATACGTCAGGAAGTATATGAGCAAGTGAGAATCAGTGCACGCCAGCCCTCAGGCATGAAGCAAGCGCCCAGGAGGGGGCGCAGGGGGTGTGGCAAAGGACGCAGTGTCTCATTCCTTCAAGGAACAGGGGTTATATTCATAACCCTGAGACGTTCTTTTTCAGGAACTTGAACTGCGTCCAAAAATGCTTTGGGAATGAGATACCCAGACTCCCAAGCCCCCGCCTGTGTGGATGCAGACGACCAACCCGCTGCTCTGCAGATGTCCGGAACCGAGACACCTGCCAAAAAGGCCTTTGAGGCCACCACACCTCTAGTTAAGTAAGCTCTGACACCCATCGGCGAGGGGAGACCAGAAGACTCGTAAGACATGGAGATAGTCTCCACTATCCTTCTGCTCAGGTTCTGCTTTGAGGCAGGACAACCCCTACAAGGAGGACCAACGCACACCAGCAACTGGTCCGACTTCCTCCAAAGAGCACCTTAAGTGTGGAGTGGGCTGACCCTGTGGACAGTCTAGTCTGCAGGAACTCC
Source organism: Enteromius treurensis (assembly GCA_032275025.1). Lineage (NCBI taxonomy): Eukaryota > Metazoa > Chordata > Actinopteri > Cypriniformes > Cyprinidae > Enteromius > Enteromius treurensis. Next base: position 11,037,828 of record JAUCMU010000053.1, on the reverse strand, counting down.
AGAACCACGCTAGTCGGGCAGTTAACTGGGTCCTGATGATGGCTATTACACCAGGAAGTGAAGAGCCTTCACTTCAGCGCTTAGAATTTCCTCGTAGAAGGAGCTCTGGATTGTAGTATAGTCTGAACAACCTCGGTTGACAAACCAGTAGCTATGAGAAGTGCCCCCTCAGAGGCCACACTCATAGTTTCAGTGTTTCCGGGCAAGGGTGAAATACCGACCCCCCACTTGAGACAGAAGGTCTCTCCTGATCATAATCTCCCATGGAGAGCCGTCGAGGAGAGTAACTAGGTCCGAAAACCAAACCCGCCCCAGCCAACGTGGGGGACTCTCTCCAGAACTCCTGGGATCAGAGATATCGGGGGAAAAGCATACAGACGGAGCCTCGGCCATGTCTGTGCCCTAGCATCTAGACCCAACGGAGCTGGGTGAACTAGAGAGAACCAGAGGGGACATTGTGCACTCTGTTGAGTCGCAACAAGTCTCCTCGGCTCTGTAGAAGATTGTCCAGATTCGCTGCACAACATCTGGATGCAATCTCCACTCCCCGGGCCTCAGCCTCTGTCTCGACAGGATATCTGCTCCCACATTTAAGTGCCCCAGGACATAGACTGCTTTCAACGAAAGGAGCCTGCCCTGAGACCCAACCAGAATCTGGCGCGCCAACTTGTTTAAGGGCCGTGAACACAGACCTCCTGCTGGTTGACCACAGGCCAAGCAGCCACTCATGACCACCATAACTGGTGAGGGACGTGTCAACCGTCCATGTGACGCAGCGACACCGAGTCCCTCAAGACCAGGCCCGATTTAGGAACTAAAAGTTCCTCCATCTAACCAAGACTCGCACACTCCGTCGGGAGATCTTGACCATATGAGAGGAATTTTCTTCGAAGAAAACCCTTGTCTCTGATCACTGCAATGTTTAGGGTACAGCATGCCTAGCGAAATCACTTATAGTCAGTGAATGGTTCCCCACTCTTTTGACTATCGTGAAACTCGAGTCAACTCGAGCGAGAGATAATCGTGCTGAATTCCAGATACGCCCAGGATAAGTGGTTGTGCTGTGGTCAAAAATACGAAAACCCTGAAGCTGCAAAGGAGCTAGGGCTGCATCTACCATTTTTGAAAAATGAACAGGGCCACAAGAAAAGACCATCATTGGTAAGCTCTTTCCTCAAAAAGCAAACCTCAATGAGTCTGTACGTGAAGCACACGTATCAACTGTATCATGACAAACCAGTCCTCAGACCTGATTCGGAACATGACCTTAGTGTAAGCACACCGAACTCCAGCTGACCGACTGAATAGTTCAGTTGCCTGAGATCTAAACTGGGCCTCAGCCCTCACTACCCAGGGCAGTCCCTCGAGACTGACTTCTGATGGAAAAACAGCACCTGTCCCACCCCTCTGGCTCGCCAACAAGTGTGGAACAGACTGCTGGAACACCCCTCGGGGAAAGTACACACCCCAGCTTCACTGAGATGCGACCCAGCTGTAGGTGGTTGATCTCAGCCAAGAGGAGCTGAACTATTTGGTCAAAGCTCTGCAGTTTAATTTACAATGTGCACCTTACTCAGCCAGTCTTCCTGCATATCTGACTCATCAGAAGAATGCAGCATATGACCCACTACCAACACGCCGTCAGTAACGACTTGGTGCAATGGCTGAGTCTTCAACACGTAGCCACACCAGGTGGTAGAGAGCTTGAAAGCATCTACTCAACCCAATGTAATGCTACGGAAATTGGCTGAGCTTTTTATATTTATTTTTACCCTGCTTCGCCTCTGCGGCAGCGTGGGACTTCACCACCAGAAACGCTGGTGACGGCTTCTTCCCCCAAGAAGAAACCTCTAGGGAGCAGGGTAAGCGAGCTTCCTTATATTCCAGAGAGCAGCCACCACATGCTCCAAGCAAAACAAGTACTGCACTGCAAAGGCGGGAATCCAACTCAGGTCTCCCATGTGGGAGACGAGGAATCTACCACCATACCAACAGGGAAACCGCTTTCCTACCCGAGGCTTGCTCTCTCTGACTGGGATCAGCGATCTTTTTTTAGTGTAACCACAGCTCTACAAACGCGGAACACACAGATAAAGGCTACTTCTCTCAAGAAGAAACGCATAGCTAGCAGAAAGAGCTTTCACCACATGTTCTGAGCAGTAAAAACATTGCTTGCACTAGCCGACATCGAACCCCGGTCTCATTCTACCACTGCCCTACCAAAGCTGCCTCACGGGTCCCGCGAATGCTGTTACGACTCCACCTCGGCGGCAGCGCAGCAAGCACACGCGGAAACCTTGAGAAAATTGTGACCGGGGAGAATGAAGAAGCGGTATGTAGACTGCTTTCCCCGGGAAGAAGTGACCGTTTTTTAGCGGTGCTTCATTACCCAGAGAGATGCCTTTGCTAGATCTAATCGGATGGGAAAGAAAAAGGGGATCGCCCATTTCAATCCCTTCCATTAGATCTGTCTGCAAGCCCATGAATGCAGCTACAACTCTGCCTCAGCAGAAGTCGCGATCCGCACAAGAGTAGCCGTGACTCCGCCTCGGCGGCAGCACGGGATACACTTGCTAGATAGATAGGGAAATACCCGTCTTAATTCCTAATGTCCAACCCACAGTCAAGGTCTTGGCAAGCATAGAGTCAATGACACAAAAGCAATAAAAGACAGTGAACATGGGAAGAGTCTGTTATCTAGCAGGGACCAGAGGAGGGGGAAAACAGAGCAGGAGGCCAGTCTGAGATTCATTTTCCTTCTCTTTCAACTGCTTAATTTAACAAGTGGCATGTGTGAACCATTAGGACTGGACAATTTCCCAGGAAAGTGAGAGTGCTGTTGAGGTGGATGCATTGAGATGAATTCCAGAGACCTTGAGCTAATGAGCACATGTGAAGGCATGTCACCATAAAGAGCATCTACAGAGCTCACGGGCCTGTCAACGGTAACCAAAGAAGAGCTCTTTGGGCATAGGATCAACGCGCCACAGACTAATGCAGTGGAAAAGCACCTCTGCGCCCAGGGAAATTTCAAAACAGACCCAATCAAAAAATGTATGTAAACATTCATCCAATTCCAAAATGAAAACAAAAAGCAAGCATTTACAAACTAAAGTGAGACAAAACAGACCAATGGGAAAAAGTGAAATGAGCACAAAATGGCATATTTGTGTAGTTCTTAACAGGCTTTCCCATTTATTTCATGACAGTTTGAATTCATTGTTTAAAAACCTACAATCAGTCAGAGCAAGGCTTTTACTTTTACAGTGATATTTGGTACTGTGGAAAACTAGTGTGATCTCAACTTAAGGAACATCTGCAATTGATGTGAAAACTATGTATGAATTGGAATTAAAGTCAAAAGACATATTGGACTAGAAAAATGTTATTCATACAAATTAGGCTGTCTAAACCCATTGTCAGCTGGTTAAAAATTTGGTTTGTTTATAACTCTATATGAATTTCAGATTAATATTAGATTGATTTGGAGCACATGCTGTATTCTAATGGGGATGTCAATCATTACATGCACACTGATGATGATTTGGGTAAAAAGTAACCAAGATCGGGTTATTTTGGCAACCAAGCACTTTATTTTCAGTTTTTCAGTTCCTATTCGAAGTCACTGGTCACTGCTTTAGTGATTCTGGTGTAAAAGAAAATGCTCAGACAAAACCTTTCAGTTTTAAAAGAACACACTTCTCAATGTATAAAAATTCTCTTTCCTTTCTGTTTTAATTAGTTTTCTTATAATTTCCAAACATATTTATGTCATAAGCACTGCGCACACAGATAGACAAAGTGGCACTCAGAGAGTGGATGGAACTTGATGTTCATGCCTTCTTTTAAGTCCGCTTTCCCAACCCAACACCATTAGGTTACTGATTGCTAACTTTAATTAACCTAAATTAACCTACTCAACCTTACTCAACAGTCTCAGCTTTTTTTTTTTTTTTTTTTTTGAATGTACAATGTGCTGATTTCTCATGAATTTGTTCCATGAGATTAGTAAATGAAGGTCCACTCCTAAACCTATTGACAGGGCATAAGCAAATTGTGTGAAAACAAAAATAATACAATTTCATAGTAATTAGCCAACCAATTGTCAATAATGTACCTAAATTGTAATAAAATACCAAATGTAATTACCAACAGCCATAAGAAACACAACTGAACCAACTAATCAAGGTCTTCATGATAACTTGACACTTGCAATCAAGTGAAGTGTGTTGGGGCAAGTTAGAGTTAAACTCGGGACACTGGCCCTCCATGAGCAGGGTTTGTCCTATGGTAGAACCTACATTAACAAGTCCAAATCTGTATGAATTTATATATATATATAATACTGCTGAACACAAAAAGAGATGTTTCAAGTAACAAAACTCTTTTTGATCCCCACTGTATCCCCATAGTATTTTTCTCCCATACTATAATAGTCAGTGGCTAAAAATAACTGTTTACCAGCATTCTTCAAACACAACCTTTTAACAGAAATTTCATGTTTGGGTGAGCTATCCATTTAACGCCCTGGCTTAGTGTCACATGCCTGTCTAACGTACAAAGGACAACCACACAGAACATTTCATAACCCTTATCTAAATCAGATGTTTGAAAATTCTGAAAAGAGAGGATTGTACATGTTATAAAGGGTTTGAGACAGGTACTGTAATTATAAGACTTGAAAGAATGATTCATAACTTGTCAAAGTGGCCAAACACAAGAGTTATTTAGTTGTCCAAAAAATGTGAAAAATACCAAATGTAAACAGAATCAAAGTCATGCTATTAATCATAGTTTCAGAAATGCTTTTTATAAAATACAATGAAACTGGTTTGGTTAACGCTCATGTGCCTCAAAGCAAGCATATGAAAGAAAACAAATTAAAGAATTGTTTTTTTAGGTGGATGTATGCTTTTTGGGAACTAAGTCATGCAGGATAGTTCTGGAAGACAATTTGACTCAAAAAACACCTTGAGCAAGTGAAAAAACTTTGCAGTGCTTTTTTCTCCATTTCCATCACTCCCATCTGATGCAATACTTCATAATGCGCATAAAAACTGGATGATAGAAACATAAACAAAATATGCTCCCACAATCTGCTCTGCTGGTTTCTCTGCTCTTCAATCCCCAGCAACCCACCACTTTATCCCCAAACTTAGAGGCCCCTTCTTTTCCAAGTACAGGGTCTTTGAAGAGTGCAAAGAGGGCACATACTGTAGGATCTATATCAGCCACTGCTTAATTTTCCATCAAGCCGCCCCCCAACCACGAGCACCAGCAAAAAAATGCCTATAAGACTCAGAGTGCTGCAGTCTGACCTCAGCAGGAAACGGGGGCTGAGGTTTGAGGTAGGGGGGTGTTGTTTTTAATGAGCATGAGACCCGGAGGCAAAGAGGTGTTTCATATATAGGGGTCCCACAGGGCTCCCGTAACTCCTGCCTCCTGGGGAGAACCTGAAGCTTAAGGGGAATGTAAGAGGAGGCTGTACATGTCGACTGATTTCGATTTCAAGATGAACCTGAATTAGTTATACACCTTGGTTTAAGGGGAAGCAAGGTTGTTGAGGTTTGCTTCTCATTTAGGATTCAAGATACTTTATTTGTCACATGCATAGTCATACAGGTACAACACATAGTGAAATGTATCCAGAACTGCTTCTTTGATTGAGCAGAACTTACAAATAAGTAAATTATAAATACAAATCTAAATATCCTGAAACATAGATCTAGTTTAAATGTTAGTACAATTTTTTAATTTTTATCACAATCTGAAAGTATGTAAGCGCCATGAACGAGACTGAATGTGTTCAGATCCATTTGCTTTATATTTAATGAACAAACTCACAATGTAGAGTACAAACAGGCAGCGTTGATCACCAGCATACAGAGTTGATAGAGGCAGAGACGAGAGAATGGTCACAAACGTAGCGTAGGTCGTAATCACAGTAAACACAGTCCATAGAGCGAGACAAAGGCAGATATCCAAAAACAGGCAAGGTCAGCAACGGTAAATCCAAAATACATAGTCTTTATGGAGCTCGGGGGGTTCGGGCACCTCAACCAGCTCTGGCGCTTCTGGTAAAAACGAATCAGGCTCACCCACTGGCGCGGGCGGATCTGGCCACCAGGGGTCCGGATCACAGACCGGGTCTGGCAGATCCGGCCACACGAAACCCAAATCACAAACCGACATTTCAGAACACGGCTCTTCGTACCGTGCTACGGGGTTATGACCCATTCTGTGCGGGCTAGGAAGCGCAAGGACCTTCTGCAGCTCGTCAGGCTGCAAAACCGGGACCGACTGGACAACACACAGCTCCTCGTACTGTGCTACAGGGTTATGACCCATTCCGTGCGGGCCAGGAACCGCGAGGACCTTCTGCAGCTCGTCAGGCTGCGTAACCAGGACTGACTGGACTATACACGGCTCCTCTCGTCGTGCTACGGGACCAAAATCCGCCACTGGTGGGTCCAGAACCACTGAAATGAATGACCGCTCTCTCGGCTGTGATACCGGGACCGACTGGACACCACACAGCCCCTCTCGCTGGAAAACGGTGTTGGAACCCATCACTAGCAGATAAGGAGTCGCTAGGATGGGTGACAGCTCCCCTAGCTGTGATTCCGGACCTGACTGAACACCACACAGCTCCTCTCGCTGTAACATGATGTTGGCATCCATTACTAGTGGATCAGGAATCGCTTGGATGGCAGACAATTCCTCTGGTTGAGCGACAGGAACCGGCTGGACAGTGAACTGTTCTTTTTGCGGTGAAATAGGCGCTGCTGATGCTGCCGAGTTTGTGCTCGAACTCGGCAGCATCAGCCATCTTGTTACAGAGTTCAAAAATCATGCTGATTTTATAGAGAGCGTCAGGTTGGCTGATGGTTGACTAATCATGTTGTTGCCCATGCACCTCCTCATCAACCTCACCCACAATGAATGTCGATCCGCAGATCAAAAGCACCGCGTCTATGAGTTCGGTGAGAGTCCATGCCGGGTCCTGCTCAACCAACTCGTCGAGGATTTCCAGGTCGAGCCCCATCAAAAAACAGTCCTTGATTTTCTCATCATCTGCCCGAACAAAGTGACTGTAGGTAACAAACTCCTATACATAATCCTCTATACAGCACCCTTGCTGGAAAATAGAGCAAAGACGCCGCAACGAATCCCGGCCGTGCACGAAGCGTTTATGAGAATATTTGCTGGATCCCATTTGGCTGATCATTCTGTCATGAACGAGACTGAATGCGTTCAGATCCATTTATATTTAATGAACAAACTCACAAGGCAGAGTACAAACAGGCAGTTTTGATCACCAGCATACAGAGTTGATAGAGGCAGAGACGAGAGAATGGTCACAAACGTAGCGTAGGTTGTAATCACAGTGAACACAGTCTATAGAGCGAGACAAAGGCAGATATCCAAAAACAGGCAAGGTCAGCAACGGTAAACCTAAAATACAAAGAACAAAGAGACACAAAATGCTTACAAAGGGGGAAAACACCACAATGATCTGCGATTATACTGAGGAGAACGGGCAACTAAATACACACACTGATTAGGCAATGGGGTGGAGACTTTGAGTGAACAACCATGACAACAGATGAGTGAGGCGGTGACATGAATGGGAACCGTGACAACATATAAGGTGGGCGGAGACAAGAGTTCATTAATTATTAGTTCATACATACAACGGGGACACAAAACACAGACACAGATCACAGATGACTGGAGTGTCATCCCAATAAGGACTGACACATCCAGCTGATCATAACAGTAAGGTGTAAGGTAAAATGTAAGGTTTTTAATATATATTTATTTATATAGTGTAGCAGCAGTGTGTGCAATGTGCAAATTAAATATGCAAATTATATGTTAAAGTGCATTTTGCTGTACTAGTGTTACATCCACGCCAGGCTTCACCCTCACTTCCACTCAACATTCTCAATCCCCAGACTATTAACCAGCCACACCTGCCCATGTCACCTGTCTCCAATCACCACACCACATATAAGGCACACTCACCAGCTTACTCACTTTCTGAGCTTGTTTGTCGTAAGTGGACTCTCTCAATACTCTCTACTCCTAATACTTACCTCTGTGCTTACCTGTTCCTCTCCAGTGATCTCCGATATCATGCATATTAATAGAATATCCGATATCCTCTGGATCTCCTCCAAGTCTTCGTGACTCTTCTCCAAGTTCTCCAAAGTGGTGTGTGGTTGTGGTCTCCGGTGTGTGCCATTCCTTCTCCGATCGCCAGCCTAAGGCAAAGAAAAGACCCTTTAAGTTCACTTGCATTGTTGATTTAGGTTGGATCAAGCTACCTCATTATTTACCTTCATTCTGCTGTGAACAAGACTTTCTGTTGAATAAATACTGTTATATTGACTTCCGTGTCCGTCCACTTCCTAACAACTAGCACCGCGATATTAGAACAGAGCAGAGTAATTTGGCAAAGTAATGTAAACAGTATGAAAGTTCTTAAATACAAATGGGTATGATGTGAGCTTTTTTTTTTTTATAATGATTCGGTATGGTATGGGGGGAATGGTGGCATGTTCTGGTTTAGGACTCGGATGGCCTGAACATAAAAGCTTCTCCTAAGTCTCTCAGTTTTGGCCCTGATGGCGCAGAACCTTCTGCCTGATTGCAAAAGTTGAAACAGTCTGTTACTGGGGTGGATGAGCCCTTTAATATCTGAACTGCTCTGGACCGACATCTCCTGGTGTAAATGTCCTGTAGGGAAGGGAGAACGTAGCGTTCTGCTACACATATCACTCTCTGAAGAGCTTTTCGGTCCTGAACACAGCTATTCCCATACCAGGATGCGATGTTCTGTGTGAGGATGCTCTCCACAGGGTCTGCATAAAAAGTCCTGAGGATCGCTGGAGAGATCCTGAACTTCCTCAGTTGTCAGAGGTGGTACAGGCACTGCCTAGTCTTTTTGGACTGGACCTGGATGTGAGCACTCCATGTCAGGTCTGAGGAGATGTGGACGCAGAGATACTTGAAAGACGGCACCCTTTCCACTGGAGCTCCGTTAATGATAAGGGGCTCGTGGTCTGGCTGCTGACTCCCTCTGTAGTCCACTACCAGCTCCTTGGTCTTCCCTACTTTCAGCTGGAGGTGGTTGTCCTGACCATGTTCTTCACCTCATCCATGTAGGCCGACTCATTATTTTTGGTGATGAGGCCCAACACCACTGTTTCATCGGCAAAAAACGTGCAATGGTATTTGAGCTATGAGTAACCACACAGTCAGAGGTGTAGAGGGAGTCCAGCAGTGGGGAGAGTATTTTGGTGGTGATGCTGTCCGAGACACACCTACCCACCCTCACCACCAGTTCTTGCAAGGCCACTCTTCTGAAAGAGGTCATACGGAAGTTTATACGGTTCTTTAGGGTTTTAAAGTGCTTTTATTATATTTTAGGTGCTCCTAATTTTGTTTTGGGAATGTTTTACAATAGCTTTACATGAATGCAAGGTAAAAAGCGCTTTTTTTCGTCTAAATATGTGTTTAATATCACCTCATTTTCCTGCGATTTCCAGTCTCTCTATTCTTTCTGTAAGCCTACTCTGCTCTGATTGGTCAGATGACTTAGTCTGTTGTGACTGGTCATCCACACAAAGCGGGTCAGAAACGACAGGCCCAACTAACAAAAAAACAAAAAAAAACAATGTAAAATAAGGCATTAATTTGCACCAAATTGCTACTAACTACATTATTTTCTACATTATTTTTATTGACAGGATTTCTAGGCGCAGTCGGGAGCTGGAGGGGGTCCGGTTTGGGGTACACAGGATCTCATCTCTGCTTTTTGTGTGAAGCGGTTGGGATGAGAATCAGCACCTCCAAATCTGAGGCCATGGTTCTCAGCTGGAAAAGGGATGGAAGGAACTAGAAATCGACAGACGGATCGGTGCAGCTTCTGCAGTAACGCGGTCTATGTACCAGTCTGTTGAGTTGAGCTCTCGATTTACCGGTCAATTTGCGTTCCTACTCTCATTTATGGTCATAAGCTTTGGGTCATGACCGAAAGAATAAGATCCCAGATACAGGCGGCCGAAATTAGTTTCCTCTGTATCGCTCCCTTAGAGATAGGGTGAGGAGTTTGGTCATTCGGGAGGAGCTTGAAGTAGATCCACTGCTCCTACACATCGAGAGAGGCCAGCTGAGGTGACTCTGTCATCTGTTCCGAATTCCGCCCCCACGCCCTGGGGAGGTTTTCTGGGCATGTCCCACCGGGAGGAGGCCCGGGGAAAGGCCTAGGACAAGCTGGAGGGACTATGTCTCTCGGCTGGCCTGGGAACGCCTCGGTGTTCCCCCGGAAGAGCTGGAGGAAGTGTCTGGG
>JAUCMU010000053.1:11014165-11027371 GCA_032275025.1 Enteromius treurensis | reverse complement strand
CATACAGACAGAGCCTCAGCCATGTCTGTGCCATAGCCTCTAGACCCAATGGAGCTGGGTGAAGTAGAGAGAACCAGAGGGGACATTGTGCACTCTGTTGAGTCGCAACAGGTCTCCTTGGCTCTGTAGAAGATTGTTCAGATTCACTGCACGACATCTGAATGCAATCTCCACTCCCCGGGCCTCAGCCCCTGTCTCAACAGGATATCTGCTCCCATATTCAAGTGCCCCGGGACATAGACTGTTTTCAACGAAAGGAGTCTGCCCTGAGACCCAACCAGAATCTGGCACGCCAGCTTGTTTAAGGGGCGCTAACACGGACCTCCTGGTGGTTGCCACGGACCTCCTGGTGGTTGCCACAGGCCAAGCAGCCACTCATGACCACCCTAACTGGTGAGGGACGCGTCGACCGTCCATGTGACGCGGCAACACCAAGTCCCTCAAGACCAGGCCCGATTTAGGAACTAAAAATTCCTCCATCTAACCAAGACTCGCACACTCTGTCGGGAGATCTTGATCATATGAGGGAAATTCTCCTCGAAGAAAACCATTGTCTCTGATCACTGCATGGTTTAGGGTACAGCATGCCTAGCGAAATCACGCTAGAAGCTGCTGCCATCTAACCCGTCAGCTTTTAAGAGAACTTATAGTTAGTGAATGGCTTCCCCACTCCTCTGACTAATGTGAAAAAGCGAGTCAACTCGAGCGAGGGACAACCGTGCCCGTTCCGTGACCGAATTCCAGATCACGCCAAGATAAGTGGTCCTCTGAACTGGAGAAAGCACACTTCTCTTGGCATTTTAGTCTTGGCCCCAAATGTTCAAGTGAGCGAGGACAGCATCTCGATGCCTGTAAGCCCCGTCATTGGTAAGCTCTTTCCTCAGAAAGCAAACCTCAATGAGTCTGTACGTGAAGCACACGTATCAACTCTATTATAACAAACCAGTCCTCAGACCTGATTTGGAACACGACCTTAGTGTAAGCACACTGAACTCCAGCTGACTGACTGAATAGTTCAATTGAGATCTAAACTGGGCCTCAGCCCTCACTACCAAGGGCAGTGATGGAAAAGCAGCACCTGTCCCACCCCTTCTGGCTCGCCAACGGGTATGGGACAGACTGCTGCAACACCCCTCGGGGAAAGTATGCACCCCAGCTTCAATGAGACGCGACCCAGCTGCAGGTGATTGATCTCAACCAGGAGGAGCTGAACTATGTGGTCACAGCTCTGCAGTTTTGCTTAAAATTTGCACCTTATCAAGCCGGTCTTTCTGCATATCTGACTCATCAGAAGAATGCAGCATATGACCCATTACCAACACGCTGTCAGTAACGACTTGGTGCAACGGCTGAGTCTTCAACACATAGCCACACCAGGTGGTAGAGAGCTTAAAAACGCCTACTCAACACACTGTAATGCCACTGAAATTAGCTGAGCTTTTTTATTTTTATTATAACCCTGCTCCTCCTCTGCGGCAGTGTGGGACTTCACAACCAGAAATGCTTGTGAAGGCTACTTCCCTCAAGAAAAAAACTCTAGGGAGCAGGGTCAGTGAGCTCTCTTCTATTCCAGAGAGCAGCCACCACATGCTCCAAGCAAAACAAGTACTGCCCTATCAAGGTGGGGATCAAAATCAGGTCTCCCACACGGGAGATAAGGAATCTACCATTGTACCAACAGGGCAGCCTTGTGATGCCCTGCGAATACAGCCTCTACTCTGCCTCGGCGACAGCACAAGACACAGACGCAGACAGAGAAAGCGGCTGGCTTCCACACTAATCACATCCCACTCTTCAGAGGAGGATGAACAGTATGTGGAATGCCCTTCCCGGGAAGAAGTGACCGTTTTTTAGATGTGCTTCTGTACCCAGAGCAGCTTGTTTTTAAAGAGCAGCGGCTGTTCCAACCCCCCTGGCTCGCCAAAAAGGGTTCGAACAGACCGCTGATGCACCCCCCTCGGGGGAAGCGCACACCCCGGCTCTACTGGGACACATCTCAGAGAGAACCGTGGAGCGTGAAGAGAGCAGAAAAGGGAAGTGGGTGCCATGTACCGCGACAGAAACCGCTTCCTTTCCCGAAGGCTTGCTCTCTCCAACTGGGATCAGCGATCCTTGTTTAGTAGTTGAGAAAGAGATAGGGGAATACCCGTCTCAATCATCTTCATTGGATCTATCTGTGAGCCTCGCGAATACAAGCGCAGCTCCGCCTCAGCGACAGCGAGACTATAAACGCGGGACATGCAGATAAAGGCTACTTCTCTCGAGAAGAAACCTGTATCCAGCAGGATCAGCTCCCGAAAGAGCAGCTTTACAGTAACCACATGTTCTGAGCAGTCAAAGCATTGCCTGCACTATCCGGCATCGAACCCCGGTCTCCTGCATGGGAGGCAAAAATTCAACCACTACCCCACATAGACAGCCTCGCCAGCTTGGCAAATGAAGGTGACAATCTTAGCAGTTTCAGAGCGTTTTTGTAAGCAGTTCGAGTTCCTGAAAAGGAACTTGTTGTATCTTGCAGAAAGAGTAACTAAATAATTCATTCATTCAAAAGATTTAAGATTCAGTTTATTCACTGAGATAAATCAAAACCAGTCAGGTTTAAGGCTGAGAGTAAATGGACGGATAAAATGAAATAATGTTCCACAGTTAAAAAATGTTCTGTTCATTTTCTTTTTTCCCTGACTTGCGAGGGTCAATTACAGTTTTTCATACTATTTAAATTTGCACAACAGTTAATGCATTTCTCAAAACAATTAGTTCAAACTGCAAAACCTAGTTGATCACCAGCAAAAGCGTGTCACTTGCTCAAAATGGATAGTTCATTCCTCAAAAGCAAGTATTCATGTCAATGAAAGTGTCAGTATCATCAAGATGAAAAGTCCTGACATTGTTTATGAACAAGACAGTGAAATGGCCCTGTTATGTTTTCATTATGACAGTTTACTCTGTACATTTTTTACAATGCAATAAAGTCACACTTACTGAAAATGCTCAAGACAGCACTATATACTATTTGCACAGCAATTTGAAAACTACAGTAAAAGTTAGACATTACTGTATATAGTGAGGTATCGGAATACAAGACACTGAATATGTATGTTTCACATTTTTACTGCATATGCTCTTTGCAGTTCTAATTTACTATATTCAAAGCATTGTGCAAACGATTCAATTTAGAAGACATTTTCAGGAAAAAAAAAGAATTCATTTTTTTTTTCAAATTTGCTTGACAGATTTTGACAACTAGTTTCATTTTTGTATGTAAAGACTCAAGCAATGAACTGAGGACTATTAGTTTTATCTGGAATGACTATTCAGCAAGTGCTGAAACAAGTTTATTTTATTTTGACTGACATGACATAAGTAAATCATAATGTTATAAAACAGCGGAGAGTTGTATGAAGGCAATTGAAGCATGTCCAAAAGCATTTGCAATATGTTGGAAGAAATGAGAAACTGCTACTATGATGTGCATAAATGACTAATTGTTTTGAGAAATGCATTAAATGTAAGTACTGTTGTGAGAAATGCACCTAAGCGGCTGAAAAACTGTAATATTGATTTTTCCTGGATTAGATATTTCTGACGTGGGATATTTTAAGAAATATTCTAGGTAGCTGAAATCCCTTGTATACAAAATACCCAATGGAGGATGTGGATTGAAATGACTGGTTTTGTCACAGGGAAATTTTCTTAACAATTGTAAATATAACCAAACAGCAACTGTGCAATCCTGTCAGTTTTCAGAGACAAAAAAACTCTAATGCTTTTAGGAACAGCATATCACATGAAATACAAAGCCTGTACACTGTAAAGTTTCCTTTTAATGGATCCTATGCCACGTTGGAATTTCTCTAGCGCTCGCATCCAGAGTTCAATAAAGTCTTGTGAACTTCACAAAAGCATTTTTGTAGATCCCTGCTCTCTCTGCAGACATGGTGCAGCTGTTGCTTTATTGTAAATGTCAGGTGAGACTCCAGAGGGCATGTAGGTGCAAAGAGTTTGTATTGTAGGAGCAGGTACACCCACATCCTTTATTTTTCAGGTGCTCTGATGCTAATAACGCAGCAGTGGTACAAGTAGCCCAAAGCGATAAGCTGAATGGACCCTCACAGGGCCCTGAGTAGGCGCAGGCTCACATATGCAGGGCCAGAACTCAAAGTTAATAGCACTCACATCCCCTCACTGAAACCCCTGCCACGAAACGGGCTACTTTTTACGACTAACTTATGTGCTGAGGTAGGAGTGATTATACAGGAGTGTCAACAAAACATTCACAGTATGTTCCTTTTTGGATGAAGTGGGGAAATCTGCACGAAAGAAAGTTCTGAAAATGGATTCAGAGGTCAATCAAAGTCACAAACTTTCTGACCGAATGCTAATGTAAGACCTCCACAGGCGAAAAAGACCACGTCTGATGTTTAAACTTGTCTGATAGCTGGGCACGAGGTGGGTGTCCTTGATACCAACATTGTTCTTCTGTTCGGAATACTATATAATTTGCTCGCACAGTCATTTAAGGTAATTCGCGAGCGTTTTTGTGCGTGTGTGTTCATGCGTTGCAAACGCTTCGCTGAGTTAAGAACCACTGTGTGATAATTAGTGTTTAGTGCAAACTTCCACTCGAGCGAGGATAAGAGGACACCACGATCATTGTCAGACAATTCATTGGAGAGAACACTTTTGATAATGACTTTGAATTACCTGTGTGCTCTCGCTGTGAGTGGACGCAGTGACTTTCGGAAAATGAGGCCACGTGAAGATCCAAGTTAAAATACCCTTCTGTATCTCAATGACCTTGTTGTGTCATGGCCAGATCAACTGTTTCAAAATGTCTCGTGAAAGAAGAAAATGATACGGATAGATAGATAGTTTAAATAGAAAGACAGACAGACAGACAGACAGATAGATAGATTGATTTTTATTTTTACATATATACTGTACGTACACACACACAACACTGTTCAAAAGGTTTTGGGTCGATAAGATTGTTTAATGTTTATTGAAAGAAATCTTAAAGACATAAGTGGGGACATGAGAACGCACTGCTTAAACGGAATGACCCATTAATATTCTTTTGTCTCACGCTGAATGAAAAGCGTCCTCAAGTAAATTCCCTGGAATGTTTGGAATTCACATGAGAGCGTCTGGGGTAGGCAGCCTTTGTAATATAGCATTTTTCAGCTCTCTCGTGCACCTGCATCACAAACTTTCACTATGAAAAAGCATCTAAACGCAAAGCGGCTGTGTCGGGTCTGAGCCCCACTCATGGTGCTCGGCACTTGCCTCGCCTCTAGTAGCGCCGAACACTTTATGCGTGAGCAAAATGGGTGTCCGCGAGAAGAATGAAAGCAAGCCAAAGATGCCTGTTAAGTGGAGGGCACTTGAAGACATTTCATAAAGTATACCTTTGTCCATGCTTTTTGCCAAATGTCTCCTGTGAGTCACGGCAGAATTGAACAGCTAACTCCTCATTCTGTTCTTTTTTGCTCACAGTATGATGAGAGGAATGTGAACCACATAGTTGAAGCGTAGTATCAAATCAAGCACTTTTGATTCGGAACGATGTAACCTGTGGAAGACATCCATATATGGAGAGAATCTTTTTGAACCACATTTGAGGGCATGTTATCTTGACTATAAGCCGTTTATGCTAATCCAGGCCCCACGTACTTCTGTAGAGCAGGAAGGCTTTCATTATTTTGTCAGACAAGATTCAACAAGTATAAAAAAAAACCATCTTTTACCATGTCATTAGTGTTATTCTTTGTAGTTAGATTAATAATATAGTAATTTTTTCATTGTGCACGAGTTACTATTTCATTCTCTCGATTTAACTGTGAAGCCATTTTAGAAAAATCGAGGTAACAAATTAGTAAAAAAGTGTGCAACCAACCAACCCAGCCCTGGATGGCCCTCCGGCTCTCCGTGAACTGTGTGTGTGTCTGTTTCCATTCATTGACTCATTCCCACAAACTCATGTCTCCGCCCCGCTTGTCAGTTGTCATGGTGTTTCATTGTTGGCTCCTAGTTTTATCTGTATAAAACCCCAGATATGTTAGTGTTTGTCACGCTTCCTTCCTGTTTCTGCTCTGTGTCTGTTAATAAACAGTTTGCACATGAACCCGCATGTCTTCTCGCTTCCTGATTGTGACAGCACTATTTATAAATCGAGGAAACAAATTAGTACATAAATAGTACAAACAATTTAGCAAATCAAGGGAAAGAATTAGAAAATTGAGCACACAATTTAGCAAATCATGGAAACGAGAATAGCTAATTGAGTGCACAATTTAGCAAATCAAGGGAACAAATTAGCAAATCAAATGCTCAATTTAGATTTAGAACAGATCGTAAAATGGATGCGGAAAGCATAGCTCAAAGTTTTTCAGAGGAAACATTGGAGAAGCAGGAGACTCAATTCTCCTGAAATGTGATTTATTTGAAAGTTGTGTAGCAGTGGGTTTAAATAATTGAGTTAGGGTGGTAATACCAAAGATTTAGGTTTGAATCAAGACTTCCACGTCCCATCATACCCTTTAGAATATGGTTACGAGTACGGTTAATCCAGAGGGTTGTGTCTGCAATTAAGGAACTGTGGATAAGAACTCGTGAAATGACAGGTAAATACATTGAAGTTCCCATTATGCAGCGCAATCATTTCATGAAAGCCTCTCATTGTAATGATTAATGTTTAAGATTATCACAATTTTTCTTGTGCCTGTGCAGAACTTCTGTCACTAGCTAGTTCATAAAACTTGCCAAAGGGTTTTCAGATGCAATTGAAGGCTATATCACAGCTTGGGATGTCAGCTACCCTCGCGCAAAAACTTCAAATGAATACATAATCATTAAAACGTTGCTGCTGCAAATTATAAGTGCCATTTGTATGGAGCAAGTTCTGACGATTTAATCTAGTCAGGTAGCCATCACAGCCGTCTTCAATAAATGTCTTCATGCTTGGATTTCATTAAAACGGCAAGATTTAGCATGCCACTTTTCCATCTCCCTTCATACCTTTTCGATCCTGTCAAAAAGCGGGGCAATATTACCATCCTATGCAAATGCATGGCCTGATTTACATTCCTTTTTAATTAGAGAAGAAACAAGGTACATACGCGGGAAAAGGAATCATGCATCTGACTGCTCTGCAGCAGAAACTGCAGATATTCTGCTGTTGAGACAACAGCTCATAAAACACATTCCCATTTGTTGATGCTTACTTCAAATTGTCATTTTTAATAAGAAAAATGAGAATGTAATGAATGGAGGTGTTTCGGCTATGAAAAGCTTTAGTTTCACTTCCTCATTACTGTGAAATGTTCCATTGATTGACACTGACGGGATTCAAAAAGTCAGTTGAATTGTAAATTAGGTGATTTCTGTCATGCTATGGTCCCTGTGCAGTTAGGAGTTACTTCTTCATAATGTCTTTGTCAGTTGTACTCAAGCTGTGTTGTCTATAATGACATTTTTTCCTTCCTTCCTATCACTTCTGCAGCCGAGGATTGATAGGAAGAAGCAAAAAGGACATTTTGAGAAGCAAATTGTCACGAATCAGTGGTTAATTATTGATGTTAATTGATCCACATGTAAAGTCAAGGTACACACATTGCATTTTGGGAAATCACAGAGTCACAAAATTAGTCAATTTCTGACATTTCTTCTCTATCATGACACTTTAAAAAATGATGAACAACTGCAGATGGAATGTCACTACATTAATGGAAATGTATTCATAGCTGTCAGAAGCAAAAACGGCCTCTGATGTTGTTAATACTTTTTTCCCTTCATTAATCTTTTGATGAAAAGAAAATCTCAGTAATTAATTTGTCATTTATCTAATTTTCCCATCTAATCACGGCAGAGCTGTTTTCGTCTGGCGCGAAATGGCGATATGTGTTGGTCTCATCTGGGGCAAATTGAATTAGGCCCCGTAAATGAAGGTTAATTAAGATGCTTGTTTTAATGATTGGACTCTGTGTCCTCTACATTGCCACTCATCACTCATTTAGACAAAAGATCTTTCCCTCTAATGCCTCCAGATAATCTCAGCCTTCAGATTTGGGACTGATTATGAGAATAATGTGTGTTTGGACTGCGTTGTATGACCAGAATGGCTTGGCTTAACTGTATGCATCAAGATTGGCCTCTCTGTCTTCCAAAAGGACACTTTTAAAATTTTATAGGTTTAAAATATGAATGTTCAACTGTGGATTTTTATAGTGTCACTTGCCTGTGCAAAAAAAAAACTTGGATGTTGTGAGTACTTGCAAAGCTCTTTCTAAAATATTTCAGAATGCGTATACATTGCATATCACATTATATGTGTCAAATGGTGAGTGACTGAATTATTCACTCAACCACACGTGTGGTTATGATTGTCACTGAATTAATTAAAAACACAGATTTACTCAGGAATAATCACAAGTCACAGAATCATTCCCCAAACTGATTTGTTCAAAAAAATTTATGAATTCAGAAACGTCTTGATTTGTGCTTGTCAGATACTCACAAAGATTCTGCTATAGCTTTGGAAATATTGTTGTTGATGGAGCAAAAATAGACAAAGTAACTCGCTGTGTTGTGTCTAAAATGGTTGTACAAAGCAATATCACAATGTTATGGCAGTAACTGGCAACATGTGAGTGACCTCATTCAATCTACAGGTTCGTTCAACAACTTTGATTCTAATTCTAGGCCTCTATAAGTGAATCATGGAATCGTTCACTCAACAGATTTGTTCAAAAACAGATTCCCTTCCAAAAAACTACACTTAACATGTTTTTTTGAGAGTGTCATTGAATCATTTACTCAACTGATTAGTTTAAAAACAGATTCATTCCGGAACAAACATAAGTCTGTTGTTATGAGTGCATCAATGAATTATTTTTCTCAAAGGATTAGTTCACAAAAAAACATAGATTCATTCAGGAGTGAACGAAAGCCAAAGTCACTGAATTATTCACCTAACCAATTTGTTAAAATTGGTAGCATCACTATTGTGTGTGTTGTTTGAATAATTGCAAGAGTTTGGGATATTTCACATTTTTTGCTAAACATATACTTTTAGGAATTAGACGAAGGTTTAGTCCCACACTTGTTTCCGAACTTTTAGGGGGCAGTGTATTAGACAAGGTTAACGAAGGCCGATTGGAACGAAACTTGGTGGGCTTGTTTGACCCATGGGCCCAAAGGTCTGAAATCGTCTGCTGTGGTGCAGTATCGCATTTTTTCGAGGGAGTAAACAATTATCCATGCGCAATTTTCTGCACATACACACAATATTTGGATTGTATGATAGACCTCCTTATTTAAAACAACTTTGCCTCCAGAACCACTGCTGTCAATCAAACAATTTTTTAAATGACTGAGAAGGTGTGAAAAACCTACATTTGTTAACTAGTCCTAGGCTCAGCCTGGAAAAAAAAACACTGCTGTGTAATTTTCTGGACTCTCTAGGTCAATTCTTTTCAAACACATTTTGAAATGTACCCTTTGGGAAGCTATACTGGGTTCCTTTAGGAAAAAGGGCATGTCCAAATATCTCCAAAGCCTATAAAGCCTCAACAAAACTCAAAACTTCACAAAACCCACTGCGACAGGTGATTCTAAACAACATGCAAAGTTTCAGAAAGATCAGACCACACCTGGTACTATAAAAGTCATAAATGTTTTAAAACATTATGATGATGAATTAGGTGGGTACAGGCTTGCTAAATAATATGTACTTTTTAATAAGTCTTTTTTCCATATGTGCTTGAATAAAAGCACCCCAGTAATCGCTGCTTGCAGCTATATATTTTTGTTCGTTGTTATAAAAGTTTAACAAAAAGCCGGATCTATCAATTCCTGGACCACCTTAAGTCCCTTGGGGTCAAATAACCATGTTTGGCAGCCAAAGTTGGCTTCGTTTGCAGTCTAGAGCCTTATTTCAAGTTCATAGTCCAGTCTTTGCTCAAGATTAAGTGGTTTAGTTAGTGGCACATTCAGAAGATACTGTGTCCAAGATCACCTTAATGTGGCCGAACACGGGTGATTCATTAAACCAACAAGACGAGTAAGTGCTCCCTCTGGTGAGATAAAAGCTTCCTATTCTGTTGAGTTGTACCCTTCGGTCCACTACTGAGACGCATTGTATTTCATTCTCTGTAAATGAGTCCCTATAAATTCCAGCCTGACAAGTTCAATGATTGAGCGCTCAGATTGGGCCTGTTAATTTGCTCTCCGCTACTCACCATTTTTAAAGCTCTCCTTTGTTGCTTTACACAGGATTTAACATAAACGGGGAGGGTATCAACACTCTGCAATTAACTCCTGATATTATAGAGGGTCACAGCACGGTCGGCTTTCAGATAATGCATGTGGGTGATACTGATAACATTGAGTTAAAGCTAAGAAAAGATTAAAAAAGTGTTCAAACTCAAGGTTTGGAGGAAAGTTTACAACAGTCTTTGCTGCCGTTTCGCACTCGTATTTTTGTTGGTGTTGTTTTTGTCATTTTCTCTAGCTAACCTCACTGGAAAGGTCACTCCAGTCAGCGCTAATAAGCTAATTATCACAGAACACGGCATGAATTCATCATTAGGCATTGAGGCATTGTGTGAATTAACTTGGCATGCTTTGGAAAATGGAAATTGCATTGGAAATCCTTTGAAAAGCTTTGCAAATAAATTAAACTTGTCTATAAATGAATGCCTCCATCCAGAGTCGGCCAAGAACTTGCGCCGAGCCTGTCACTTGGGAATTTTTAGGGAAATAAATGAAATGCATAATCTCTGAACATTTACTAGCCAGATTTGAACACTTTTACATGATTTATTTCTTCTTTGTTCTTTTTTTGCAGGGCTGGAGAAAGTCGGCAGGGACTCCACTTATGAGCAAGAGGGAAAGGTGCAGTTTGTAATGGACGCGGTGTATGCCATGGCCCACGCGCTGCACCGCATGCATCGGGACCTCTGCTCGGGATATCCAGGACTGTGTCCACGCATGAGCAACATAGATGGCAAGGAGCTGCTGGGATACATCAGAAACGTCAGTTTTAATGGTGAGAAAAGTCCTCTATTCTAATGCGTTATTTTGCTACTCAGTTTAATTGGATTGCTGGAAAGCACACTTGAACCTCAACCCCAATTGTTTAATTAATTTGCATAATTTTTAACAGCCACCTTTGTTCATATTTAGAAATGTTTGCTCTGTAAATCCAACAGCTCATGTTGTGTATTCAGAAAATTCTTAATCATTAAATTATTATTTTTGTTTTTATTTTAATTTACCTGGAATTTACATTGTTATTTAGAAAAGTAAAATATAGAAGACATAGGAAAGTTTAAAACAAAACAAAGTGAAAACAAAAAAAAGCAATAAAAAGTTTGTTGAATACATTTTTTTAAATTAATTAAAAATGTACAACTTTTAAATCACGCAAACCTTGTTGTGCATACATAAATTATTGTTTTCAATGTTTTAATTATTGTTTTTATTATTTTAAATAGACGTTTTATTGCTACTTAAAAAATGTTAAGCGAAACTAAACTTTCATTTAAAAATTAAAACTATAATTTTTTTTCAAAGCCACATTTGCTGGTCCGAAAACAATGTTTGTACATCAAAACTGCTCAGCCATCATGTATTAAAAAGGTTTTTAAGTAATTGTAATAAACTCTTAATAATTCATGTTTAGGAATAAATATCAACTGGGTCTGGTTTCCCAACGTTTCTATAATATGTTTATCTGACAAAATAAATAAGTAAATTAATAAACAAATATAAAAATGTAATAACTTAGAAATAGATCTTTTATAATATAATATATAATATAATATAATATTTTCACTTGGCTGTGGTTTTTGTACATATTTGTATACATATGTATGTGTGTGTATGTGTCTAACAGTTTTTTTAATAACAGTATTTTAATCTGTTTCTGCTGATTTGACAACAGGCTTAACTGTTTTCCACACAGTGTTCATTCTCTTCTCTCCAAAAGACTAAATGAAGCAGAATCCTTCAGTTCCTTTTGATTCACTTCCCTACACTCTGTCTGCACTTCTCTTCCTCGATTCTGTATTCCGCTGCTTCTTTTCTCCTTTACATGAACTCCTCACCTCAGCTCATCCACACACACTCACACGCGTGTCTTTTAGAAAGTGTTTTATGCTGCTACATTTCGTTACTTCATGCAGTGCATCAAAAATTCCTCAGCACAGGGTTCCCTTTTCTTGCTAAATCAGTTTTGAGTGATCTTCTCAAAAACCACATCTCACCCATTTTAAATGATTTGAGCTTTTTCTCCTCTGTTTAACTTCATTTTAGCTTTTTCTTTTATGCAGATGAGAGGGATATCTGCAGTAATGCAGATGGTGACGTGCCCACTTCTGCTTACAGTCTTGTTGCTTTAGCAGTCAAAAGCATTTGCAGCAATCTATGTGTATCTGTTGAGCTTAATAATGTGTACCAGCACTCACAATCCATTCTTTTATAATATGACACATTTCTATGTGAAAAAGCATACTTGAGGCAACATTGTTAATGTGGGTCTTGATTTTTTTCCATTGTTATTTGATTGAATTGTGAAAAGTGTCTTTAGAACTGAATGTTTGACTCATTCCAGGCTTGAAAGAATAAATTTCTTCAGTTCATTTTGCTGCAAGAGTTTAATGAGTCCCACTGTAGATTATTTTTCTTTCTTTTGATGTGGTTGAGTCATTTGGTCAAACATTTATGCACACTGCTCTATTCTGCTTCATGTTCATTTCAGTGACTAAAAATGAATAAATGAATAGCTTGGTTTAACCAGTTTTACATTTGCTTTTGGAATCGAATTCAGTGCAGTTTTTAAAAACTGGATATCTTTATATACTCTCTGCTAGCTTGAGATTAAATGCTAATAAAATTAGATAATTTAAAGGTTCAGAAGGCTTGTGGGAGTATATTTCTAATGCATTATTTAAAAATAACTAAATAAATAAATATGTGTGGTAAATTAATATATTACATTAGCACCCCTCATTAAAACACTGAAGACTGTGACTAAAGAAGATGTATAAAAAAACTGCAGGAATGATTTTATGACTTCTATGGTTAAAGATGGCCAGTTCCCTTTCAGTCGGTCACTCCGAGTCACTTTGGTGACCGACGAATAGGAATCTCGCTTCGAGATGGCAAATCTACTCTGCTTGTATACAAACACGCCAATGAATTGGC
>JAUCMU010000053.1:10994020-11009346 GCA_032275025.1 Enteromius treurensis | reverse complement strand
GGGAATGAAGTCCGGGCATGAAAACAGTCACAAAACACACAGAGTTAGCTGTGCGCTGGAGTGCCCTCCAGTGGCCTAAGCTGGCAACTCCAGCAGATAATGACAGGTTACATATTAAACATGTGTCTTAGCACCACTCTGTGGAGATTTCACTTTGAAACTGTGGCAAAACATGCAGTAAGGTACATAAATACAGGATTGCAGAAGTGTATACTTGTAAGTGTATACGTAGAAGCATGTATTTCCAATGAGACTGGGTTGTTGTAAGGGGCCAAACTGCTTTTAATAAAGCATCTATAACTCCTCAATGGAAAGAGATATTTTCGCTAAACTTGGAGGATGTATGTAAAAACTCGTTCGTACGTAAAAGTTTGGCCACATGGTAACAATAAAACAAGGGAAAAAAACATTATAATGGAAATAAATACTCTCCTGTTGTTCTGATTGACTTAAACTGTGTTTTTGTCCAAAGGGCCACAAGTGTCTTGGAGGACGTTACATTCATCTAAAAGAAACCTGGCCACCACTGATCCATAAATTCTGAGCACCCCACAAAATTACATGTGAGAGATGATCCGAAAAAAGCATTCAAGGTTTTATGGACGCCGTCGTGTTGTAACAGCATCTATTTACTATATAAAACATTTTTATATGATAAAATAACTCAAGTTTGCAAAAATGCTCTTTTTAATCATTGTTTTTCCTATTTACAAGCATGTTAAATAATACACAATGTCACAATTTTCCTTGAATGTGCTACAAAGTTTAAATAATGATTTATTTAAACATAATGTCTAAATGATACTGCACTTATGAAAAATATCAATGAATATCAACGAAAAATATTTTATTTCTGAAAAAGAATGTTTGGTAAAAACTTAAATAAGTCACACACTAATGAATCCACAAAAAGTACTCACACGCACACATTAACACATTGCAGGCATGGTCTTTTTCCAGTTTATTTCTAGCACTGAGTATGATATAAAGCTTTTTATGATCCGGTCACACACATTGGGAACTCATTATTCTATAACTGGAGGGAAGTCTTCTTGGTAAATAAAAGTGAATATTTTTGAACGCTATTTTCTTTCTCTGCTCACTAACTTTGTTTACTTGTTAACTATGTTTCAAGGCTGTGTGTGGCCTCCTGGTTGGGAATGAAGTATTTCTGAATTACGAGGGTATGTCTTCATGTAATAATTTCAGTAATTATCACAATCATACATTTTCTAGTTCTGCTCTCTTGTTACCGCATTGTACTTGAGATAATGACGAATTTAATTATGCCCTGCGTAATTGTATATAATTATCAAAGAATTGAACATAAGAACTGGCGGACTTTGCTTGATGTGCCACCGATGACAGAAAACCATTCAAACTAGTTCTTCCACCTTTTTCAACGTTTGCGTTCTGAGCTCAAGGGGCTGATTAAACACCCTCAAACTTCATTGTTCAACTGAAGTGCACCACATTTTATTGTTAATTAGTAGCTATAAATTAGCATATATTTTATGGAAGCAGGTCAGATGGCTGCCAAAATGAACATATTGTTTACTATTCCCGCTTAGATCTGCGTCAATTTCCATTATTTCCAATATTAATGTTATGATTTTCAGACGGCAACCAGACTACATCTTACTGTATTTCGAGAAGCTATAAACGGTTCCCACATATATTCTTAGTTTGTTTTACAAAATAGCTGTGGGGTATAAAAAAAGCTGAGGGAAATAATTCCCTGGTTGATGCGTCTAAAGATACTGCAGCTACACAAAAGCCTAGTCTGCATGAGATGGGTGATTATCACACCTTCCTTCCAAAATGGCTCTGATGCAGCAGATAATAACACATTGATTCAAGTAAATTTGACAAACTAAATAAATATTACAAATGCAACTCAGTGCTTTCGTTTGCGCCGTGAAAAAGAAAGTCCTAATTAGTGCCACTGGAACGAATCACGAGCAGAACATGTAATTTCATAGTTTAATTATGGTGTCACAGGGATTTAGATTTGCACTGTGAAGCCCATTTTAATGCATTGGGGACAAGGGGACAACATTATTTTAAATGACTTTCCACAGTCAAAAAAAAAAAGGTTATGTGTGTGTGCAACAGTGTCATATGGCAAGGCTCCGCTATAAGCGTGTGTGTGTGTGTGTGTGAGAGAGAGAGATCTGGTATTTAAAACGTTATGGGGACCAATTGTCCCCACAAGGATGGCAATAGCAGTCAATTCTGACCTTGTGGTGATATTTTTAGGTCCCCATGAGGAAACAAGTTTATAAATCATACAGAATTACGTTTTTTGAAAATCTAAAAATGCTGTGAGGGGTAGATTTTTAAGTGTGAGTTTGGTGTAGGGAAATAGAAAATACTGTTTGTAAAAAAACAGTAAAAACAGTAAAAAACATTTAAAAAAAACCACACATTATACCTATGGAATGTGCCCATAAATTATGAAACCACAAAATATGTGTGTTATTTTAGTTTCACTGATACACTTTACAGTTACAGTTTTTATTAATATTTTGTCAATATTTTTTATTTAATTTATGCTACAACTTTCATTTTAGTTTATAGTTTTAGTAATTTTATTATTTTTATTTGTTTTTAATGTTTATTTCTATTTATTACAGTACTTATAGTTCATTTATTTTCAGTCATTTTAGTAAATTCCAAAATGATAAATATTTCATCTTATTGAAATTAAGTGATGAAAATGCTGTATATATACATTTTTTTATTGTATACATTTTTATTTATTATTTCTAGTTAAAAATTGAGAAATGTTACAAAACTAGTTAAGTTTGGCCAAACACTTCATGTTTACTTTGCAGCTTGCAGGGATTTATAGCTCCATATGTTTATAATGGAACTGTTCATAGACTTTTATTTTGAACTTAGACTCAAGTATAAAGAAACAGAGGCAGCGCTTAGCTCAAAGCACAGTTTTTGGGGCATTCTAAAACACTGCCCCAATAGGGTTTAATGTTTTAAAACTCTGAAATTGGAGTACCAAATTCAATAATAATAAATACTAAATTATAGGCTAACCTTATTTAAAATATTACTATTAATAAGGCAGAATAGCCTAGAATGAATGAAGACAGTGATTAAATCCGTTTACAGTTTATTTTAAAAACAGAACAGGCAGTTTCATGTGTTTTCTTCTTCTGTTATTTAAAAAAAAAAAAAAATCATATTTGTATACTTTTTTTTATCACAGTTTTTATACGAGAGAACACAAATATATTTATATAGTATAAGGTTTTTTATTAACTGTTGTTTGTTTTAGTTTAAGTTAAGTTCTTAAGCATATTAGGGTTGTCCTTGAATAGTCGATGATTTGATGCTTCGATTCCAGGAGCCTGATTCGACTCTCAATCTCTTAGTCAACCATTTGGCTATACATGGGAGAGCTCAATGTCTGATTTTACTTAGAAATATTGTTTTTTCTCCCAATATGTTAATATACAGCCTATTAAAAAGAACAAGCTCTTATTCAGTTTAAAATGTTAATAACAGCAATAATATGGTTCATTTTAGAAGCTGCATAAGAGCTTGTTTTTTTGACAGTGGCAAGTCTTTATTATAAATAAAATTTGACAGAAGTTTGGTTTCCCCCCGGTCGTTGTTAAAGTACATTAAACCACGTTAAGCTGTTTCCTTAAAATAGACTTCTATGGGGAGAAAACGCTTAACGTGATATTTGTCGAAAATGGAATCATTCTTTTGACAGTAGTTAAAGATTATTACAAGGAAGGTTTGACGGAAATTTGGGTTTCCCTCGTCGGTTTTTTGGTGCTTTAAGCAGCGTTTTTTCACGTTAAGCGTTTTTGAATGTCCCAAGTAATGTAGCTACCGTTAGAGAGCAATCGGTCTAACAAATTATTAGTGTGACCACTTAGACCTAGGGCTAGGGTTATGTATGGATAGTATAGAGGACATGTACAACTTTATTAAAGCAATAAAACAGTCGTGGCCGTGATGTTACAAACAATATGACATTCACTGTCTGCCTTTGGTCCAAGTGAAAGTCTTGTGTGTAGCAGCTAGCGACGATAGCCTAATGTTAACATTAGTTGAAGGCTGTCATCATCAGGTAACATTATTTTTCTTTGGAAATGTCTGTGTTTATGTTTGTGTGTTTGCTTGTCATAGTATCAAATGTAGTAGACGGGCAGGTTTTTGTGAGGGCGAGATGCTACCCATCTCCGAGGAAAAACGAGGAGCCTCACAAACTAGAGGTTTTCATCTTCCTTCTTGGTTAGCAGGGAAGGAGTGGAAAGATAAATAAGGCTGTTTTTGGGCATTGCAAGAACTCTTGAGCCATCTTTGTTGTTTACCTGGTTACCGGCATATACTGGATCGGAAATAGGTTTACACAGCAATTGCGTATTTCCGGTGGAAAATACGGAAGTTGTGAGAAAGGTCTATTGGCAAGATTCAAAAACTCTGATTGGACTGTGAAAATCCTTAGTCGGGGACACCCCTACATGTATCATATATCTAAAAATATATTGAACATGATCTTCACTTAAAATCCTAAAGATTTTTGCCATAAAAGAAAAATTTATAATTTTGACCCATACAATTTATTTTTGGCTATTTCTACCCCAATGACTTAAAGGGTTAGTTCACCCAAAAATGAAAATCCTGTTATTAATTACAAGTTCATCTTCGGAAAACAAATAAAGAGATTTTTGATGAAAACAGAGAGCTATCTGACCCTAGACAGCAATACAATTGATATCATCCAGAAATGTAGTAAAAACTAATTTTATTTAAAACAAATATTTTTCTTCTTATTTTCTTCCATGCTCATAGATTAATAATTAGTCAAATAGATTAGTAAAATAATAACTTTAAATATTTAATGATTAATTTTCATTTTAGAGTGAACTGTCCCTTTAAAACTGAGTCAAGTCACTTGCCTCCAGCATGACTGCCCAGGCTGTCCTAGGAATCCTTAATGTTGCCCAGCTTGGAAGTCAGAGATTGATCTGAACAGTGCAGTGGTTACACTCACGTATCAGCTTGATTGTGGTTTTCATTTAGTTTTTTATTTAATCTAAATGCACTTTAAATATTTGTGCTGTTGTAATTAATTTTCTATCGTTGAGACTATATCCAGTAAACCCTAAAGCATTGTAATAGCAAGTTTTACCACTCACATTTCCTCCTTTAATACATCTTTCAGAAAAGGCTCAATAATCCAAGGTTTCTCCATAAATGGCCTTTTCTAATGCCAGCACTCAACAAAGCAGTTCAATCTGCATGTATATTATATTTCCTTAAGGCCAAGAATTTCTCTATTTATTGGTGTAATGTGCCTCTGCCATCTGACTGCTGAATTTACTGTCCACAGGAGTCTTGTATCTCTTGTTCTCTTTCTTATTTCTCATTCGGTCTCTCTCTTTAATCTCTCTTTCATATTTACCACATACATACGCACACACAAGCCCAGCGCTGACAGATGCCTGGTTCTCCATGGGCTCATTATGACCCTGTCCACCATAGAGTTACTTCCCATGAAACATGTGGCATTTCATCAGGAAAGCGCTGGAAGCAAAGCCTCTGTCCAGGGCCTGCTTATAATAGGTCTCCAAGGCTTTGGTGTTGATGCTGTGAGGAACCCCAAGACATGCCGTGCGGTCATGGGATGACCCCAAAACGACAAACTCCTCATTTGTATTGTTTTGGAGTAGGACCCGAGGTCTGTCAGGTATACTAATGTAGTGGCAAGCCATCATGTTGCCTCATTTTGCATGCTTCTGAGTTATTCACCAGAGAGAGAATAACTCCTTAGGCTAATTGCCGCAACTGAAGGAAGTGAAAGAAATTCTATATTACATTTACGTCAGAATGCACAAACCCTCACTCACGGGTCGACTCTTTTCCTGGAAACAGCCCCTCAACACTCAGTAATAAACATTCACCTGACAATTTTTGTTGAATCAGATAAAGCTGCTGGGGAATACCTTGTCAACTGTATGTCTAGATAATCTAGTGTTTTTAGATGGATTCATCTTCATTCTGTACATTGTTGTCTTGTACCTGTCAAAGACATCTGTCTTTGTTCTGTACCATTGTGCTGCTTTTTTATTAGTTTTTCTATGTAAACGTGCTAGATGGATGTTTGTGGTCAATCAGCACATGTGAGTGTACTGAAGGGATTTTTAACACTTTTTAATAGCTTCTTAAAAATGTTTTTGTTCTGTATTTGGTATGTGCATCTCCATTACTTAAGCAGATGCGATATACGTTTTGTTACAAACCATCAGATCCAGGGTGGTGTAACATTTACCAAAAAGGGAGGCTGCGCACCAAAATCAATTATTTAAATATTTATACAAAATAGATTCAATAAAGAAACGAAAACAACAAAAGAAAAAGATAAGTCTGGTGTTGGAGAGAGGTTCAGGTTTCACAAGTCTTTCTCGCTGCTCTCAGCTTTCAATCAGAGTCTGAAGATTCTCAAGACAAGGGATCCTTATATCAATCAGCTCATTATCTCCCATTAACTACAGCTGATGGTGATCTCCACTCTGCACACAGACACAACACAAACAAAACCTATACGCCACCAAGCGGCAAACAGATCCCATTGAGGAAACAGACCATAACGGTTTTGAAAGTGAAAAAAGTGAAAGTGACTTGTGGCCAGGTATGGTGACCCATACTTGGAATTTGTGCTCAGCATTTAACCTAAGGTGCACACACAGCAGTAAACACACACACACACACACACAGCCAGAGCAGTGGGCAGCCAATGCTGCGGCATCCGGGGAGCAGTTGGGGGATCGGTGCCTTGCTCAAGGGTCTCACCTTAGTCGTGGTATTGTAGGTGGAGGGAGAGAGCACTTGATATTCACTCCCAACACTTACAATACTAACCTACGGGTTACAAGTCCAACTATCCATTAGGCCACGGCTGCCCCAACACTTCTAATCACAGCTCCACTCAAGATTCGATCCCACGACCTTGTAGGTTTGGGGTCAACGAGTTAACTGACTGCGTCACTCAATTTTGAGACATATAACTAAAAAATATACCGATATGATGCGATTGCATTGCGATCCAATTTAGAATCTTTTAAAATTAATATGATTCAATGCAATACGATGCAGTGAAAAAAATATGATGCAATAAAAATCTGCACTTGAAAAAGTGCTTAGAGAGGAGAAATCAAACTACATAAAAAGTAAAGCGCATATACTAATAATTATATATTAATAAATAGTTTTTTACCAATGCAAATACGCGAATCTGTGAATCTTACCATCCCTTTTTTTGTATATAAATTGGTGCAGACAACCAATTAATTGTGATTAATCGCATCCAAAATAAAAGGTTTAGTTGTACTGTGTATATTTATTAAGTTTACATACATACAGTCTATAGTTTGAAAATTTACAAGTATATACATATTTATATTCTATACATAATAAATATGCACAATACACTAATATATTATGCAAATAAAAACTTTTTTTTATTATTTTTTAAACCATTATTTTATTTAATTTTATGAATTCAGAGATTCTTTTCATAAAATTTTGAGTTTCTATCTCGCAATTCAGATTTTTTTTAAAATAAACTGCAAGATAAAAACTTAAAATTCTAATAAAAGTTAGAATTGTGAAAACTCAGACTTGTGACTTGTCCCCCCTCACAATTCAAAGTTTATATCCCAAAGTTCTGTTTTATACCAAGGAATGAAAATTGAAATGGCAACTGACTTTTTATCTCACAATTCAGATTTTTTTTTTTTCTGGTTTATATCTCATAAACTATAAAAACAAAATTTTTTGAGATAACTGAAAAGCAGAATGTGGAACTCATTTTATGTAACCAAAGAACCTAACCCTAACCAAAATCAAAGGGAGACTAACTACCAGGAGATTTCTACATCTCCTAATTGGTCCTCTTGAAGCCTCACAATTGGCTGTGTCATCTTCAGTACTTTCTGACCTGGAAAAGTTTTTTGAGGAGGGACAAGATAAAACATAAGATACGGTCATATCCCCAGTGTCTCAGCTTGAAGAGTGTGAGAATGTGGGTACTACAATATATAAGTGTGAAACAAACCAAACCTATCTTCACTTGCTTGTCACAAAGTTTTATGTCAAAACACAGCACAATGTGCTGACAGACAAACTTAGCACATGCCTAGTTTCCTTAGCTCTTTTAATAATATATAAGACACATTAACCAAGTCAGAGGCTTGTGTTGACATGCATTGATTTGCCATGACTTGAATAATATGAGCCGAGGTACTAATATGTGCAATTGTCTAATTGCGGTATTAAATCTCTAAATTAATATTAAAAAGAAATACATTGCAATTTTAAGATTTATTTTCTTCTAAAACTGTAATCTCAAGAAGGTAGATTTGTGAGGACGATTAAAAAAATAACCCTTGAACCTGGGTTTTTAACCCTGCTCCTAAGGTCCCACTGCCCTACGATGTTTAATTCCAACCCGCTCCAGCAACACCTGACCCATGACTTGTCAAATGATCCCGAAAACCTGGATTAGCTGGTTCAGAGGTGTTTGATTGGGGTTGTAGCTAAACTCTGCTGGACAGTGTGTCCCCAGGAGCAGGGTTTGAAGGCCTATGACCTAAAACAAGAACACTGCAGTAACTGAAAAGTCTTAAAGGAACAGTTCACACCAAAATAAACATTTGCTGAAAGTGTACTCACCTTCAGGCCATCTAAAATGTAGATGATTGTCTTTGTCAGAACATAGAGAAATTTAGCATTATATCACTTGCTCATCAGTTGATGCTCTGCAGTGAATGGGTGTCGTCCGAATGAGAGTCCAAACAGCTGATAAAAACTCTAGTCCATCAGTTAATGTCTTGTGAATTTATGTAATTTCTGATGGCATCCATTCACTGCAAAGGATCCATTTAGAGCAAGTGATGTAATGCAATTTTTTTTAACAAACTAACTCTTCTACATCTTGTACATGCTGAGGGAGAGCATTTTCAGTCCGTTTTTATTATTCCTCTAAGCAATGAGTAAGAATAACTTGTACATTACTAATAGTGATGCACATTTCATTAAATGCATACATAAAACTATCAATACTTTGCATGCTAACGCTTCTTTGCTTTATTGTTTCTTTTGACACAGTTTAAATAATGCGTCCATATTCTTTTGCGCATGTCTCTGCAAATTTGATTTAACATGCATGCCTGGTCACAAAAAGGTGTAAATTACAAACACATCTGATTGAAAAAAAAATTGGATTAGTGCTCTGGAAAAGTGTCTGATTTACACATTATTTGTGCCTCATTAGCGGCAGCCTCTTGTGTCCAAAGACCAACAGGATCATGATCTTAAAGCAAGCACTTACATAATCTTTATTTAGTATTGAGCAGACAGGCATCCTGGAGGAAGATCTTGGAGAATCTTGGCTCACTCATACAGGTATCCTGTCACAGGATCCTGCGGGATACAGAGGAACCTGAATCGGTATCAAGCAGGTGGGACGCTGGAGGGCAGGCACTTTCCTGGCTGACATTTTATAGGATTTCACAGTATCTTTGACTTTCAATGCATCCATGCCAGGAAAGTAACCAGAGGCGACGTCATAGAGCAGATTTAGCACAGGACTCAATTCTCCGGTGATATGCCAACAAATGCACTGAAACATGGTTAAATATAAAGAGTCTTCAGAACAGATGAGCTTCAGATAAACTACATAAATAATCATAAACAGAAGCAATATCGCACGTCAAAGCAAGTAATGAGCCATATGAATCATAAAGAATTGATCTTAATGTAAGGCGACTAGATTTCTGAAATGTAAACTAAATTTCGTAGTTCAGTCTTAAAAAAAAAAACTCACTTGTTATTATTAACAGTATGAAAAATTAGGAAAATTAATTTGTGAAAATGTTTTTTCCCCCATATATTGGTCAAGCTTAGTCATTACACAAAATTTCTCTATGCTAGTAAATACAAATACAAAATAAACAGAAAATACAAAATTATATGCTATATTATTATACTATGTTATCCTATTTAAAACAAATAAATAAATAAAACGGAATTTCACAAACAGTATTTCTTTTCTTTTTTTTTTATTTAAAATAATAATTAATAGTGTTTAGTTGATTAATTTTTATTTCCAGGTGCTAGTTTCTGTTTCTAAGTTTACATTTATTTATTCTGAATCTGAACATGGCCATATTGTTTGTTAATTTCGTAATTTTGCATAACTGTTTACATAGTTTTGTTTTGCTGTATTTTTATTTATTACACAAAAAGCAATATATTTTAAATATATATTTAAACGCCATTGTCTAAAGGCAAATATTTACGTACAAATAGTTTACAGTTGCTCCCAAGCCGTGTCTTTTTAATACGTCAACCAGTGACGTAATATCCGGCACAGTAAGC
The DNA here is from genome assembly GCA_032275025.1 of Enteromius treurensis. Classification (NCBI taxonomy): domain Eukaryota; kingdom Metazoa; phylum Chordata; class Actinopteri; order Cypriniformes; family Cyprinidae; genus Enteromius; species Enteromius treurensis. Next base: position 10,998,930 of record JAUCMU010000053.1, on the reverse strand, counting down.
GCCTATTCAAACCTTCAGGAGGAGGAAGCTAAAGCAGCGTGCGGTGAGTTTGACATGTCAGATGAAAGCAATATTTCTTAAGCCGCTGAACAGAAAATACCAAGATGCATAAATGCAAATACAACGTTAGATGCGAGATAAATGTGCCAGACAGCTTGCGCTGAGTAACTTAAGCAGGAAGTTAGCTAGAACAGCTAACTCAGTTGTGCAGGTGTTTACACTGTTTTGCTGGCTCTGCAGAAGTCAGTGTGGCTGCATTTGATTGCTATTAACAAATGCATACATTCAAACATGTACTAACCGCAATGAAACGTATATTTGTGATACATAAGGTGCGTTAAATAACGTTACTTCTGCAGGAGTCTTAATATATAGACTTTAATCTTTCACCTAGGTGAGAGATTTCAATTTGATGGCTCGTTTAATACCGCTACCATTGATATTAATGGCAGCCGCTGTTCTGCATAAATGTCAATGTATAAACTCGATTACATAAAGGCCAACAGTCATTGCAGCTAAACAACCTTTGCTTCGCCACAGATCCTGTCTCTCCCTCTCTCTCTCTCTCATTGTCATTATCGTTTAGCGTGAGCCTGCATCTGTGGTGAATGTGCCCGAGGAGCTGTTTCCTCTAACATTAGCTGTTGTGATGTTGGCATTATTACTGAAGCGTTTTGTTAACAGGAGCTCATAGGGTCACATTACCATGCTCCTGAAGCGCACTGCTGTTTTTACACTCCAATATATCCATTTAAACACAGCAGAGAGCCGTAAATGTGTGGAGGTTTTGTTTGTCCAGGCCAGAGATATTAGAGTTGTTGTGCATAGCAGTGCTCATATCTTTGGCCATTTTTACATAAGCACCATAGGCTTGCAAGTCTACAACCAATTTTTTTTTGGAATGGCAAATAAAAGGTTTGTACTGGGGTAGTCTATAAAGGGCAATGAATAAATAAATAAATAAGCTGATAGGAAAAGTAAAAAAAAAAAAAAAAGAGAGATTTTAGGCATTTTTTTACTGACAATTTGAACAAATTTGTGCATATACACAGAAGAGTAATTTTTATGTGCACTTAAGAGAGAAAAAGCCCACCTTTTTTTTTTTTAAGTGAATGCAATATTTACCTTATGCAGTGTGTTAATTATATAGCCTACTCACAGGGACGGATTCTGGTCCCCTGCGCAAAACTTTCAGACAACGTTCGCACCTCCCCCTGAGCAAAACCCTCTGGCAATGTTCACACAATGTTTGCGAATCCCCTGAGCAGAACTGTCAGATGACGTTCGCTCAACGTTTGTGTGGGGTCCTGGGTCGGGCAGTGAAAGATGCTCTTGGGCTAGGGGCCCCCTGCACCCCAAGGGCCCCTGGGCAACGGCCCCACTTGCCCGGTCCATAATCCATCCCTGCCTACTCAGTCATTTTTTTATTAATTTTTGCAAATTACATCTTTTAAAGAGAGCATGTAATTGACATTTCTTTGAACAAGTAAAAAGCCACTTACTTTTGGCCACGATCTAAATGGCGAAACTCCAATTATGAAACAACTCGGACAAGACTACCCCACAAACTTTACAGAAAATGATTGAATTTAGAAAGAGCTGCTGTGATGGGCACCAAGCTACTTTAATGTTAGAAATGTTTTCCTTTTTGACTAAAATATCTGTCTCTTATATTTGTTATTACAAGAAGAAGTAAATACATTTGAAGTATTCTGGTGTAGACATTAGTTGAGTGATATCTTGGGCAGGACTTAAAGCTGTAATATTTCTGTTTATATTTATAATATTTGTTTTTAGATCTCTTAGATTAGAAATAGATTATCTTTATTTTATATATATATATATATATATATATAATTTGCTGGCACCTGCATGATATTTAAACTAAGGATGCACAATATTTAGAGTTTAGAGTCTAGCCAATATTCAATATGCCAAACTTCTTTAACTCACTTTGGCCGATACCTGATGCCGATGCCAATATTTTTCCTTTTGTTTGGAATTAACAGAAGTCTCTCCTGTGTGGAAATTCTAAAATATTAATAACTTTTTATTATTGCGGTCAAAGGATTAATCATGATTAATCACATCAAAGTTTTTCTTTATATAATATATTTGTATGTACTGTGTATATTTATTAAGTATGTATAAATACAAACACATGCATGTATATATTTAATGAAAATGTGTTATGTTTATATATTAAATATAATTAGATATAATATCAAACACAAGAAAATAAATATATAAATGCATTTACATGTAAATACGTTCTAAATATATACTGTGTGTGTGTGTTTTAATATAAACATAATAAATGAACACAGCATAAACACAAATATTATGTAAATAGACTTTTATTTTGGATGTGATTAATCATGATTAAGAAAACAGCAACCTATTGAAAATATTTTAAAACTGTATTGAAATATAAATTATATATTTTTTAATATTTTAGTTTTATTTAATTTATGATTTAATATGTGATTATGCAAACTTGAGTAATGTGAAATATTTATTTGTATTTATTTCACATTTTTTTTTGTATTTTTATATATTAATATAATATAGTATAGAATATTGCTGTTCATTACAATACTGTCATGCCCTAAATTAACTTTTAGAAGCATTTACAACTATTATTTTCCTCCCCGTTTTTAGCATTTTAATTAAATTTGTCATTTTTTAAAAATATCACAACAGTGTCTAGTCTTTATTTTAATCCCCAAAAACGTTCCATGATAAAATAATCACTGGTTTTGCCATGGATTGCCAAGCATCATTTCTTTTTTTTTTTTTAATCTTCAGTTTTCATTTAGTGAAACGTTAAGTAGCCATTTAACTAGTTATCCACACATATCACATCATTGTGAAATAATCTGTACTCAGTACGTACTGTACCTTTCACGTGTTCAGTATTTGTCCAGTGCTATTTGGATTCATTTAAAAATCCATTTGAAATTGGTGTTTTTATTTTGCAATCTATTTCAGACAAATGCATCCAGTAGCGATGAAATGAATACGGTTTGTTGCTGGTCAGATGTCTCTGCCTCACTAAGCGGGTGTTTTTTTTTGGCCAAACCTAACAGAAATCACTAGATCTCACTCGATAAATCATCTTCTGGAAAAAGAAAAACTCCTTTGCCCTGCATTATAGACTTCCTTCAGAAGATACAATCTAGTTTCTGTTGTCCAGCAAGTATATTATTCACATTATTCAGGATGGTTGTGTGTTACTGTGATGTTATAATGGCATATTCATACTGAATCCTAGAGTTAGTGTTTGGAGGTCCTGATTTTGGTATGTCTGGGCTAATTAATTCTTGTTTGGAGTTGAGAAATCCCTTCAGGAATTAATTAGACACACCATGTATTGATTTTTCCTTCTTTTTCTGAATTCTGTGCTTTTAACAGTAAAGCCTAATTCACTTTGTGCAGGTTTAGTTCCTTTCCGTTCCACTTCGGAGGTTTCAATTTCCTTTTTGGGGAGCCTGGGAGAAATGCGTAGGAATATTCATAAGCGCTAACAACATCACTACGGCAATCCTGATGCCCTGTGTAATGATGTCTTGCGTACGCCGTCTGGGGGGCGAATAGCGCAACTGGATCAAAATATGAAAGAAATATATCTGCAGTGCCAAGAGGTCTAAATAAGGTGGGCTTTTTTGTTTAAGTTTTGTTTCAGGGACAGTTTGAAAGCTGGATTGCGAAAATCTGTTCAGTCACCTCTGATTGCCACGCTGCTATAATTCTGAGTGAAGGTGAGGAGACACATGACAGTGTTAATTTCAACTCTTTTAAACAGCTCTAAGATTCATTCAGCGTGCTCTCAGTGAAGTGTGAACAGTAAATTGCTTGGTTTATTGACTTTTCGTTGCGATTAGAGGTCGTGTCAGAGGTGGACTTTTCATTCACCCGTGGTTTTGATTTTGAGTGTATTTAAACAACACTCTTCAAGGTCAGTGAAGACGGAGACACTCTTACTCACAAGCCCACTCCGTTTAGTGCACCCACACCCAGGGGCCTCAGACTCAGATTACCTGGAGGCCATTAGTCAGGTGGTATTCAAAGTGAATCCAGAATTGTTTTGCCAGGAGAGTTAACGCTTAGCCGACAGTTTTGAAGCCCATTGGTTCCGCTTCCAGCTTGCTCTGCTGCTCTTTATTTCCTGTTTGGAGGAGCAAATATTTGTTCTGACATTTTTAGTGCGGTTTGCATTGTGAAATCTGAAAATGGGTAACCGTTCAATATGTTCTGATTGATTCATAATGAATGAAAATGCAAAATAAAAGGCATAGTTGGCAAGTGTGCACTTGCAGTGTACTTCAAATGTTAAAGCATCTAAAAAATCCTATTTGCAGATCATATAATATTAATAGGGAAAAAAGGCCACTTAAGTGTGCTTTGAGTAAGTACACTTTTAAAGGGATAGTTCACTCAAAAGTGAAAATTATCCTGTCTTTTACTCACCTTTTGAAGCATCCTAGGTGTATGTGACTTTCTTCTTTCAGACGAATCCAATTGGATTCTCAGTTTGTTCTGTTACTTCATGTCGTTCCAGACAGACTGGATGATGATCAGATCAAATCTCTGTGTGGAGCACTGGCTGTAATGAAATAATGTTTGGAAATGTAAACTGATATTTTCAACTGACACTCTACCACAAAAGATAGAAACAACCCATCAAGTTTTGTCCCCGCAAAAGCCCCGCAGGTACACATATAAGTAGTTTTATTTTCACCGTTTCTTCCCACCACTCTGTTATTTCTTTAACTTGCTTCCCTTTTGAATATAGATTAAAAAAAGAAATGGAAAATAAACAAATATGTTTCGTTTTATTTGAGTTTAATTAAATGGAATGATAAACATGGACACGAACGAGGAGCTTTTCAGAACATAAATACAGTTAG
>JAUCMU010000053.1:10959953-10977642 GCA_032275025.1 Enteromius treurensis | reverse complement strand
TGTCCATGTACTGAACTGTTATTATTCAACCATGCCAAGGTCAATTCAGTTTTCCATTCTATGGCACCTTTAAAGATTTCTATTACTGTGCTCACAAGGATACTTGCAAAAATGGTTAAATATATTTAACCTTTCAGTGCCTATAAAGCATCAAAACAAAACTCACACGCTCTATAAGCATCATCTTCATGTGCAAAATAAGTTCTTTTTCGCTGTTGTTTGCTTTTCAATGGTTTCAATTCGCAATGCTTAAAAATGCAGGCAAATGTTTTGTCCCTTGAGCAACCATAGCCCAAAATTTGTACCAGCCGACAAAATTTCTACCAATTAATCATGTCTACTGGTATACACCTAGGTCTAGTGTTGAGATGCATTTTGTTTGATCCCATAACAAGCTCCTGTTTAAACCTGGTAGTAATATGAATCTCAAATGTGGTTTCTCTGACCACTTGTCATCGGATTTCAAGCAAAGGGTGTCCGATCTACTTCAAACATCCTAAATGCATGAGCACCTGCAGCACGGCTAAAGCTGATGCAGTATACTGTGAAATCCTGCCCCTATACACATGTGACTATCAATTATTCATAGTGAGAGAGAAATCAAGCACCTGGGTTAACTTAACACCCAGACGGCCCCTGCCTGTAATCGCTTCAGACAGCCAGCATATGACACTTATCTACTGAGAGAGTGTGTGTGCGCGTAAGAGGATGTGAATGAAATAATATGGCTTTTTTATTTGTTTTGTTGGCTTCGTAGGATGTTTGTTCTGCAGTAAGCTGAGACTAAGTGTATACAGTATGCAAATTTAATGAATCGGTGGGTTGCCTGGGTTCTTGAAACCTCTTTTTTTAGATTGGCATTGATGGTTCCAGGAGTAATTTTTAGGCATTCATGAAATCTTTCCATTAAGTAGCATATTATAGTGTTATTTTAGGTAATTAAAGTATGAAAGTAAATGTTATTAAATTCGTTTTTTAAATGTCTAACAATTCTGTAAGCATGCATTTTAAAGCATTCTAGGAAAATAAATCAATAAAATAAAAATAAAAAAATAATCATTCTCATACTGATCTGAAATAATAATTATAATTTGTCAAATCTAAAATTATTCCACACACTGGAAGAAAAAAAAAACTGATATTCTTAGCACTCTTATTAAATACGAGTTGTGCAAGCATGTGGTGGGGCACTTCAGGAACTGTCGGCTGTCAGACGATGGAGGGTCTGTCTTAAGCACAGTATTTGCTGACAAAACGCAGCGTGTCTTTGAAAAGAGAAGCGAGCGCAGAGAGAATAGCTGCAGACTCTTTCAGAAATCTGCACAGCTAGTCTGTTTTTTAGGGGCTTGGGAGGCCATATTCCTGAGCCTTTAACTGGAGAAATAAAAAAGGCAAGGCTTTCACGAGTACAATAATAGATGGTAATGCTTCCAAAGGAAAATTGCAGGTGAAAGTCCACATGAAATGGATTAACTAAAAGATTGTTAGTACCCTCCTTTGGCCATAATAAATACAATTTTGACTGTTATAGTCAATAGTGTATGTTCATCTGCTCATAACACTTCATTATGTTGCTAAACAGAGCTTTTTCGCCCATCGGGTCAGCGCTGTATGTTTTTCATTGTGATGCCTTTAATATGTATTACATTTATACAGTAACATAAACTTTAGACTGTCACCACAAAGGGTTTGAATTATTATTCAGTGCCTTCGCAAAACACTTTCTCAGATGTACTCTATGCCTGTGTTTCTTCTTGTTCAGCAGCATTGGTTTGATTCAGTGAATGGCAGCTGTTTCCTGTTTACGAAGCGTGCATTGGTTTTTTCCATATAGATGAGGGTCCGGACTAGGTTTGTGTTATCCAGCGGCACACATCAACAAAGCGTTCGTGTAATGGAATTTTCCATGTAGGAAGAGAGAGTTGAGAAATGTTACAGTTTTCCTGCTGCCCTCACCAGCAGCATCAGAGGAGCTTGACGCCAGCTACAGCACACCTGTGCCGAGCAGCCCGGCTCCTTCCCCCTGCTGTGAGTAACCAACCGTGCACGGAGCACCAGTAGGAGAATACCAAGTATATGCAGATTCGTCTTCACCGATAGTTTTATGTTCCGAGCCGTTTCTCAAGGAAAATGTTGCGAGCCTGATGGGACGCAGGAATAGTTCATCTGAAAATGAATAATCTCTCATCGGTTACTCATTGTCCCATCATTCTAGACTTTTTCTGTGAAGCTGCTGAGTCACTTTTACATCAGTGGTTCCGTGAAGAACACTCATTTCACAAAAGGTTTTTTAATCCACCTTTTTCTTCAATGCAGAAGTAAGCCTGTGGGGGAGGCTTAGACGTTCTAGGTAAATAACGAAGAGAATGCTGTAACAACATGCTGTAAACGAGAAAACTATGCACAACAAACCAGTGTGTTCATAATTTAAAAAAATACATTGAAATAATATAAGATCACCAGTTTTCAATATTAAGCAGCAAAACAGCTAAAAATAGCTGAACCAGAAGCTACACCCATAGAATTTACCCATGGTCACGCTCATTTTTACGTTCTTCAAAGACATTTTCAATGAAAGGTTGAAAAAAGTGGCACTTCTGTGGAACCTCTCTTTTGGAACTTTTATTATTAAGCGTGTAGAAGCTGCTTTTGCATATAATGAAAGTGAATTGAAACTGCAGCTTACAAATACCAAAAGTAAGTTGTTCATGCAACGTTTTCCAAATTTGTACCATATCTTTATCTGAGAAATGCACTACACAAATTATATTGACTATAAAAATGGCACATCAGTATCATTTGGTTGTTATTGTATGTGCTGATCAGTCGCATCCAAAGATGCAAGTTTAACGCATAAAACATAAAATAATGAAGCACTGCTTACATTCAACGTGTCAAAGAGAGCAAAATCGTCACTTCCTGATAAACTGGCACTAAATATATCTAGGAAAACTAGGAGAAGCTGTTTGTGAACGCAGTCAGTACAGTAGGGGACAGTAATTTAGGAGTGCACCGATCCGATATTAGGATCGGATATCGGCCCCGATATTGGAAAAACTAGCTGGATCAGGGATCGGAAAAATTAAGTTTTTTTTCCTCTTATTTTTTTTTTTTATGAAGTTTGATTAAATTTTATTTTTCGATTTGAATGCACAATTGTTCTTTAAATAACAAATAAATAAGTATTCAATACATTACATCGGTTTTGTCTTAGTTAGGAAAGTAATGTTTAATTAGGAAAGTTTGGTGCGTTTTAGTGTCTTCTACATGGTGGAAGGAAGGTGGATGGTATGCAGTTTACAATATTAATTCAACAATGGTATCGGATCGGTATCGAGTATCGACAGATATACAAAGCCCAGGCAGCCGTATCGGTATCGGGACTGAAAAAGTCGGATCGGTAAAACTCTACAGTAATTTTACAGAAAAACTTTGACGGGCTTTGTTCGATCATTTCAGAATGGCCAAAACAATATATAGATGCTACAAGATCAGTTCACTGGTTGGTCAAGTTATCCTGTCTCATAATGCTAAGTCACATGACTTTTTCGATGCGTTTGGTGGAATTTATTGATTCCATCATAGTTTATGTGCATTTCGTCTTATTGTATAAAATGTTTATCCTACTCAATAGTGTGCATATGTTTTTTAAATGTGCACATTTGTAGAATTTATGCACAATTTGGTGTTTTTTTATGCGCTATTCCAAAATGCACATAAAATTAGGAATATGTACAGTTTATTGATGAAACTGTTTTTTGTTTTTTTTGAGTGAATATCTACTTAAAGTCATTTCACTACGAACAGAACAAAGATCTAGAAATATAGAGATTCATTTGTATGAATGCTGTTTAAATGGCTTTATTTGACATTTTGTCATCGCTAGATATATATAATAAGTATTTTTTGTTTATTTTTTAAACACTTTATTAGTATATATAATTATTAATAATGTTTTGTAATAATTAAATTAAAAACTAAATAGTAAAATACAAATTGTAAATATATCAGGAACAAAACGTATTTATTGCTACTACGGTCTATTATTTAGGTACAGCATAAGGTATGCATTTAAATTAGGTATAATTTTGTCACCGTGAGGTTGAGTGAATAATGACTGAATTTTCATTTTTGCGTTCAGATAGTGTTAGTAATGTCTGTAATAAAATGGTACTGCACTCCCATTTATTTCCATTCCTTCCCAGATAACAGACTACTGTGTTAGTCATATCTCAAGGTTGTGTGTTGAAACCTAAGTAAATGTTTCATGAACGTTGGTGGCACAGACTTACATTGTGATATTCAATCGCTCCAGAGAAGTCCAGAGAAAGAAAACACAAGTCTGTAGTTTAGTGCCTGTTTTTGCTGCTGGATATGATGGAAAACATTTGGTTCTTTCAACAGTTCCAGCCATGTTCTTTCAAGGCCAGTTTTATCACTCCAAGTTCTCTTTTTAGCTCCAATCTCACACCCCGGTTTTCTGTTGTCAGCTTATTCTCAAGCAAGATGGTAATGAGCAGAATCAAATTTGCACTTGTGGAAAACAAGCCTGTTTCCTTGAAATTTTGGTTACCCACCTTGTTCTGTTTAGCCTGTTTCAATCAAATATTGATGCTGAATAATTGACGCCTACATTCAGTTTAGTTTGCTCCTCCATAATGCCTTTTTATGCTGTATAGAAGCGCGGTCTAGGCTGTGTCGCATCCAACCAGTTCTTGTGAATGCCAGCAACTTAGGCTTACTTCAAATCTCTGAACAAACAGAGCCTGGGTGGTGAATTCAGGTAAACAAAGACATGGCTTTTGCCCGAAACCTCAAAGATGACGTTAGAAGCGTACAGCTATAGGAGGACTCCCAGAACCTGATTGCAAATGCTGAACAGAAATCTGACCCAATCGGTTTAGAGGAGTTTTGATATCGTATGCGCTTCTCAACTTGTTAAAGACCATAATATGAAGACAATCAAGTGTCTGTGAAAGTTCATTAAGTGATTCCAGCTCTCGCTCTCGATCTCATGGGATGTTTATTTTCTTACTGTAATTTGGAGACTCAATTTTTATGCCATAGCTCCCCCTACTGTACTGATAATTGTATGTTGTGTACATTTATTAAAGTAACAGGCAATAGAAAAACAGATTTTTTCATTTTTTTATTATTAGTTAGATTTATATTTTTAAATTATTTCATATATTACCATAAAAAAGATACTTGCTCTGCCCTGCTTCTTTCTTTAATTTCATATTTCTGTTTGATGGTTTCGTATCTTCAAATGAAATTTCAACCTGAAAAAGCACAAAAGATAGTGAAACATTATTTCATTCATTCACACGGAAAGGCCATGTGAAAGTAATTGCTCTCCCTTAGGCCTGAAACAAAGAAATGGCCACATTTATGTGGTAATTAGTTTTAGGAGACTGAGCACAGCCTTATATTTTGTGCTAAGTGGCCATTTTAAAGCTTCTACACTCTTAAAAATTAAAGGTACTTAACAATGCCTTAGAAAAACCTTTTTTTGTGTGTCTAAATGGTTCCATTAAGAATCTTTAACATCTGAGGAACCTTTCTGTTCCGCAAAAGGTTCTTTTTGGTGAAAGAAGGTTCTTCAGATTATAGAAAGGTAAAAAAGAGATGGTTCTTTAAAGAACCTTTGATTTAAAAATGGTTGTTCAATGGCATCGCTGTGAAGAAAATTTAAAACACCGTTATTTTTAAGAGTGTATAGGTACATATTTGCTGAAATAAAGAACTTTCCTAGAACAGCTAAGTGGAAAGATGAATATATCAGTTTGGAGAACCACAGTGTGAGTTGTTAACACAGAATGGAGAAATCTTGGAAGTAGTTTCCATGACTAGGAGATTACAAAAATGGAATTAATTGAAGAGTAGCAAGCCAGAAACCACATCAATAATGGATGATCTCCATGAACTTTGGGATCTTAGTCCATGGACAAATGAGTTAAAAACTTTTTCTTATGTCTGGATTCTGGAGATCTTTTAACAATGTGATATGTTTAGTGAAACGTACTGGTGGTGCTTTTGGGACATTTAATGATTTGCTATTATTATTCAAGGAAGCATGAGTTCTGCTATTTGCTATAGACCGTTTTAAATATAATATCTGTACTCAAGATTAAGTGTAATTGTTTGATGCCAGACAGTAATCCAAAACATGGACGAATTACTATGTCTTAGAAAGCATTTTGGGAAAAACTTATAGTTAAGTTCCTGCCTTGAATTCTATTCAAAGACCTACCAAAAACAGTTCAGCAAGATAACTGCAAATTGTAGGTTCATTACTCTAGAGTTGTAATGAAAACGTCCTTCTGCTTGTGTTTGCGTTCAGATAGGCACGTTCCTGCGGTTCTACAATCTCCACGCGCTCCTTCAGAGTGTCTCGGACCAACCTGAACACCTCAGCTTCCACCTCCATGGGGGGACGTCATATGGAAGAGGTTTACGCAGCCTTCCTGCAGAGAGCCCTGCTCTACTGTCCCTCAAGAGGTGAGTCAAGAGACCACCATGTCTCTATTTTGCATTTTCTTGCCATTACCAAATATATTATCAGCATAACAAATTCAATTAATGTCAGAAAATAGTGTGGAATATTGCTTTATTATGTGCATTTAATGTTCTTCATTTTAGTTTATTTATTTATTTATTTTTTACACACAATTAAAAACAGTTTTTTTTATGTTTTTATTAAAACAAGTCTCTTATGCTCACCCAGAAGGCATTAGTTTGTTTGAAAATACAGTATAAACAGTGATCATGTGAAAAATTATTAAAATTTAAAATAACTTTTCATTTATTTATCAGCATCATTACTCCATTACTCAGTGTCACATGATCCTTCAGATATCATTCTAGAAAATAAAGACACATTTATTATTATCAATGTTAACAACGGTTGTGCTTCTTAATATTTTTTGTGACAACTGATGTTATTATCAATGTTGAAAATTGAAAATTAGGATTTTTTTCTTAGATTAATTGAAGGGTTTTCTTTATTTTACATACTGATACCACACTTTTGCAGGCAGGTGTGAGTGTGTGTGTGTGTGTGTGTGTGAGTGTGTGTGTGTGTGAGTGTGTGAGTGTGTGAGTGTGTGTGTGTGCGTGTGCGTGTGTGTGCGTGTGCGTGTTTGTGAGTGTGTGTGTGTGTGTGTGAGTGTGTGTGTGTGCGTGTGCGTGTGCGTGTGCGTGTTTGTGTGTGTGCGTGTGCGTGTTTGTGTGTGTGTGTGTTTGTGTGTGTGTGTGTGTGTGTGTGAGTGTGTGAGTGTGTGAGTGTGTGCGTGTGCGTGTGTGTGTGTGTGTGTGTGTGTGAGTGTAATATGATATAATATAAACCCTCTTCACATACAGGAGTTTGTTGAACTCATGGGCATTCTGATGGCAATATAATTGAGATACCCTATAAACGAAAATCATTTCCATTAAATCATTCTTCCATCTGTGGCCCCTTAGCTGTCTACCTGACATTCTCTCTTTTTCTATACTGATCCATGTTCAGTGTGCTGGAGAAACACGTGGACCTGGACGAGTGTGATGAAGTGGATGATGGCACGTTACTAGAGATATGGTACACACCGCCAGAGGCAGTAGGTTGGTGGCGCCCCTTTTGGTTTCCAATTTCTGTCTGATTTTGTGTCGCCCTCATCTGTATATGCTTATGTTTCCTTCTAGTCTTGCCAAACGATGAAGAAACAGGTATAGATATATATTATTAATAAGATCTCCTCAAAGCTTTCCCTGCAAAAGATGCATAAAAGGTAGACATGCTTAAAAGATGAAATAATGTTCTTTTTGTCATTTCAGATGCAGGAGCAGATACTTCTTATACAGGTATACTTACTCTACAGTAAAAGCATTGGAAGCGTGCACATGCAAACCACAAAGACACAGCTCTGGCAAACTCTAATGTAAATGCTGAAGTGTCTGTAATGATTGTTTAGTGAGGACGTGTGAGCACAACACACAACAGCTCACACTCGCCGGGGTGAAGCGCTCCACACCACCGCTTTCCTGTCACGTCCGAGCCCGGGTGAGGAAGTACAAGCCTCAGCAGTTATACCAGTGCCTCAAACTCTTCTGCTCCAGGTGTAAAACAATGTGAGTCAGTCTCCAGGAGCAGATTTAAGCCTCAGATTTCTTGATCTAGATTTGCTGTTTGTTCTGTTTGCCACCTGGTGGCTGCATAGTGCAATAAAACAGCAAAAAATACATTGTTTAACTGTGTATCACAATCATAGGCCTAACGATTAAGCTTTTTCCTTGTTACATTTGCACTAGCATTCAAAACTTTGTCATATATATATATATATATATATATATATATATATATAAAATAAAGTATAGTGTAAATGTCAGTATTTTAAAAATATATACTGTATGTGTGTTTATTTGTATATGCATGATAAATATACACAGTACACATATATTACTGTATGTACATTATTATATCTACATTTATTTTGTGTGCGATTTATCATTTGACAGCAGTTACATATTTATTTAATATTCAGGAAGGATGTATTTAGGGCATTTATAATGTTTTAGAAGATTTCTATTTCAAATAAATGTTCTTTTTAAACTCCATATTCACTAAATAATCCTGAAAAATATTTGCATGATTTCCACAAAAATATGAAACAGCTTCATATTAACACTGAAAATGATAAGGGTCGTGTGACCCTGAAGACTGGAGTAAAGATGCTGAAAACTCACCTTTGCAGCACAGACATAAAAAACATTTAAAAATGTATTCAAATAGAAAACGGTTATTTCAAATTGGGAAAATATTTTACAATATTACTGTTTTTCTGTATTTTTAGTCACAGGTATTTATTCCATCACAGGAATAAATTGCATTTTATATTTAAAAATAAAACCGCTACTTTAAAGTGGCATATTATATTACAATATTGCCTTTACATCTTTTTGAGTAAATTGATTTCATCTGTGTGAGTATTAAAAAATAGATATTCCATTCTTTTGGCTGGCAGTGTGAGTAATTACAATAAAAATTATTTTCTATGTCACAGGAAAGATGTTCCTGATGACAGCGCTGTTGCTAAAGTCTTTAGGGAGTCTGCCAAAGACAGCCATCCTTGTGATGAGCAGTGGGCCGCCACTTCCTCAGCAAGTTCCAGAGAGCCTGGCAGAACCATCTCAATGCACATATCCAGAGACATGGTGGGGAAAAGCACTCACATGCAGCTGATATTCGTGGAAGGTATATCAGACTGTAAAGAGAAGTATTTATATATGTTGAATATTAATTAACTAATAAGCGTTGTTATCTACAGGAACGACGCTGGATGAGATTTGCGTCTTATCACGGGATTACGAAAACCTGGTTCCTGTGAGATCAGAGAACGGCAGGATGACTCTGATGGATCTCACAGCTCCGTTCCTCTTCTCTAGAGACAAAAGATACTACGGGTAAGACGACAAGCTTACCTGCTTCACTGGAAACTCCCCTGGTGTTCAATGTGCACGTCTTTGATCACGAAAACAGTTTATGACAAACCCCAGGGAAGGATACGATCACATCTATATGTAGTTAAATGAATATTTGTGTGTGTCTCAGGTGTAAGCGATGCTCTCTGAACACATTTCAAAACCCTGTGTTTACTGAAGTGGAAACTTGGGATGAACAGGCAGTCGCTCAAGGTACTTAAAAAATAATAATAATTTCATGTTAACTATTTATGTCTAATTTTACCTTATATGTGTAAATCTATTTTTTTAAATGATAAAGCAAATTAAAGGCCATCTAAATTATTTATTTTGGGATACAGTACCATAAACTGTTATTTTAGTGAAGGTTTTATTACTATTTTGATTATTTCTTTATTGTTAATTAAATATAATATTATATTTTTACTTTTAGATTTTATGTTTTTATTCTTAATCAATTAATATATAAGTCCATATAGTTTTTTGTTTCTGCACATCAAGTAAAACTAAAAAAGCTTGCTGAAATATAAAATCTTTTGAATATTTAATTTTACTTCAAGTAACAGAAATGTTTTTAATAGTTTTAATTTTAGCTTTAGTTTTAGTGAACTATAACCCTGCACTGAGGAAATTATATAATTATTATTATATAATTATTATATAATAATGTCCATCATAATAATATGCCCTTTTTAAAATGATCAGTTATTAAATTGAGGTGTTTTTGTTGTTATTTATTATTTTTATTGTTTTGTTCATTTTATTGAGCATAGTTCTGGACTTTATTTTTTATTTTATTTTTATTAATCTCATGTGATGGTCCTAGTTGGCATAAAAAATGAGACATCTCATTCACTCTTAAAAAATGTACGACTATATTTAGACTGTCTCTGTCACACAGCTCTGGGAGTTCAGCTGATGCAGTACAGACTGTTAGTCCAGTTTGAACTGGAGGACCAGACTGACACATTAGAGGCTCTGCTGTGGGAAAACACTGTAAGTGTACATATAACAATGCCTAGCAATTCGATTATAGATATTTATGTTGCATATAGACATTGTGTATATAGATTTTTTTTTTGTTGTAGTGCAAAACAGGATGCTTTTTTAGCATTTAATTTAAATTGCAATTTTTATTTCTAAAAGGAAATACATCTTAAGTTAAATTCTTACAAAGTAGTCTATCACAAAAGAGTAGAAATCAGCAGAGGGTGCTATTTCCATTCGGAAATATGTTTGAATGATTGTCTCGTTCTTTACAGGAGAGGTTCTTCCATGTTTCTGCTGCAGATGCTTCAGGTAGCCAGGATTTGCAGGACAAGATTCAGACCATTATGGACACAATTCAGCCACCAGACAGCAGTTTGGGTAAAGATTTAATTTCCCATTTAATATTTTCTCTAAATTCCTACATTATTTAGCATACACAAATGTTGTTGTTTTTTTTTTTTTGTCTTTGTAGAGGAGCGTCCATGGCTGGATCTTTGCCTCTCTGTGTACAATGTGAACGACAGCGGCAGGAATACAGTTTGCTATCAGATCACAAACACAGAAATTAAAGAAGAATAGAGAAGTTATGGACAATTTGATTCAAAGTAATCATAAATGACCACCTGTGATGAACAAGAAAAAAGGAGTTTCCAGGAATGTTTTGTGTTAAGAAATGTAAATGCATACTGTAAAACAAAATAAAACGCCTTTATATTTATATTACATCTGTTCAGTCTTTTCTGTAGGATTCACTTGGATTTCCAGTTAGGAACTAGTCCAAGTAATATATTCTGTATAGAGTATATAAAAAATATGTACCGTGAAAAAAAAAAAAATAATAATAATTGTTTTGCATTATTTAACCAGCTACAGTAAGTGATGGTATCTGAGCATAGACAGCGGGTGGTTGTTGCTGAAAAACACATTGCATTTCTGTTTCAGTCCGCTAGGAAGAGCATTCTCTGTTCTGCATTAGAGAAAGCGGCGCCTCCCTGACAGAGCTTCACATCTCAGATCTGCATCAGGAGCCCATGAACGCCACTCAAGGACTTTCACTTTATCGAGATGCTGGATGTTCTTGGCCTTGGCGTGTGTATTTCTCCTCATACGAAACGCTAGGAAATATTTCAGCGGTTCCAGGGCTTCAATTAGTTTTTAATTGTTTGGTTAATCACCTGTTTGACCGAGCATTTCCACATTTTCTCCGCACACTTCTGCTGTTATAATATTACTATAATGGAAACTGGAGATGCTCATCTAAACAAGAGACCAGCCAGCGGAACGAAGCTTGATGTTTGCTCCACAACTTTGCCTTAACAATACTGGCATGATCAGATTTGGATATTTCCGAGGAATATACGCAATGGAAGTGCAATTTTTAACTGTTTTTTGTTTGCTCGTTTCTTGTGAACTCTCAGTAGTTCGAGCGCTTGGCAATAACACGGCAGATTTAACGTCAGAAACCGTTTCGTCCTATAAAGTGCGTGAAATCAACACAGACAGCCGTGAACGACGTGTAAGTTTAAATAAAGTGAGTTATGATACCGGTAAGGATGTGTTTTCAACGAGCAGGACTAATATAAGCTTAATACCGGAGAATGGGAGCGATAACACAACGATGAGAGCGCCTTCCAGGCAAAAGTACGAAAAAAATAATGAAATGGATGAATATAACAAACAATTTCTGAAGGAAAAGCACGGAGAAATTCGCGTTAAAAGGCGTTATCGTCGACAGGAAAGAGTAACGGTTGTTAAACGCGAGACGGGGGCGCGAAATGAGCCTGGCGCCAATCAAACCATGACATCTCCAGGTGATGATGAACTTGAGCGCGTGGAGTCTTTGCCTAAACCTGTCGCGCAGATCCAGCCTACAGACTTTGCCAGTGAGTTCACTCCTATCCCCGAGTGGGGCACCTCAGCTGTGGAGGACTTTGAGGAAGTCTTTACTCCGTTCATACCCTTTAATACACGATCAAAAGCTCCAGGGGTGAAGAACCCGTTTTACCCCGTGACAGGTGAATCGTATGGGGCATATGCCGTCATGTGCATCTCCATCCTCATTTTCATTGTGGGAATTGTTGGGAATATAGCAATCATGTGCATAGTGTGCCACAATTACTACATGAGAAGCATTTCAAACTCCTTGCTGGCCAACCTCGCCCTGTGGGATTTTGTCATCCTCTTTTTCTGCTTGCCACTTGTTATATTCCATGAACTCACCAAGGATTGGCTCCTTGGGGAATTCTCCTGTAAAATCGTTCCATACATTGAGGTAAAACTGGTTAGACACTTTTAATAGATGATTGAAATGTAGTTTTTATTGTTCTGTTGATATTGGTATTATGTCTGCTATTTAAAATGAGTATTTCAGTTATATATGAGGCGTATAGAAAACTAAATATTTGTAATATAAGAAATCAGTTTGGAAAAACAAGTTAATAAGGACCGTACTTGATCACATACAAGGCCTACTGTATTACATGCTAGAATGTTTTCTTGCCATTCCCATCTCTTATGGTTCAATGCAGCAGTAGGTCCAGCTGTTGAACTTTGGGACTTCCATGGGTCAGACTGATGGGCTGAGCTTGACTTTACTGTAATCTGGCAGGTTCTCAAAGATAATCACACTTTCACACATGGAGCTTGTTAAACTGTAGTAAAGTGGCTTTACTTTCTGAATGCAGCACATCTGGTATTCACATGTTACTCGTCATTTTATCTGTGTCTGCATCTATTGCGTTTCAGAATCCAAAAAAACAAAAGTGCAAAATTTTCCTTCAAATTATTATTTCTACTAAACTTTGTGTTATTAGTCAAGTAAGTTATACTTATCGACTTAAACTTGCTAAGCAAGATTTTTTCTGAAGAACTGTTGATTTGACAGCTGATTTGTTGGCATTTTCTTTAACAGTAGCGGTTCACGCATTTTACAATGAGAAACGCTGTATGTGTGAAAGTGTGTCGATGACAGGAATTTGGTGCAAATGTATATGTGTAGGTCAGGACAGACATCTTGGCTGTGCTTCGTCTTTCTCAGTGAGGGGGAGTGTCTCCTCTGCAGACACAAAGAGATAGTGGTATTGCCCTGGGGGCAGCTTTCAGATTGTATCATGTGTTTTTGAGGAATTGACCTGATTGGTGCCATAGTTGTGGCTTTAATCTCCTGACACACTACAGAGCGCCAGCGCCTACACCCTAGATTCAGAACAGCCCGCTAACTTGATCACTATGTTTCAACCTAACAATGCAGTCGATGGCCTTCAATAGAAAGGCTGTTGTTTTTATGCACAATCTAGTGGGATTGAATTTCTTTGTCGTTTCCACAAGCTTTGGAGTTGAATACAAGTTCTGCTCAATCAACACCCCTTGTGATTACTTAATCAGTCAGACTTGTTCCTCATTCTTGAATGTTTTTTTTTTTAGAGGAATCAAATGCATAAATGTTAATGTTGTTATAAAAGCACTTACATTAATACTTCTGTCAAAACCTTTATTTGAAACTTTCATGGATTATTTGAGCTTTATGTTTGTTCTTGACATTTTACAGAGTTAGTTCACACCAAAATAAAAAGAAAAAAAAATTCTGTTAAATGACTTAGCCTCATGTCGTTCCAAACCCGTAAGACAAATGAACACATATTAATATATTTTTGATATATTCATTTGATATTTTGGATTTCAGAGAGCTATCTGACCCTCCGTAGACAGCAGTACAACTGAAATGTTCTCAGGTCCAGAAACGTAGTAAATACGCCGGTAAAACATGTGACATCAGTGGCTCAACTTCAGTTTTGTGAGAACAATTTACTCAACCATTCTTCCATCTTCTGCCATTTTAGAGCCCATGTCCACTAACCCGGATAAATATTAAAACGGCGTTTTCCCGTAAAAACGCTCCGCGTCCACACTATCGTTTTCAATCGTTTCCGAAGACTTGATCATCCACACTGGAAAAACTGAAAACGCTTATATTCCTGTTCTGCGCATGCGTGAAACATAAGACGATTCGATCTGCGTCATTTCCACCTGCCGTTTATTTACTTGCATTACGTATTCTTTGAAGATGAGCTATCTGGAGCATTTACAAACTGACATTAATCCTTAATAGGGCTGTAAAAATTGAGAGAAAACAAAACAACTGCTGTACAACGTCATCAGCCGTCAGTTGAACTGGTCACATGACTGCATCATATGACAAAAATGTGTCATCTTTTTCGAAAGTCTCAGTTTTCACAGTCCACACTGCAATGAAAGGCCAAACCACAGGGAAATATCTTGCGTTTTCCCTTCGTGTAAACAGGGCCTCAAATTCAGGAGTTGAACGGGAATTTAAAATTCACTATCAGTTCAACTCTGAATGGCAAAACCCTGCTGCACAGTACAAGTTTTCAGTATGATTTATACAGCATACAATATCTACAGTCCAGTTCAGTCACATTTATTTTTTTTTAGTTATTTTAATTTTTTAAGTGTCTTTGAAGTGTGTTATTTGTTAAGTATATATATATATATATATATATATATATATATATGTGTGTGTATGTGTGTATACATTTTTTATAATATTTTTATTAATTTGTTTGCTTTAAGTTCAATCATATATGACTATTTTAAATGATATCATTAACTATAAAAGTTACATAATTTGTAAGTCATTTTTAGCCCTCATGGAAGTTTGGTCAGGCCCTGTGGTAGGCCCCACCACTGAAAACCACTGAATTAGAGCAATTCCCTTCAATGACTAAACATGAAAGAATATGATAAATTGTACTATGAGATGGTCTTGTCATCATGGCTGGTTTCACTGGTTTTGGGTCTCCGTGATGTTTATTGCCATGTGACTTGTTTAGAGGATCGTGCAGTCAGGCGGGCTCTGAGAGAGAAGAGGGAGGCCTGGCCCGGTCATTAAGAGCTTTGTGCTATGTTGGCCCTGAAGGTCACCCTGCTCTCTAATGATGTGTCCTTGGTGCCAGTGCATGGATGGGACGCCGTGGGGTCAGCAACTCCTCTGCAATCTAACCACTCATGTCTACGGTGTCCTGTTTCCGCAGCTCCACGCTGACCTCCTTCCAGAGCACTGGTCTCAGGCTCTTCTCCCAAACGCCATTCGTCGGGGGGAAACTAATGAGAGAGAGGCTGGAGCACGGGGCCTAATGGGCCTCAGTGTTCTAGCTTCAGGCAGGGCAACTGAAAATGAGCATTTAACCACAGCCAGAGTAATTGAAAAAATGACAAACCGTACAAACACGCCACAGCGCAGCGCCACACAATCACGCACTTGTACAGCGCTAGCTGCAAATTATTCTGATTATTGCCATCTCCTGATTGCCGTCAATCCTCTCTTTCAATCCCTTTCTTTCATCTCCGTCTATTGCAGAGGATAAAAACGAAGAGGGCCCGTTAGAAAGGGATACAGATTCGAATCAAGCAAATTGAATCAGACTGTGGTGCACAGGGAGCTTAGAGAGAGACCGTTTAGATTGTGGTAAATGCCTCAAAGTGACACGTGCTGCAGAAATCATGGATAAAACCACCAAACCTGACCAGTGCCGTTTCTTCCACCAGGTACTCCGAAAGCAACTCATTCCTCGATTCTGTTTTCATCTGCCTTTCATCTTTACTCTGTACAGTATATAAAAGTGGACAGAGCTGTTGTGCTTTTTTACTCAGGTTTAACTTTGCTCACAGCTCCACCTGCTTGTCGTTTATTGATACTGACTCACTCCGAGCCCAAGCAAATGTGTCCTCTGAAGTTATTAGGGCAGACAATACGGATCAGCAATGCTGGCCTTAAATGAATCAACTGAACTTCAGGATATTCCACAAAGTGCATCATATCGTCAGATGACCTCAAATCACAATTGTTATTTTGAATTGGAAACCACTCTCTGTGTTGTTTTACTTGATGCCAGAGCTAATATATCCTAACATCAGTGTAAGAAATTCATACGGTTATTAAAATCATCATCATCTGATTTGATGAGCCACTTCTGAAATGCCTAATGAGGTTGTGATCATTCCATGTTCAGGCTGAAGGATAATGGATACATAACTCTAATAAAACATAATCTCTTGAGTGCTAAGGGCACCGGCTCAAATCCCCGCGCACAAGGGAAAACAATAATGCTCATGATACCGAAATGAAATTGACATGACCCTGCTTAACCTCAAAATTAACAATCCTTGGACACCAGCCTGCCCTTCAAGCTCATGGCTTCATCTCTCAAATTAGTTCTTTCCTGACAAAAGTATCGAACCCAGGGATGAAACTTCTCATGCCCATTTAGAATCTAATGCTGGTCATTTGCGAGAACACAATCCTGCTTCTCATTCCACCACTGGGTTCTGTAATTGAGAGGACTTAGTTCCACTTAATGATGTGGGTCTGAGACCAGTTTTTAATCATGAAAATGACTTTCCAAAGCCATCAATGACTTCCCCAAGAAGGCTATTTATGCAAAAGAAGAAAAATAATTACCTCAGCAGTTAATGTGGGACACACACATTTCACACCTAGCTGCAAATCCCACCTTTCAACAGTCTACTTTTTTCCCCTCCTCTCACCGGTTCAAAACAAAGAGCCCTTGTTCTGCTGCCAGACAGAAAGCCGAGTTCTGTAAGCAGCTCTGTGGTGAAACAGGTGTAGTTTGGATCTCTTTCTGTTCCCACTCATTGCATTTGTGCCTTCATTAGCAGGAAGGGAAGAACCCCCGGCATGCTGACTGGGCCGTCTAATTTGAGTGTCCGAAACGGAATACTTTAAATTATAATTTCGTCGGAGCGTGAGAGGGCGTCTGTGGCTCTCTTAATTTGAAGCAGTCTGTGGATGCGAATTTGAATTAATAATCCAGAAAATTGATACTACCTCTCACTGCACTGGTTCTAGTATTGACTTTCTCATCCTCTGCCCTCTGCTTTCCTCTCTCTCTTTCACTCTCCTCTTGGCCTCTGTGGGGTCTTCATTACCACAAGATATAGACGTAGCTCTGTTAAGCCCGCCGAGGCTGGGTGCTCTAATGAGGGGTAGACTCATCACGCCGGGCACCAGTTCACTGCTCTCAGGCAAACTTACTGCCACCAAAATTCTTTCAATATTCTGAAGAATGTAGAGTACTACAGTTGCCAGGGAAACCAGAGGTCACATGGTCACAAAGGTCCGGGGCTTCCAGTTGTGTAGCCAGAATGCCTCTGATGATGATTTATTCAAACTTAGCTCAAAATCCGCAATCCCCTACTCCCC
>JAUCMU010000053.1:10930423-10951763 GCA_032275025.1 Enteromius treurensis | reverse complement strand
TTATTCGAAAAGAACGAACCTGCAAATGTCTCGACTGACCAATCAGAATCAAGCATTCCAGAGAGCCGTGTAATAATAATGCTTAACTGGGTGTTTATGAACAATCTCAGCATTTTTTCCCTCCCTCATTCTCTCTCTGTTATAGAGAAAACGTCCTTTTTTTAGCCATCTTTAGTACTCGTATGTAAAGTTAGTTGTGGCTTCTCAACTGTTTTCTTTCACATTTGCCAAAACAACCAGTCATTTTGATGATTCGTTTTGAGTTATTTTCCATTTCCTCTTTCCTTTCCCGTACAGAATGTGCATCTCCGTAAGCTTCTCAAGGAGCTTTGTCTCAGCGTATCAAAACATGCTAACACGGACCTTTTAGCAAAACTAAAAGAATAAAATTTGCAGAGTTTTTATTTGGACAAAGGAAACTGTTCCACTCTGGCATTCGGGCCGAAAGGAAACAATCACTGCCCTGTTCTGACTTTTATGGCATGTGGGAGAAAGCCAAATGAGCATTACTGGCCTGCGAGTCAGTGGTCGCAAACAAAAGGACCGCAAGAGACACTGAGGTGTTATATTTCATTTTAAGCATTCAAAGGGGCCATGAGTCCAATAAACCACATGTGAAATATGTTAGCTTCGACACGCATTGATATCCAAAATCATATGGCCACTTTGAGTCTATTTTAAAGTTGCCAGTGTCTTAGATTTTGCTTTTCTTTATTGGTCCTTTTCAACTTTTTGGAAAGTCAGCTATTTTGTTAGAATCTGTCGAAGTGATGCAATCAGAAAGCGTCTCTGCTCAGTTCAGAGGGGGGGGGGGGTTTGCTTCCGAATGCCACACACGTTGCAAAGGTCACTTTTTTCCACAGCGGATCCCATGTGCTTTCACAATGTATTGCCGGGTGAATGATGGACAGGGCAGGTTGCATTGAGGGGTTTCCAGAGAGAACTTTTATGGAAAGCCTTCAAAGTTGATATCACACATAATAATAATGGTCTTGTCACTTTGATGGCTTTAGGAGGCCTGAGAAAGCACTTTCTTAAAATGCAAGGTTGCCATAAGATTTATTATTTCCCTTGAGCATTTTATGTTGCCTAAAATTATAAGCCTATACAGAAATAAAGCAATTCAGACACCTTTTGTATGGTGTTTTTTGTTTCGATAAATGCTGCATTTTTGTATAGAATTACGTTTCCACCACTGAATAAAAAAAAAAAATGGTTATTGCGATTTTTATTAACAAATTTATTGCGATCGCAAGTTATAAAGTCAGAATTGCAAGATTGTGTCTGAACTGCGTGATATAAACTCATGATATAGACTTTATATTTCGCAATTCTGACTTTAGAAACTCACAATTATATATAAAAAAAAATAATGCAGAATTGAGGAAAAAGTCAGAATTGTGGGATAAAAAGTTGCAATAACTGTTTTATTTTATTTTTTCAGTGGTGGAAACAGGCTTCCAAGATTTTGTTTTATTTAAATGCACTGTAATTTATTTTATTAAAAATTAACTATATATATTTTGACAACAAATTTCAATTAAATCAAATAAACGACATTTAAATATTTCTAAAATAAATGAACAAAACAAAAATGAAAAATATATACTGTATGTGTGTATATATTTCTGTGTGTGTGTGTTGGGTGTTCTAGGTGTTGTAAAAGGGAGACAGCTGCTTATTACTCCGACAACAGAAAGTCACATCAAGCTGAAGAAGGAGTAAAGAAGGTGAAGAGAGGATGATGTTGGATATCACCCATCTGTGCACAGGAACGACAAGACATTACTTCTGGGCCGTAGCTGCCAAGTGCATTGAGTAATTGCCATTCGTGGCGGGCTTGTGCTAATGAGATTTCATTCTCCAGCCCCGAGCTAATGTCTCCTCATGCATGATGGAGTTTAATTATGTGTGTGTACAGATATGAGCAAGATATTTACCAAGACCATGTCTAGAGCACGATGTGGTCCTTAATGAACTTCTCATTCACTCACACCATTCATGCCAGATTTCCTCCACGAGGGAGGGAAAAAATGGCATGCATATTCATTTCATGCATAATTTACACAGACTGCCTGACACACTTAGAAAAAAATGAAGGTTCTGTATTGCCATAAATGAAGAACCTTCATGGAACCTCCATGGAACCTTTCCGTTCTTTTAAACATGTTATCGTGTTATCGAATGGTTCTTTAGATTATGTTCACTTGAAGGTACCAAAAACAAGCTGTTTTGTAATAAGAGTACCCTTTAAGATCTGTCATTCATTTCTAAAAAAAATCATCTTTGTACTATTTCTTGTACTTCCAGGTTTGGAGAGCTTCAAGTCCACCTGATGGTTGCAGGTTGGAGTGATTTTTGTGATGGAATGACACACATCAGTGGGTTCGATAATCACTGAGTGGTTCTGGCAAGCCTCTGGGTCATTCATGATCTGAGCCCTTTATAGACGGTCACAAAGAGCTGAATGAGTTGATCTATGAACACTGACACACTATAGTCCTCATAAAGGAAAAGAATAATGATATCAGTGTCATCCTAAACTAATAATATGCAGCTTCAGTTTTTCTTGGGTGGAACATTTAGAATAAATACTAAAAATAACATGTAAAAGGAGATTTGAGAGTGTGGACTTCTCACATGGAACCAAAAACATCCCAAATGTAGGTCAGCGGTAACCTTGTGTGTGATTAGTCAGAGGTGTTTTAGTCTACTGAAGCACTCAGACATTTGTGTTACAGACGCTATGAATCACATAACTCAAGGGCAAAACACTGACCATGTGTCATCGCTCATTTGTACATGAAAGCGCAGAGGAAAATTTCTGTTACAGAAATGATATCAGGCCAACATTTTAGTCCGTAAATAAATACCTCCTTAGCTCATAACGCTGACGCCATCCTCAGGTTTGAGAGAGATAAATGACTTTCTCTGAACTTGATTCATGTGTCTCTTCATTTGCTGCTATGTTTTGGTCCACATAAGGTCAAGGACACCCTTGAGGGCACTTGAGGAGAAGTCACTACTGATGTGTGTCTACAAAGCATTTGGCCAAGACGAGTGCAAAAACACTGTGTACTGTAACTGCCGTGTTTCAGACCCGAGTTTTGAAGCTTCAAAATGCAAAGTGCTAAACATTTGAGGACATTATATTTTAATGAATTTCCCTGAGACTATACATGCCACAGTTTGGAGTCTGGACGTCCTGTACAGATCACATTCAGGGCTTTTCAGTGATCCCTAATGATTGTACTGTATGTTTCACCATGACCACTCCCTCTTCTTGGTCTTCAAAAATGGTAACATTGATTTTGTATAATATGATAATATTTTGTAATGATCGTTCAAATCTCTCTAATTTCTCAATTGTGTGTCATAAATCAACATCTCAATAAAATGTTATGTGGTTTCAAATCAAAATGAAATGATGACTTTCTGTTATGAAACAGGATGTTAATTTTATACATGTCCTGGTATGAGGACATTTATTTAGTCCTGGGAGCTTTTCCATAAAACAAGTTTACCAAATAAGCCAGGCTTATGGCAGATAGTTCAGACTTATTTTAAACCAAATGATCTGGCAATAAGTCAGACTAACTGAAATAAGCCTGGCTTATACTCTAATCTTGTTTTATGGAAAAGCCCCCAGGACTAAAAGCATGTTTATTATGCATTTGGGAGACATAACAAATGAATAGGGAAAGAAATTAATATTTCAGTATTCTTTTAAATTGTA
The DNA here is from genome assembly GCA_032275025.1 of Enteromius treurensis. Classification (NCBI taxonomy): domain Eukaryota; kingdom Metazoa; phylum Chordata; class Actinopteri; order Cypriniformes; family Cyprinidae; genus Enteromius; species Enteromius treurensis. The sequence goes on along the minus strand of JAUCMU010000053.1, from coordinate 10,948,027 downwards.
TATATCATTATAAAAATCTTGTCAATTATTACTTTTATTACATTTATTACACTTTTTATTACGTTTATTACATTTCATTCTGCATTACATGTTGTCCCAAAATGCCACATTTAGTTTATAGATAAATTATATATAATGAGAAAACCATGATCATTTTACACACATTTTGCAGAAAGAAAAATGGTATATCGAATCATATTGAATCATCTTTGTACTAAGTTTGGTTAAAAAAAAAAAACTGAACAAGAAAAGTATTGATGGATTGAAAAATCTATTGATTTGCTTATGCATGTTCATTATTATTATTATTTTTTATTATTTTTATTATTTTCAGAAATTAAGTCCTGATGTCCTCAACCGAGCACATAACTTGTGAATGAAATATTATATAACATTTATATATATTTTTAACATTATTTTTAATGCATTAAACAATGTGAAGACATTAAATACAACTATTTTTAAAAATTCACGGGTCTTAAGAGGATAAGTCGTACAATAGATTTTTGTGAGGAACAGATCAAAAATTAAGCTTATTAAATATCTAACCAGAGAAACGTTAACTGAACAATTCACTAAGCTGAACTTGCATCCAGGAAAATAATTTTTGTAAATGACTTCTTTTGTGTTTCAGAGAAGAAAGTCTGAGTAAATGGTTTAATTTTAATGTTGCTATATTGTAGTCATGTGGGAATTCACATGTGTTTTGGGGAGGTTTAGTCTGACAGATGGTCTGAAAGTCAGGGTTCAGAATGTATGTCAGTAGGTCTATATAAAGGGGAGCCATAAACACTACAAATCCTTGTTAGAGCAACGACAGCCCGCACTTTGACCTGAGGCATCAACATATGCACAAGCATTAAAGAAAAGTCACATCTTCCTGATCTACAGCAACTGACAACGTCTTTCGGCGAAATCCTCAAACAAGCTAGAAGGCATTAAAATTGTATCCATTCAAAACACACATACATAAGCTAATTTAATGTTGCGTTACGTCAATGTTATGCATGCATTTAATGCATTCAAATATGTATTTTGTACGTTATAACTTGCATGTTAATGTATGCCCACACAATCCACAATAGCTGACTTGCATCTTCTCACCCGTTCCTTTTAGCTGTATGTTTTCCTTTATTTTATAGAGTCACTGCTGCCGTCTCTGTTTGGTTACTCAATAGTAAAAGCTGTCTTTTGTCTGTCTAGGGACGTTTGCGTCATGTCACCCTGTGGAAGCGCGGACCAGCCCCCCTCAGAGTCAGAACACTATGCCTGTCACAGGCGGTCACTGCAGGATCTTTTGTGATCGTGTTGATGTTGCAGTTTCAGCTGAAAACATACGTCTGGTCTTACTGTATGCCACACTCATTAAAGAAGCAGTTTTTGCTGAGGATTTCTGTAAGACCCAGAATCCTGAGGAGTGAATCAGAAACTTGGTCTTTAGAGACCTGTTATTTCTGTTAAATACAATCAAATGGTAGTCTTTGGATTAGCTCAGATTCAAAATAACTATTCATAATCAATAAAAAAATATATATAAACATATAAGCCTATTCTTATTAAGATTAAAGTAAGCTTAATAGCTATAGTGCTGTGACGTAACAATACTGCCATCTACAGTCAAGTATATGTAACTATTTAAACTAACAAACTAATTTAACTAAATAAACGTCTATCCCCCGGTTTGCCAGACAATGCTTAAACCTGTAGTCCTAGAATAAAATGTAAATCTGAGCTGTTTCAGCTAAAATAACTTGCACTGACTTATGTTTAGTGCCATTGTTTCATTTTTGTTTTGCATCCTTTGTTTTAATATGCACACCAGTAAGGCTTTTTTTCCTAAGGCGTGTTTAGAAAAATTACTTAAATGTCCTTATTGAAATATGGAAAACCCATGGCTTAACAATATCTATGAAACCGGGTTTTTGAATATTTTGAAAATGTAAACATTCATAGCTTAAACGTTGTCATAAAAATGTTACATACAATATAAAAATGGACATTAAAATGTTAACAAACAATAACTTCAAAATTATTTCATATCAATAACCAATCATTGTCAAGGGTGAGCTGTTAAGCCAATCAGCATTCGTTTTTTAAACTCAGGTGCGTCATCAAACTTGCGTGTGGGAAACGCCACAGGTGTAAATAAATAACCTGAAAATTATTAACAGTAATAAGTAAAAGTAATTAAATTAGCAGAGAAATTGTGGGAGTATTTCAGGTTAAGTGTCACGTTTGTCGACGGTGTAAGTAGATTGTAGATGGAATGGGGCTCTCCACTCGATTATAAATGTTTGTATGATATATTGATTAGAAAGATTATGCATCCTTGATTACTATATTGAGGAGAGAATATAAACAACGCAAACAAAACGTCTTGAAAAGTACAACAATGCGTGGGATAGTTAAATACATTGTAATGTTTATAATTATATTAGCTTGAATAAGGCACCGTTGCTTGGAGAATAGGTTTTTGCACTGTTGGGTTAGAAGATCTAGTTCAGAATCAGATTAAACACACTGGGCAACTTTTTGAGCAATGATGATGGGCCACTTTGGGAAATGTTGCCACCATTGGACAACCGGGTAGACAACTGTTACACATTTTCAATGGAAAAGTGCCCAAGCAGCACTGCTCTAAAAAAAAATTGCTCTAAATGTTGCCCTGTGGATCATCAGCCTAAGTGTGCATGCAATGCAGATATAGGGACTCCTAGTGGTTTAAATCTGCAACCTCTTGGTTAAAACTCTTCCTGAAGGGCTGTGTCTCCATGATGTACATGAGGCAATGTTTATATGTAGCCTGCAGAATTCAGAAGAAGTTTGTCATGTCAAAACCTAAAATGGGCCAAGGAAAATTTACTTCAACTTAAGATACATAAAAAGCCACTGCTTCTTAAATATTGATTTTCTTTAAAATTTTTTCTAATTGCCTTTGCATCGTTATGACTCCAACATTCATGTTTGTTTATATAGTTTCAAAATGCCTCATTTAATACAGAATTATGTGTTTGACAGTTTCTGACATATTTATACATTTTATTAAACTGTAGACAATTTCATGTGCTATGTATACTCATAAGTGTAAAATATTGACTCACTTTTAGTCGAGTCATGTATGAATTACTCTCTTTAAATACAATTAATTTGTCTTACAAAGAGGTTATTGGAGCTGTGCACTTCCTGTTTTCATAGCACCGACAAGTGAATTTGTTTTTCCAGTAATTGAGATCACTAGCAGAGGGGGTCCCCGTGACCACATATTTACCATCTTTCCTAATGATTTGGTGGCTTTCTGAACTAATGTGGAGGTAATCGTCTGAGTTGTAGTTTTTGCGGACACAGCGTCCATTGCCTTGACAGAGACTTTTGCTGCAGAGTTGAGTCGCAGAGGTGACATTGGCAATGTAGGGGTTTAAAGTATCAGATAGGTATGCAGACAAGGCTTCACATGAGGTCTGAAAGGAAAGAGGCATTACAATTAATGTCATTTTTTCATGCTGATCTCATTCCATAATTTCTCTCTACTATGGATAGAGTACTGGGTCTATATACAACATAACATGGTAATAGCGGTCAATACAACTTAGGCAATATATTCAAAGTCTTCTGAAGCGATAATACAGTATGTATTTATGTGCGCTCAACAGCCCAGCCATAGACAGAACTGTACCTTAAAAACTTTTACAAATTGGTGTCAAATCTGCCACAAAGCATTATGACCTCTCATACTTGAATTTGTGCATTATGTGATTGAGAGCTCAATATCACCAAAATCAGACAGCAATGATATTCTACAGATCATCATCTGTTGTGTTTTACATTAGATATATGAATAATATGTTGTTAAAAATATATTGCTTTAAGAAAATAAAAATGTACCTTGTCTTTGTAGTCAGCGGTAGCCCCCCATAGCACAGCGCCAGAAGCTCCCAGGGCTGCACTTTCACCGATACTGCTTACCAAATCAATCTATAGAAAAATAGACAGCATATTACTGCTAGAAGCCACATCTGACACATCCATTTCAGGCCTTGGAGCTGGGGTTTGAAACTCTAGGAAGGACCTGGAGGGCCACAGTCCTACAAAGTTTAGTTCAAACCCTGCTTCAACATATTCTTGTAGTTTTCAAATAACCCTTAAGGATTTTATTAGCTGGATTAGGTGTGTTTAATGAAGATTGAAGTTAATGCTGCATTCAGTTTACATCGGATCTCAGAGCTGGGAATGACATCACACCAAAGTGGGCCGTGTTTCAGTTTTTTACATGCATTTTAACCTAAGCATACCTAAATATGTATAGAATGCTGCCCCAAACAAATTTGTATCGGGGAAATGTAAACAATAGATCAACTCTACAGCTGATTCAAGTATGGAATAGTGGTAGTGGAATAGTAGTGGGCACTTATGCAATTTAATCAATGATGTGTGCCTGAGTAAAATCACACACCTGAACCCGTTAATCAAGAGGCTTGTTGGAGATGAGCCTAGCCTTCCCTGAAATGTAAGCGAGAGTAGACGGTTGCAGTGAAGCAAGAAGTGAATTAAGCGCAGTCAAGGTGGACATCTCAAATTTTTTGAGCAATGTTGTTTGGGCTCTTTCCCATTGAGAACAGGTAGCAAATTTCAATTCAGATACTTTAGATCGGTTGTGGTCCCTGTGTCTCACCTGGTTGCCCATTGATGCCAAAATTACCCAAAGTTGCCTTGCCCCGTGTATCTTCTACCTAAGGTCAACATCAGGGGTCACCAAAATCAGTTCTGTAGCTCCAACCCTAATCAAACACACCTGGACAAGCTAATCAATGTATAAATAGGTAAACCTGAGACTTTCAGGCAGGTGTGTTGAGGCAAGTTAGAGCTAAACTCTGCAGGACACTGGCCCGCCAGTAGTCTCCATGCTGTACACCAGGGATGGGGAACCCTGGTCCTCAAGGGCCGCAGTCCTCTAAGTTTTTCATACAACCCTGCTATACAACACCTGACTCAAATCAAATGGATCCAACAGCCAAAGTTCTGCGCAATCACTAGTTAATTTCAATCAGGTGTGTTTGCGCAGGGAAACATGGAAACTTTGCAGGATGAGGGCCAAGGTTCCCCACCCCTACTGTACACTCAGGATCTGTCACGTCTGTTGCCTGGCTGCTAGTTTCTCCGTAGATTGCTAAGCATGCTATTTCGAGCAATGTAAACAAAAACTAGTAATAAAATCTAAAGAAAATTCTGATCATCCTCTATAACGCAGTTTTTTAATCACATCATAAACATTTCACATCATAAACATTTGTGTTACCACGGCAACGACTGACACATTTGAATTGAATCCGTTATCAGCCCCACAGTGGAATATGAAAATATAACTTTTTCTTATCAGTTATGTTACATCTAATGTTGTTAAATTAATGTTTATTACAAATTTCAGTTTAATGAGTGTCACTATGATGGTGTTTAGTGTTTGTGTGAATGACACGAGCACCTTCTATATATAATTATATTTAAGAGCTACATATGATGGGCTTCTGTTCATCGTGTGACTTCCGCATCACCTCCTGCATTTGCTACAAAACTGATTACAGTACTTAAATTGAGAGGTGTATCATTATATCAGTTAATGAAATTATGGTATTTAACTGTAAATTTGATTTAAAACCATAAAACCTAAAATGTTTTTACCATATTTTTTACGGACAAATTCTGGCAAGCACAGCTGCTTTTTTTACCGTAAATTCAGATTTATTTATTTTTTTTATATAGTGTACCTCATTCATGTATAGCTCCTTTTGGTCTCTTAAGAGAGATCGTAGATAGACGTAGACTGGTGTACTGTGACGTTTTGGCAGGGCGGCCACTCTCAGCGCCTCTTGAACCTGGTGACGAACAAACAGTGCTGCGCTCCTGCTTCCGCTCACAGAAACGGGCAGATATGCTGATGGGTAAAGGGCAGTGCTAACCTCCCACAGCCAGAGCAGCTCGTTGTTCAGCTGTTTTGTGTGCTCTGAGCACATACCTGTATAGTTTGACTCCTGAAAGTCATAGTTATTGCAGTCTGGGAACAAGTAATAGCCCCACAAATGCAGAGGTCGAAGATTGTTTCCCATTTTCAGAGTTTCTTCCATGAAACGTCTGGCTTCATGCTGGAATTGTAGTCTGGCGTCGCTGAATGCCTGTTGCAGGTCAAGAGAAGAATTCTGCTGGAGGGTGTAGTTGACGGACAGTTCCTTGTAGATCTCCTTTCCGTCCACATTTCGGTCAAACATTGGAAGCCACTCTTCCCAATCCATGACAGCGAGACCAGCGGTTGAGTCCAGAATGTACTGGGTAAACTCTTCCTTAGCTTTATCCAAACTTGCAGACAGGTTGCCCCTCTGCGGTATACCGCCATTATACTCTTTCAACGAGTGGAGGTCTACATAGGGGTAAAGGCCAATTCGATTTTTGTAGAGCAGGGTTAGGGATTGATTGCGTTGCCTGGCCGGTGTGGTGACGGCCTGAAAGAGCGATAAATCTAGAGGGACCTTTAGTTGTTGGCATTTAGAAATCGGTGCATTCCATAACAGCACAAAAGGCTTATGGAAGAGAGGAGCTACTGTTGGTGGAGGAGACAGTGATGTGATAAGATGCCCGAATAAAATGAAGAGAAAGGTGTAAAATGGCAACCATTGTTTCCTTTGGTCTCCCATCTGCGTACAACGATTGAGAATAAAAATATATTTTGAAATGAGCAAAACATTTGTGGAACAGTATCTTATAAGATTGTTTTGGCACATAAAATACCACATTTCAGAAGCAAACCCTGACATATTCAAATGATCTTTGCTTGGACATTTTGACAAAAAGTATGCTTTGTGGTTTGTCTAGAGCTTTCTTATAAAACATCAGAAATATATGGACCTAGATATCTTTGATTAAAATCCATGTTCTCAGTTTAGTTTGAGGTTTAGAAATAATGAGTATCTTACCGAGTCAAATGGGTTTCTCCTGTAGCAAGAATTAAATGTAGCTTGCTCAGGTTCCTGTTAAATATTAGCAGAGGTCAATGTTTGAAAATGCAAGACTGTGCTTGTTGCATGTAACTGGAATAGCATTGGTGTAGTTAGAAATGATCAATATGTTCTCTGGTTACTTTTAAAAAGGTCACCTAGGCCTGAATCCACTTTATATTTAATTATATACCAATTTTTTGGTTTGTTTGATTTTGTGTGTGGATCTTATTTAAACTGGTAAAAGCAAATGATGTTTGAGTTTAGACCTTATTGAGACTCGTAAGGTAATAGTAGAGACAGTTGAAGATTGTGTTTGGTTTAGATGTTTTAGTAAGTATTTAAACTTTTTGTATTTACCTTTTTTTTTTGGTGTCAAAACTTCAACCCCAACCTTTAATGTAAAATATGGTGGAGGGGTTATTGGGGCTGCTTTACTCCCTTTAAGGCCTGGACAGCTTGCTATCATCAATGGCAAAATCAATCCCCAAGGTTATCAAGCAAAGTGTAATGCCATCTGCCAGTTGAAGCTCAACAGAAGTTGGGTAATGTGACCAGATGATGACCCAAAGGGGGCAGCTCTACAATTTATGAAATCACATACATTTTACTCTGTGCACCGTGAATACTTCAATGTCATTTTTGATAAAGGGATTCAAATGTAAGCCGCCTTTGTTTGTTTGTGGCTAATTTGAAAATCAGATTAAATTGTACGGCAAATTTTGAAAGACATCTGGGTAGATGCAAAGGATTTGCGAAGGCGTTCCAAGATTTTGACAACGAGAATCAAGACCAGGTTACAATCCTTTATTTGCAGTGCATCAAGACTCAAGCAACATTTGTCTTCGAGTATTTGATTAATGGTATTGCTTAATGAAAAAATAAACATTTAAATCAAGTAATGAGTAACACATTGCATAAATGACTGATTTTTAGAGGAATAACAAATATAACTATTTTGCACTGAGCATCATCACTTTAGCACTGAGGTAAAAAAAAAGACACTGACCAATAATGAAGGCGGAGATAATAGTGTACAAACTACATGCTACAAAATGCAGCATAATGAGTTACAACGGGTCTTAAAATAGTGATAAAACATGGTCTGATGATCCTGAAACTGGACATGTAAGACAATATATAGACCTCTATTACAGTTTGCAGATTCTGCTAATTAAAAGTATTCAAAGTACTGAAAGATGTTGAGGTATACTACCTTACTCTGTTTTCAGTCTCACACATTCTGGCTTCATTCAAACATGAGCAAAAAAAGACACAGTTTAACATACAATCATAATGTTTTCACGCACCACGGCGTTCTGCAGACTTACATGTGTAAACATACATCTTCATAATCTTTGGTTTAACACACATTTCAGGAACTTGGGGGACAACATAATAAAAAGCTTCAACTCTGGTTGTGTCCACTGAGTTTTCTCATCATGAATATGATGAGTACAATGATTTATTATATTGTGCAATATTGATAAAAGCTTAAAATACGATGAAAGACATAAAGATGAATTGCTTTGTATAATGGTATAATGACAAACTTGCCATTTGTACTGTATTTTATACAAATTTCAATAGTAATAATATTATTCATTATTCATGTATAATATATGTTTATACTTTTATACATTGAGGCACATTTTATTTTATTATGATTTTAACTTCAAATTATGATGAATTTTTATATTATGATTTTAAGTTTAGCTATTTGGTATGTAGCCGATTGTAAAGCATGACGTGTTTATATAATATGTGGAAAATGTCTTACCTCATTTAGCTAAGTTTTAAATACCCAGCGCTCCCTGACTTTGAAATGCTCTGATAGCAAGTATTGTTCTAAGTGATAAACTCGCTAATACACATCACAGGAAGCATCTTGGTGTCAGTGCTGTGTAAAAACTGCATAGATCTAGCCTTTCCTGTCAGAAAACAGTGGCAACTTAACAATCATTGAGCATTCATCTAGAACAGTTATTAAAAAATATTCAGACTGAAGGTTGTGCAAACAAGGCTCGCATCTCTTCTACAACAGCATACAGCACCATTGTAACATCTATCATTTTTCATTATTGCAAAAATCACAAATATTAAAACCTGACTGAGTTATGATGTGCCATCGATGTGGCCCTGTAGCCACTTTTCTTTAAAGGTGAAGTGTGTCGTTTTTCAGATCTGAGATAATGCGAAAATTTTAAAAAAAGTCTAGACTAGTTGCCATCCATGACAAAAATGTATTGCAGCAGGAGTTATTTGAAATTCTCATATATATTTATCAGCCATTGACATTTTTGTAAAAAAATTTAGTTTTAAAAAAACATGTCTATGTGAATCTGACCGGTTGAACAAGCTAATGTATCCTAATGAATTATGTAAGTTGGGGGCGGGGCTATTTGTTCAACCAATGGCATACAGGGGGAGTGTTTGGGTTTCATAAAACAAGTTCACCAAACAGCCATGTTTTTTTGTTTTTTCAGTTAGCCTGACTTACTGTCAGTTGATTTGGTTCAAAATAAGTCAGACTAACTGAAATAAGCTTGGCTGTTTGGTGAACTTGTTTTTTGAAACAGCCCCTTGATGATGTTAGTGGTGCAGAAAATTCACACTTCACCTCTAAATACAGCTGAAGTTCAACATAAGGAGTAGAAGAGTCAGGATGAAGGCATTTTGTACAGGCATAGCACTATCCTGTATGTCTTTGTCGACCTCTGGTTTCTTCTTGTCCTCCTCTTCCTCCACATCCTCTTTGATCATGTTGTCCTCCTCTGTCTCCTCCGGCTCTATGCTATCACAGCGCTCTCCTTCATACCCCTGATAACAGTGACAGCGGAACTTGGCAGCCAGCTTCTGCCGCTCGTACTTAGATTGCTTTTCTTTCACGGTGAAGGTACCGTTTCGATTGGTCAGGATCTGATAGCTGCCTCGGCTCAGGTGCAGGTAGTGTGGTGCCTGTGGGTCTCGACGGACACATCGCCCATTGGACTGACACAGTAACTCGCTACAGATTTCTGCTGCCCGGGTAACGTTAGTGATGTACTGCCCCAGTCTATGGTTCAGAAATGCCTTTACTTTGGAACAGTTTTGCTGAGGGGACACAGGACGTTACAGTAAGTTAAAACTGTGGCGTTATACTTCAGGGAAACTTTGCTGGCAAGTTTATTAATGCATTATGTATTGAACCAGAAATCAATGTAAATGTCACATTACACTGCAATCGTTCACTCCAGTAACTTGTGTTAAAGTGTCGCTGCTACAGAAAATATCTAGAACAGGGTTTTCCAAACCTGTTGATTCCCCAGACCCCAAAATAAGGCAGTCAAATTAAAACCCCAGTTGGTTTTTAATTGAAAACATGGTTCTTGTAACTTATAGAATCACCAAAATAAACGGTGTTTAATGTATTATATTAAGGATCCCAGTTTCTGTTAATAAAAAAAGTTTGGAAACAAGCAGCTTTGTCATAATAACCACATAATTGTCTAAATTATCTTAACTTGTATAGGTGACCTTTAAGTCAAAAGGTTTACAATGAATCCCCTTCAAAATTAGCTTTATATATTTTTACTATTATCCCAACAAGCCTGCCTGCAATTTTTAAGACTTCATAAACATCTTAATTCACTAATTTAGGTGTGTTTGATTAGCTTTGGAGCTAAACTTAGCAGGACAATGGGTCTCTGGGTTTCTCTAGGAGGAAAAGCTTGAAAATCCCTTGTCTAGGAATTGTATCTTTGTAGCAGATTTGTAAATAATAAACACAGCAGTATTGACACTTGAGAAAAGTGTCATTGTGGAAGAAGCTACCTGTTAACAGATGTTTTTAGGATATTTTAGGTATATCAAATGGTGTTAAAAATCTCACCCTTGAAGAAGTTAGGTTAAGATCCCCCCAAATGACAAATCCTGCAGCACCCAAAGCAGCGCTTTCTCCTATTGTATGCATCAAGTCTGTCTGTGAAATGAAAATGAATAAAGAAATGAATGTATATAACATCATTGCAATGATAGTTTCCTAGTTTCACTGAAGTAACTTTATGTGTTTGTTCTGTTGGACCCCAAGAGGGCGCTCTTGTTTTTAGACTCAAGAGCAGAAGTCTCAAACTCAAAAGGGCCAAAGCTCTGCAGAGTTTAGCTGCAACTCTCGCCTGCTTGGAAGTTTCTAGTAATCCTTGACTAGCTGGATCAGGTGTGTTTGATTAGGGTTGGAGCTAAACTGGGCAGAGCTGTGGCCCTCCAGCTCTGGAATAGAGTTTGAGACCACTGGTTTAAACTTTAAAGCAAGGATGTACAAACCTTTTACTGAGGGAGTTTAGCTCCAAACCCAATTAAACACTGATCCAGCTAATCAAGTTCTACAGGTGAACTAGAAACTTTCAGGAACGTGTGATGCAGCTGTTTGGAGCTAAACCTTGCAAGACATTAGCCCTTTTGAAATGTTAGAATTAGTCAAAAAAAAAGGAAAAAAATTTATTATCATCAAAATTCAAACAGAGATTCTTCTTGACCAGGGGTCACCAGAGGGTCGTTGTCCTGCAGAGTTGTGCTTCAACATTAATAAAGCACACCAGAAGCAGCTAATCAAGGTCTTGCTACATATACTTGAAATTTCCAGGTAGGTGTGTTGAGGCAAGTTGAAGCTAAACTCATCAGGTTCAAGTTTGATGACCCCTGTTCTTGACCGTATGATACAGTTGTATTTAGGACTTGTGTTTGATTCCCCAATGTTTATCTTGTTAAATTTAGATTTCTAATTGAGTAGATGCTCCTACCTGGCTCAGAAACGTCATGGCCTCATCTCTATACCCCAAGCGTGTGTATACATATGTAGGCAGCTCATAGGGCAATGAGGTAAGGGAGGCCAGTCGCAGCGACTCCAGTACCCTGTTCTGTGAGAAGTGCAGGTTGCGAATGCTGTCCTTGTGGCTTTTGCGAATAGCGAGGGCTGGGAAGAGGGCAGTGCTGCTGTTCCACAACCAAAACAGCTGGTCATTGCGTTTGCTCTCCTGTTGGGGGCATGTGCCGTTGTAGTCGTGTTCATGTACATTGTAATTGTGACAGTCAGGGTAGAGGTAGAAACCCCAGAGTCCGTGCGGACGAGCTTGTGTACCGAGCTTCAGCGTGCCCTGCATGAACTCCTTGGCGCTCTTCTCGAAGCGCAAGCGTGCCAGTTCTTCCACCTGTTTGTCGGTCACATTAAGGTAAGCCTGTGCAATCAGCTCGCTTGAGCGCTGTCTGTAAATGTATTTTTTGTTCCAGTTACGATCCCACTGAGGCCTCCAGAACTCCCAGTCGATCACAGCCAGGCCACGGAAGTCTTCCGAAGGGATGAAGTGCGCTATGTCTTTTCGGGCTTTGTTAAGATGCGCTTCAAGGCTGCTGTTCTGAGGTAAGCCTCCGTTGATGGGAACCCCTTGCTCGTTGTAGAAAGGGTAGTAACCCAGGCGGTTGGCATAGAAGATGGTGACATCTTGGCCCGTGTGGACGGCTCGTGGACTGCCGCTGATTTGGAAAAGATCAAGGCTGACGTTGATATTGTACTTCAACATACACATATCCAGTGGAGCATTCCAGGCTGCCAGGAAAGGCTTGCGGCCCACCAGAGGCAGCTTTGCAGGTTTCTGGCAAAAGGCAGAATGGACAAGGATCAGCAGCCAGGAACAGATGATGGCACAGGCTACGGGCACAGTGTGGTGTTGCAATGCCCCGCAGGGCACACCGGGCATTCTGCTACGTGACTCAGCACAGGCAACTGTCAATCATCCTGTGAGGGACAAAAAAGGTAAGAAGCACAGAGTTATACAGTGTTTGTGCAATAACTAGTACATTTATATTTAGCATGATTTAACAACTGCGACTTGCATTCAAGGTACAGTAGTTATTTTAGCAGTTCATGCATGATTTGACACCGTGGACTTGTTAACCTTAACAAGAAACTTAAGGAAGTCTTAAGTTAAACTATAGCGTAATATGAAATGGCAATTGTAAACAAATTAATTAATGTGTCTTTTTTTCAGTGTAAAACAGCATGTAAACAGTAGTTAATCAAAAGATAGGATGGGAGTGAACTTGATTGTCTCCATTGGGAATTGATTGAGTTTAAAAAGTTCCAGGAAGTTTACAGTAGATATCAGGACTGAGCCAAACCTGAATGTGGGTTTGTTAAAACAGTGGCTAAATGGCTAAGAGTAGACTGTGCAACCAAGACCAAAAAAAAACAAAAAACAATTATGACTTAAAAATAAAATGTAGCTACAATGCAGCAGCTTGCAAAATGGAAAATGTAGAAAACGTTGCAACTAGATGAACATAAACGGTACACAAGAATCATAAGCATTTTTGCTACTGACACATTAGATAATGTCTAAAGTAGCTCAGGTGTTCATCTTTGAGATGGACATGAGGTCTATTGCCTAAAGTCTTAAGCCAAGTTAACTGTGCAAAGCAGGGAGAGGTCAAGCATAAACATAACATTTTGTGCTTCAGCTTGGTTTGATTATGAGTCAAATGTTACTTTGGGGGTTGAAGTCATCAGTCAAACCAACAGTTAACCACAAGGGTAATCGCCAAATCCAGCCACATACTCTCACCAGAGTGGCGCTCACATAGCCATAATCATAGCTACCCTTGCCAGATGTCCTATCTGCATGCTAGAGCATTAAAAGACAAGACAATGGGAAAATGGTATGAATTTCATTGCATATAGCCAACTGGTATATGCAAACAAATACTCTTGGAATTTCTCACAGCTAATGTTGGTTTAAAGGTGAATCTTAGCAGATATATGGTTGATTCTATAACTTGGGGTACATTTGGAGAAAAATGTAAAAAATAAAGCCATTCACGAGTTTGCACTTCCTCATAATAATTAATAATAAAGCGTGTTTGGCGTGCTGTCCAGGGGGCGAGCCAGGAGCTCGGCGGACTCTGAGCCCTACTGGTTGTAACCCTAGCGAGGGTAGCTCTGTGTCAGGCTCGGAGCCTGCTTGCCCCCCCCCTACGCAAGGTGCGAAAAGAAGGTGGAAAAGGGGAAGTGGAGGGATGCGTAGCTAGACATGGAAGGGAAGTAGACAAGGCTATTTAAAGCGGAGGCAGACGAACAGGATTGGATAATGATTAATAAGCTGATTAGTGATAATTCGGGACCAGCTGTGGCTAAGCGTTTGTGCGTGTTCCTCCCGAAACCTTGTGTACAACAACACTTATTTTCTCGACCTATTTTTCCCAAATGGTTATATTTTTTATTATTTTAATGTATTTATTAATACTCTTTACTAATTGTTATGAATTACAAGATGTTACAGTCCATAACAACATAATGTTTTATATATATATATATATATATATATATAAAATATTATTATTATATTTTTTTTTTTATTGAAAAAATCTTGCATCAACTCTTCCTCTTTCCTTTAAATTTGTGGAATTATCTCTTATCTCTCAGAATTGTGTAAGTTACAGGAAATTATGTCATTTTCACTCACTGATAAGATCTGAAGCACTGAAAAGTATCTGTGCTCTCTCTGAGAAAATATTTAATCTAAAAAAACGTCTTACACCAAGAGTTATTTTTAGAACGTAAACTCTGTTACCACAATATCACAAGGAAAACAGAATTTATTACTGACCTTATTTACTGTAAAAGTCTTTTAATCATGTTTTCATTAGTGTCATGTTTTATTAGCATTTATGCCAGCAAGTGGAGTTTTGGGGGAAAATAAAATAAAAATGTCAATTCTGTTACACTATTGTCAGCATTGTTAATCTACCTACCTTGGTAACAGAGTTGGACGATAACAGTCAAATAAAGTGAAATACTCTCAAGTTTTCAAAAACTTTTAGCACTACTGTATGCAAAGCACAGTCCTAAACCTCTCATCTGACTTTAATTGTAAATTGGGAAAAATGTGAAATTTGTGGTTTTAGGAACAGCCTCCAAGTTCGTTAAAAACGTTACAGGATGTTTTTTAGTACCAGATAATCAAGAGTCTCAATTTCTCTAAGAATAAGGCATGGAACCTATCATGGCAGTAACACATGTATCTGGAGGTTATTAATGCCAGTCGTGTGCTAAATCAGAGGTTGAAAAATGAGGTATGGCGTGGAATGTTGCGGATGAAGGCAGATTGTGGAGCCCCGTGGTGGTTGTGTTATTGAGTGGAAAGAGCTTGGCTGAGAGCGCCATAGCTCCTTATTCCCCTAGGGCTGGCGCCGGGCCCGTGCCATGAGGGGGAAGAATTAAACTTCCTGCATAATAAGACCTCTGCTTTGCATCGAGCTTCACAGATGATCTTCATGGCATTTGTGCATGGCATACCTTTGACCACTGATAATGTATAAAGGACATTATTCATAATACCATGGCTTCTTCTGACAAAGGTTGTTAAAAATGCAGAAGAGCAAGCATCCCACATGCCATCATGGCTAAGTATGAGGAGGAATTCAAGTGGGAGAATGAATAAAAGTTTCCATGAAGCTTTAGGGTTAGCCGTCAATGAAAATACTTGGAGAATTAAAGTTATTGTAACTGTATTTCACATAGATTTATTTATCTTTGAGCTTCCTCAAACCCTCAGCCCTCTCTGGCAATAAATAAGATACATGTGGCTCAGTGAGAGTGGTTTTTACAGAAACCTTTTCGGCGACGGCTTTAGAGAAACCACAAAAAGCATGGAGTCTCGAACCTGATGCTTGGATTGCGATGCGACTTCATTCAGCTCCATCCAAATGTGAATTTGATCCAAATTGAAAATATAAATATGACTGAGCCAGATTTACAACAGGAGACAGAGGTTTCTTGAATCGCCATAAAGAAACCTCAGGGCTCCTCAGAAGATGTGTGGTTTAATATCTGTGGCTCTAAGGATGACGTGAGGCAAGTGTTCCCATTTAATCGTTGGTTTGCCTCAAATTAAACAAGATGACATTCTTTGACATCCTTGGTTTTTATTGTCATTACTGATATTTTCCATTTGAACTTTCCTCAAAGTCATTTGAATCCAAGGATCACACAGTAAGATCTCAGATAAGAGGTCTAATTTGGTTATTTATTGCTGCGTTTGATGCTCGAATGTTAAACAAAGCCTTAAAAGGATTATCTTAATCACAGTGGAAACCAAACAGAGATCTACGTCAGGTTAATCTGAAAGCGTGTTTTGGTTTGAGGTGGATTGTTTTGTCTTAGGTAGTCAGGATATTAAGTGATCTCTTCAGGATCAAAGAATCGTATTTTGAGCACTGCTGACCCAGTAAGCTGCTTTTGAGTTCTGCTGACAATGAAATGCTACATTATAATGACACTACGTTTTTACCATATAGGTCTTCACAGTAATCATGGGCTCCTGGGAAACGTTGACATTAGAGGCTGTCAGTTTCTTTAGCATCACTGGCCATGACCCAAAAGAGGCTCTTTATCCGGAAAGTGCCTTATCTCATCTGTAAACCCTTCTCTCTGATTAACTAACTTCAAAATATTTACAGAGCCACTGTTCAAAGACCTCAGTGGTGCCACGGCACATTTCCTGACAGTAAACTTTAAATTAAACCCTTTGAGGAACACATATATTTGGAATGAGCTAATTAGGTTTTCTTTCGTTTCACTTCCTTTGCGGAGAGGTCCTGCCCTACAACTTTCCCATTCAAAATAGTAGCAGGGTTAAAACTTCCCTTTACACTTTGCATCAATTTTAAAAATGTATTTTAACAGATACTGACAACAGTCTCTATACTCATTTTAATCAAAGATTTGATTCAATTTATATCTAACTTTGCAAATTCTTTCATTTGTTATGTATTTGTACCATATTGGAATGTACAGTTTATACTGTTTTTAATACTGTTTTTCAATTTAGGAATACTAAACAGTATTTAAAAATTACATTTTGAGATTTGTAAATGTTTACAGTGGTATTAAATTTAGTGTTTTGAGATATTTATATTATTATTTATAGTAAGCATTAATTGATGACAATTGTAAAAGCAAAGAAAATGAGCACAATTACACATTCAATATTAATACAGATAAATTAAAAAACCTCTAATAATGCATTTGGCACTCAAGTATTGTGCATTCCTATGATCTTCATAACCCAATGTAAACATCTTTGCATCTACTATCGAAAGAGGGCGAAAATCTGTAGCACTTTAGTACCAATTCTCACTATCAACTAGTTGCTTATTAGATGCCGATTTGTAACATATTGGCTGATTATTAACACTTATAGAGCACGTATTCTACATGACCATATTCTACATCCCTAATCCTACCAATATCTCAAGTTAACAACCACTTTACTGTTACTAAGCAGCATCTTTTAAGACACAACTTAATTGTTTGTTAATAGCCAAAATCATATTGCTTAACAAGTTAACTCAACGCATGTAGCTACAGTCATTCGAAACATTCACTGACATCTGAATACAAAGTATCTGCTGAAAAGAAAGCTCTGAATTACAGAGTATACTTAACTGAGAACAACTCAGACAACAATTTTAGAAATGCTATAAGAAGACGGAATGTGCCTACTTTTGTCATGTTCTTTGTTTTAGAGTGTCCTGATGTCAACAGGGTCATGTATGTATATATATATATATATATATATATATATCTATATAT
>JAUCMU010000053.1:10907027-10925999 GCA_032275025.1 Enteromius treurensis | reverse complement strand
GTTAGATTGTGTAGGGTCTTATAGTGTATGTGTGTGCATCTGGATCCAGCGATCTGTCCACGGAGCTCATCTAGGTGCAGAGGTGGTCTCTGTAGTCAAGACGACGGTAATCACTGGAAATCAGGTTTCCACAACAACAGCGTAGAGAACTACTTAGGCTACTACTGTGTCATAAAAAGAAACATACTGCTTATCATGGCTTTAGGCACAGTGGGTTTGTGTGTGTGTGTGTTTTTTATATTAATTATTAATCCTTTATAAACAACAATACAACACCAATACATATTTGCAGTAGAATATAAAAATCAGGTGTAAAACATGAAGAATAATGAATAGTAGCCATTTCAATACTTGTGAATCAATTTTGAATACTTTAATGACCCAGCAGTCAGCGCTAGCAGACGGGTGCATTATGGGTATTTCTTTTGAGTTTACTTTTATTTACTTTTTTCGAGTTTTCTGTTATTAGACCAAGACAGTTGGGTTTCTGTATTAGTGATGTTATGTGTGTTTATGTTCAAGTTAGTTTTGATGGGTTTGTTTCATTTGGTGCGCTAAGAGGGGGTCTCACCCAGGGTGTAATTCAATGTAGAACCACCACTGGCGACTGTACTTGAATGGCCAGAGCCCTGACTTAAACCCAATTGAGCATCTCTTTAGAGACCTAAAAATGTTACCATCATTACCATCCAACCTGACAGAACTGGAGAGGATCTGCAAGGAGGAATGGCAGAGGATCCCCAAATCCAGGTGCGAAAAATGTTTTGCATCTTTCCCAAATAGTGTCCCTATTTTGTCCTGCGTTCCAATCTACATCTAAACCATATCCTGATATTGTGACAGATTCCCTATCATAATTTCCCATTTGCCAGGATCCTCTATCTTCTTCCTGATCATCATAACAACTGTCCACACTTCCTTTTTCACTCTCTCCTTCGTCCTGTTGATTTCCTTCCATTTCCTGTTCCCTACCTCCTGTTGCTCCTTTCATAAGTGTTAGTCTTTTTCTCTTCTGATATTCTTTTTCCATTTGGCGCACTGATTTCTCTAATTCTTTCACTTGACCTTCTTGTTCCTCTATTTCCCTGTCCAATTCACTCTGAGGGCGTGCCCTCATATGTTTGTCTACTTCTTCCTTCACCATTTGTTTCATTAGTACTGTTTGTAATAACAGCTCATCTGGATCATCCTTAACCTCCACTTCTCCTCCTGTTATTATAAATTGTCCATTCTTGTTAACCTGTTTTGTAGTAGTGGACACCTTTCACTGTACTACTTTGATCACAGGCATCATAAGTGGAGCTGAAGGCTCCTTTCCTGTTTTCTCTAGGGAGTCTGGGGAGTATGGGGGTGGGGGATCACTCTTTTTGTCAGCACACTCTTTCTCACTGACTGTCTTATTGAAAGCTGCTATTTTTACCATACACACCATTTCTGTATTAATTCTACTCCACTGTCTGGCTTTATATGCT
The DNA here is from genome assembly GCA_032275025.1 of Enteromius treurensis. Lineage (NCBI taxonomy): Eukaryota > Metazoa > Chordata > Actinopteri > Cypriniformes > Cyprinidae > Enteromius > Enteromius treurensis. The sequence continues at coordinate 10,924,527 of JAUCMU010000053.1, read as the reverse complement.
TTTTCTCTTACTTCCTTTTCTAGTTTTCCTTTTTTCAGAAAGGTCGCATCCTCTCTGTCTCTTTTTGCTTGTGTTAGTTCTCTGTCGGCTCTTTGCTCCTCATTCATTACGGCTTTTAGCAGATCACTGCCATTTTTAGTGGTGTCTGTCCACCCACACACGCAAGCTAAAGCTTTCCAGCCCTCATCTAATTATTTTATTACCTTGGGCCTGTCTTTTATCTCTGAGTGTGCTATCATTTGTGCACTCAGGCGGTCCCATACTTCTTTGTATGTACTCATTTTATCAGTCTCCTAGTTTCCCTTTGTTTGTCACACTTATGACAATCTACTCTGTGTCCAAATAGTCTACACCACCAATTGCTTGCTTTAATCTTTGTTTTTACTTTCTGATCTGGTCCTACAGGAAATATTTGACTTCTAATTAAATATTCTAACACCATTTAATTCAAAGTGAATTGCTGTTTATACAACTCACACTCTTGCTTTATTCACATACACACTTTATCCCTTTATTCACAGGGCTTATTCACTCAGTCCCCTCCGCATGTGTGATCAGAATGCTGCGTCCATTCCTACCAGGCCACATTTAAGTGACGGTCCAGAGAAGGTGCGCAGCACTCTCACCACACTATATTTGAGGTAAACTTATTTCACTCACACCCACTCACACATACAGCCTTTGAGGTAATTGCTTGAGCACAATATGTTCCTGCTTTTTATCTCTTTTTCACTTTTTCTTAAAAATACATACACCTTAAACTCTATATATTGTTCCTTGATACCACGCCGGGTTATCAATGTCTTTGTACCACGCCGGGTTTTATAAGCTGAAGATTACCGCGCCGGGTTTTACGAATTGCTAATCAAATTTTACTTTGTTATTAAAAACAACAAAAACCTTGCCGGGATATTTTTTCACAATTCAATCTTTTTTTTGTTTTGTTATCTTTTTAGGACATTAATGTCTTACAGCTCAACCTTTTCTCTAAGGACATTACACATTCTTTTCTTCATATATTTGACTGCATTAATTAACCACCATGGATTTTTCTCAATAACATAAACTTGTTTCAATGATTCTGATTCAATCTACAGAACACTGGTGCCTCCTCTGATTCAACCACTTCAATTTTAGATTTTGTCAATTCTGCACTACTTTGATTAAAAAGGTTCCTGCTTACCTTGTAAATTGTTCTCAGTGCTGGTGGTTGAAGCAGGAGATTCCCAGCGATGGACCAGTCTCGGGCGGATCCGGGTGCCCCCTCCAAATTGTTGGGAAAAATCCCCTTTACTAAAATTGAATCCCGCCCCCCCAGTCTTGATCCGCCAATGAAGAGACTTACAACAAAATTACTCTAAGTTATCTTTAATAAAATAAATGAAATCAGAATGATTGAGTCTGAGCTCAGGATTCAGAAATACACCATCAGCAACTGGGTGGTCCAGAATGCCTTACAAAGCATACAACATCATATTCATATTGTGGGTCTTCCTCTCGGTACTTTCACCTGCTTCAGGTGTACGTGCAGAGGTGCAGATATCAAGTGATGGCTTGACCTTTAGATGCCCCCGCTCTGTTGCTAAAATTATGCTGTTCTGCGGAAATGGCAGTTTGAAACAGAAAGTACAAAGAGACAGCAAAATACATTTTCCAGCAAGACAACACTTTCTTGATATAGACGTAAAAAAAAACACCTTATTCAGTTACTAAACTAATTTATTGCTAAACTTTATTCAAGCACAAAAATTAAACCCATATAAAAACATAATCCCACAAGCCATTAAGGCTCTGGCTTTATTTATTCTAGCTGTTAAGAGTTCTGATCTTACTATATCCTGAAACTGATGTAACCGGTGTCACACAGATAAAGTATGTGGAGGGAGCCATCTCTGCACAATTATCTTTTTGGCAGAAGTTAGTCCTGCCAGCCAAATTTTTCTTTGTAGTGCTGTAAAACCCACACTAGAGTCATCATTTAAGAGGAGCACAACTGGTTGCACTGGAATATCTTTTCCTATCATATCAGACAATACTGATGCGATCTTCTCCCAGAACTCATAAACCAGAAATATATTAGCACTTTGCAGAAAAGGCTCGCAAACAGCAGTTTTATTTGGACATGTTTGAGAGAACTGAAATATGTTAATGTGAGTATGTATGTGTGTGTTTTGTCACGCTCAGACAAGACAGACAAAGGGAATTGCATTCAAAGTGAGTTTATTTGTCACCAACAGAAAAGGTATCTTCAGCAGCAGATAAATGGAGTGCTCGGTAAAGTCTTTAAACATAAACTTATGCTGCTGGCATAGGTAGGTGTTTTCAGAGTTCTCACAGAGAGAGTGTTCAGGCAGAGAATCAATCGGATAGCATTCAGGTGAGTAAACAGTTCAGGTAAGTGAAAGGTAAGTATACTCAGTCTCCTTTCGTGTATACAGCGGGAATGTCCGTATTTCAGCCGCAATCCTTTCCAGAGGAGTAAGCAGAGGAGGACCAGACAGGTAAGTGAAGTCAGAACAGGTAGGTTTGAGCAGGTAAACCTCAAGCTCAGCCATCGAGTGTTTGGCAGAGCTCTCTTTTAAATGGTGTGGCTTAATGACGTGCAGCTGTTAATATTCAGGAGATAATGATCTGGTTGCGGGTGCTGGAGTGGATTCGGTGCATGCTGATCCTGGAACAGGTGAATGTGACGGTGTGACAGTGACTTTCTTCTTCTGCATACAATCATAATTATATGGCTCTTCCAAGCTTTACAATGGCAGTGAATGGTTGTTGAGGTTTTGAAGCAAAATGAAGTGCATCCATCCACGTCATCCAACGTATGTATGACAGTTAATTTTATACGGTTTATAAAGTTATAGATATTAATATTTTTCTTAAACCAATGCATTGATTCACATGGAACACTTTTTATGATGGATGGATGCACTTTTTTCTATGTCTCAACAGCCATTCACTGCATTATAAAGTTTATTTTTTACTAAGATTGTGTTGGTCTGAAAGAAGAAAGTCATATACATCTAGAATGGCTTAAAGATTAATAAATTATTTGGGCGATCTATCCCTTTCAAACCTTAAGTGTCTCCATTTGATACCTCCACAATGTCTCCATTTGGTCAGGGTGTCTCAAATAGTTTTTAGATTTGCAATCTGCAACCAAACAACCGAAAGTCAGAGGTCTTAATTTAAACGTTTTTTGTAAAATAAGAGTTTTTGTCAGATTTATGCTAACCAGGTTTAGCTTTACAGTCTTACGTTGTCTCAGTTGTGTCTGTTAGTTCTATGGAGGTTTAAAAGAAACAGCTGAGAATGGTAGTTTAGTATGTTTTCCAATCCAACGCCAAATATCGGAAGGATTAAACACACGTTTCATGTTCTTAAATGTAGTTTGTGCATCATAGTAAAGCCATGTAATGTTGGATGAAGCTAAGTTAGTTTGACTTTGAGACCTGGATTGGTACAGTTTCAATCACACGCTTGCATGACATTTTAAATAGATTAATTTTTGCTTCGTTGTGAAAAAATGAAAGTATTGGCAGTTTTTCTTTCATGTGAATTAATTTAATGATTGAAAGAATTGTAGGTTGGAGACTTGATTCTATCCATCAGTTGTTGATTAGATGGAGGTGGATGTAAATGCGAGCTTGATGTTGAAAGTAAAGTAGGACAGTAGGAAGGCGGTGGGGTTTAAAGGAATAGTTCATCCAAAAATGAAAATTCAGTCATGATTTACTCACCCTAGAACCAGGCTGTTTTGGTCACCATTGACTTCCATAGTGGAAAAAAAAATAACTATGGAAGTCAATGGCGACCCAAAACAGCCTGGTTACATATTGATTGGATTTGGTGTTTGGTTGGTCTGGTTGAGATACTGATTCAAATTTGAGACCAAAACCAATTTTTTACAAGAAGATTCAAAGCATGCATTTAGAAAAGAGATCAATTGAATTTTCATTTCACGCTAACTTAAAAGTGCATGTAAACTCAAAACTTGCTGAGTTCACGACCTAAATGCTGAAAGTGCCAACCTTAAGCAGTAAAATGTTCCTCTGGGAACAGCTGAGTGGTTTAAATAGAGTATAATCCTTAGAAGATTACAGTGAGAGAGCATAATGTCAGGGCAGTGAAACTGCAAATGTTCATCTGACATTGACTTGTTACATTGCAGATGGGGGAGACACCATGACAACAGTGGTGTTTTAGTCATTTTGGTTATATCGGATCCAAGATTGGGCTGTGAAACGTGCTAACAAATGGCCTGTGTAATGACGATAAAGTGTTTTGTTGTTTTTCCCAAGCCTTTCGAAGAGTTTTATTCAGACAGTAAGCAAATTACAGACGTCCTGTCTCCTGGTCAACTATAGCAACAATTAGCAATGACTGTGTGAGTGTGTGTGTGTGTGTGTGTGTGTGTGTGACACACCCCACGATCTTCAAGAGTCATGCTAATGCTAGCAGCGGAAGTGTGTATGGGCTTATGTAAAAACATGCAGTAGTTGTAGTTAGAGCTGTGACATACTGTAGTGGTTTGTGGGTCTAAAGATGACCTGCATCCATTCCAGTTCTTACATCTGTCTAAGCTGTCTTATGATATAAAGGCAAAAAGCACAAAGAATAAAGCAGAAAGTTTGGTTTTGCACCAGTTGTCGTATATTTATGTTATTATTGCATTTATATTATGATTGGAGTGTGATAATGTGGACCTTGAACACCACATGAAAACCGCATTTTATCTTTCAAACTGGGAGGTCTGTTTTAATAAACCACAGCTTAGGATATGCGACCCTGCTGTTGATTTAACAGTACTTTAAAGTTTGTTGTATCATGAATCTAGTGTTTGGTTTGCTTGTTCAGGAGTAGTCTTTATGGCATGAAAAATGAGGCGCTCTTTGAACTGCCCGTCTTAAGGGCAAGCAGACTGGCATGTGATCTGAACGTCTACAATGAAAATAAAGGTTCTTCCAACGCTCTCAGTGTTCCTCACTTAGTAGCTTTTGGCATGGGAACTTATAGCATAATTGTATGGAAATATTCCCTTCTCATTCTTCATAAACAGTATTAATGTAAACCAGGTTTCGAGCACAAGTTATGAATCATTTATGGAGTTGTCTTTCAGGAAGGCTTTACATGTGTTGACTGGAAAGCCTTTACATAAGTAAGAATTGTAAGAATTACTTTGCGAAAACTGGGATCTTTTTACACCAGGCTAAAAAAAAATAGTCAGTACTGAATATTTAACTCATGCTCGTTTCTTCATTCAGATTAACTTTGCCGTCATTTACTGTAACGCACGCTTAAAATCCATCTTTAAAAACAGAATACAACTACGGTTTATTTCAGAGACCATTTTGGTTTTACAATTTACACATGAGTCATCTGAAAATACAGGCTCAGCAGCAATTGGCTTTATAAACAACTTTCCACTTGCCAGCTTGAGTGATATTTGAGATTTTCTTTAGCATTGTTAAAGGTGAATTTGTGATTTGTTTGCAGCTAGTGCCACCAAACAAAACTGCAAAGCCATTTACTGCTTTCAAACAAGTTTCTAAACACTCCTCAACTGCCATTGGTTAGACAGTTAGCCCCGCCCCAAAACTCTCACTATTGGTTACAGTGTTGCGTTGCTGGGCTGCTTAGAGTTGTTTAGCATCAACATAAACAAGCAGTGAGTCAGAGACTTACCAGCAGTAGAAGCAGTAATGGGTGTCATGGCAAGCGGGTGAAAAGTGCAGGATCTTCTCTTTGTCAGGTGACGCTGGTTTTAGTGGATGCATGAAAATGTGATCTGTGATGAGAGGAACGTTTGGCATAGCAGGTAACACCACAGCTCCACAGTGAACCATTAATAGAGCATTTTAATGGCCTCCTATAGTTAGCTTTTAGAAAAACAATGTCGAAGCCATTCACACTCCACGCTGAGCGACATGTTCAGACAATGAGCTCGTATTTTTAACCATGGGTCATAACAAATGAACCTTTGACTTGTAACAAAGTAGTATTATAACAGATGCTGCACTTTTTAAAAGATTCGCTACTGGTCTGTGACATCAGTGAGTTGACAAACTAAAAATATAATAATTAAACAGTTATTTAAAATTTTGTTGTAGAACAAACTTAGCCTATTCTGATATTAACACTTTTTTATGAGCCATTATGTTTTTATGCACAGTATGTATAAAAACCTAGCCATAACATTTTAATTTATTTAATTTAATAACTTCTAAACTTTAAAATAATTGTATTTAATCAAATCATTTTAGTGAGATGAATAAATAGAGCTATTATGCAATAAGCATATACATTTTCTTAATAAAACGTTATTAATAATGATTATTTTTTATTAGTAATAATTGGTGCTGTAATAACATCCAAAATAAAAGTTTTGTTTACAATATGTGTATACTGTGTGTATTTATTACACACACATACACATACATATATATATATAGTGGATACGGGAAGTATTCAGTTGTATTGCAGCCATTTGCTAAAATCATTTAATTTCATTTTTTTCCTCATTATTGCACACACAGCACCCCATATGGACAGACATTTTTGCAGATATATTAAAAAAGAAAAACTGAAATTTCACGTGGTTCTAAGTATTCAGACCCTCTTTTAGCTCATGTTCATAATCACCCTGGAGTGCTCAAACTTCTAGGGGTGCCACTAATTGTGGCCAACATGCATTTGAGAAAAGATTTTCTCCTCATTTTAATTGTTTTAATTCTATGATAGGTTAGAATTTGTAAATTTCTTGAACAAAGGATCAGAAGGATAAACAATGCTGATTTATTTTACCAAGGGTGCCAATTTTAGTGGAGGGCACTGTATATAAATATATAATAAATATACCCAGTACATATTATATAAACAAAAGCTTTTATTTTGGATGCAAGTAATCACAATTAATCATTTGACAGCACTAATAACAATAACAATAAAATCACAGTAAAAGTTGAGCAACAAAATCTTTACCTTCATGATGAACTTCACCACATAAACTGGTTTGGCTGTTGCAAAAAAATACGAAAACATACATTTAAAGTCTTTAAATTTATGCTGACCCATTTTTACATAAACTAAGACATATACAGTGGCAGTGGCAACCCATATTTAATGTAATACCTGTCAGTGGGTAAGATAAATGGACATGTGGCACATTTAGCAACCCATAAGTTGTTATTAGTGGTGAAAGAGTGGGGTAATGTAGACTGGTAGTTTGTGGAGAAATTATGGAAGGGAAAGACGACATCACCAACAAGACCTTTTCCTTTTGCTCTTCGTTACTTAAGACTCGCTCCTGTGCTGAAGACACTTTAAGATATGATCAGCCAGTTAAGGCAATGGGGGGGTACAAATAACTGTCTCTTTATACTTTAATCTTAATATTTTATCTTTGAGTATTGCAACAATACTGTAGTAGGCTGATGTCATTAAATAGTAGGGGAATTAATGAACCATATTATACAGTTATACAGTACAAAAAAAAATACTGAAACTAAAATTCAAATCTTAAAAAAAGATGCTTGAAATAAAAATGATAAAAACTTCTCTCATTTTAATTCAGTTTGATTTGGTGTACTAAAATAACCTAAACTAAAACTGAAATGTAAATGAAAAACTACGGACGTATGAAAAAATACAAAAAACAAAGCACAACTAAAGTTAAACTCCAAAATAGAAGTTTTTGTTGAGCATTATTTGTTATGTATGTCTAAATAGTAGATATTTAAAAAATATTTACATGTATTTATATGTATGTTTTTTTATTATGTATTTGTATAAACTGTGTATATAAAAATTAAACATTCTAATTAAAAAAAATAAAAGATCTGAAAAATGTTAAAAACTACCCTGTCTAAAGAAACATTTAAACAAAGAAATTGTAGTACAGTACGTATGTCTAAAAAACATGGTAATGTCCAAAACAACATGTTTATCATCATCTCATTATCTGTTGTTAGTGGTGAATGGTGTCAATCCAAACCACAACCCACTTTTTTTTTTTTTTAGGACAAATGCCTCGGTGCTACAATCCTCTTTTTTAACCATGTCTCATGGGGTCAGCGTCCCAAAATAATATTAGTTTTTGTAACTTTTATGCAAGTAACTATACACTGCAATTTCAGTGTACAACCCTTTAAAAACTAAAGTAAGGTATTGCTAAAACGTGATTCTGAATTTAGTTTCACTTTGAATTCTACACTACAAAAAAGCTTGACTGGTTTCAAAACATCTAGAAATGTTTTGCCCAAAATTATAATGTACGTATTCTGAAAGAATGCTTAGCTAAACAATAATCCTCGAGAAAATTTCTTAACGAATGGTTCAGTGGTTCGGTGTACATAAATAAATCATGGAGGACACTTACATGATCTAATGTTGATAGGTATGACTCATTGGTCCATTAGTTCAACCACATTAATTTTTGTCGTTCCTGAAGTTAGAAATTTACCTCTGTACTTCGTACTGTACTTTTCCTTATTGCAAAAGACACAAATACCCACCCACTCGCCTAAACACACATACTGTACTGCTTTGATGTGGTCCCCACAGAGCACAGACCATGGAAAGGCACCGAATGACCCCACTCTTTCATATATATGTGGCTGTTTTTTTCCCTCTTAACTTCCCAGCAAGGGGTCTGGAGGTGCTTGTGTTGGATTTGTCAGTCCCACCCAAAACTTGAGGAATTCCTCCATCTCTAGATCAGGTTCCAGGGCTGTGTTTGAGAGTGTATCCTGGGCTCCAACCAACAGCTGTGAGGTGTGTCTCTGTTATGCACAACCTTGCTAGCCTAAAACCTTTCCTCACATTCCCGCTTCTTACTTGCGCAGCCATCCAGGTTCAACAAATACCATCAATGCATATAAATAATCAAATCCTGCCACGAGTGTGTTTGTTCTCCGTAAATATTGACAAAATTTACCCTATAAGTTCCATTAATAACAGACCATTGAAAACATAACAAAGGTATCTTTACTGAATGTTTAGCTTATGCGCCAAGCACAAACCTCCTCTTCCAAATTTTTTGTGACTCATTTTATCCCAGACCAAATCAACAATGGTCTTCATGTACCACGTTGTTTGCAAAAAAAATACCGTAGCCAAAAATCAGACAAAAGACTATTTTCTCCAACAGAGCCTCAAAACCCTTAACAGATGATGGGTGCTACAAAAAGAGATGTTATTTAACTTGCTGTGTAATAAGCAGGAGTTTTCGTTTTCCCAGGCTTGGTAATTTCTTGACAGTTTTTGGCTGACAAGCTTAATCATAATCTACAGAGCCTCAGTCTAAACTGAGACATGTTGGTCAACCAGTTTTACACCAAGCTGTTATGTCTAATTTCTGGGTAAATAGTTGAGAATATTCACCTCAGTTTGGGTGGGGAAAGAACCATTTGGAGTCCTTTTCAATGAATCATGATGTTTTTCTGCATATAATAATGAACTCTGGAAACCCAAGTGATAACATGAGATTTATTACTTTAGATGGATGAATGTTTTTTTTAAAAAAGGAGTAAAACTTGATAGTTGTCACATTTTTTGCTCCTGTGGATATTCGAGCCCTGTCTCATGAAAATGCCAACCTGGTCTTATAAATATATGTACCTCTGTGCAGTTTTGGTGCAACATAATTTTTACTTGCCTTACTATACGTTTCTCTCCAGTTTCAAAGAGAAATGTCCAAAAACACAGGTTCAATATGTGGACCCTGGTAGCCTGAGACCGTCCATACTTCCTGTGACACTACATTCATTTCGTGCGCAAAGTCAGTCTGGCCAAGCTGTCGTTTAAGAGCATTTCAGATTCCCCAAAAAGTGGGAACCAATGAGAAACGAGCTCCCCCATCCCCGGCACGACTGAGGCGGGTGTAACGCGATGACACAGCAGTTCTGCGGCGTTCAAACATGGCGTGTACAGAGCAGCAACAATCGTTCGACTCTGCTGTTGCAGCTGTTTTGAGAAATCTTCATGACAGGTTTTCTTTGAAAACGGAGCAGAAGTAATTAAAGTGAGTAAAGACATTTTCCTACTTCCTTAATGAAGCTAGCTACAATTGGTTACGGTGGCTTCAGGTTTCGTCGCTACACATTCGTCATCCGAATGAGAGGTCTGATTGATTGTAGATTCGTCTAGTAGTACACAGAGGCATCTGATGAACGCAGGTTAAGCCCACCTCTCAGAAGGCGGGTAGTAAGGCAGCTTGGCCAGACTAAGCTCCTATGAGCTTTACAGTCGCGGAAGCCAGGCTAGGACCCTGGTACATTTTTATTACATTGATATAGGTATGTATTGCAGCGTTTTAGAATTGAAATATCTGGGGACTATCGCTAAGAATTAATGCTCTATCATGTTTGAAATATTCCCTACACCGACTCCAACCCTAAACCTACCTGATATCATTAACAAATGCAAAACTGATATAAAAACACATTTGTTGATGTAACCGTGTCATTTTAACTTACTTTTACACAGATTACAGCTGTTTTGTCGAACCGTAGTTACACAGGATTCTGCTCCTCGCCTCTGAAGTACATCTCTGTACTCTGTGAGCTACCGAACAAACCTACCGTCTGTGAAAACACATAGATATGAAGCTGGATATGTGTGATGCATATTTATATTGTTTTGAAATCATAACCTGATTTATCAAAACTTTGTAAATTTGTGTGAAAAGGAATAAAAGGAGTTTTACTGCCTCTAGAGTTTTTTTTTTTTTTTTTTGCAAACTGCAGTGATATGTACTTATTGGTACAGTACATATTTTGTGTCTCGCTACAACGTGCGCCAAGGTATGTTTACATATGCATATAAATAGTATGACAAATAAAAACAAGAACTCGTGGTATTTATACACAAGAATTGACTTATGCTGCTTGTTTTTGATTCACTAAAAGTAATTTGTTTAAAAGAGTCATTTTGGTGGTTGGTGGAAGCGCTCTTTGGAAACCAACCGACTGTTCCCCTGAACCCGGACCACGACTCAGCTACCTTCACGGGTTGAGCAGCCACGAATGGGGGCTCTGGAGAATCTACGGCTGATGCCGACTTCTCCAGAGATTGTGCATCTTTTGCTGGACCCGGGGTTGAGACCCATTACATGCGGGCTAGGAACCGCAAGGACCTTCAGTGGCTCGATTGGCTGCATAACCGGGACAGACTGGACATGACACGACCCCTCGTATCGTGCTATGGGGTTGAAACCCGACTAAAAGCACTTCTGGCTGTATCACTGGGACTGACCAAGCTGGAAACAGCCTCTCTGGCTGTAAAACCGGGACCAACAGTGCCTTATACGGCTTGCCACACTGAAAAACAGGCTTCAAACCCCTCCTTTGTGGGTGAATTTTGCATCGCGAGGGTTTAGTGCCGCACTGGCAACCTCGGTGCCGGAATGTCGTTCGCTGCTCCGGCCGCCATTTTGTGTTTGAACGGCGTACGCCGAATGCCGCAGCTCCTCGCAGAGCGGCGTGCCTGTACATGCTCCTCCTCCTCTCCTACGGTGTAGGACGACCCACAAAAGTCTAACACAAAGTCAATAAGCCTTTCCAAAGGCCAGTTGGGGTCCTCTGCGGGTAGGTCGCGTAGCAAATCGCTATCTAATCCAGACATGTAAAATCCTTTTAGTGTTTCCTCATCACCAAGGACTAAATTAGATACGGTGATGAAGTCCCGTGTATATTCCCACTGGCCCTCATCTATCATGGCCTCCCAATAATCCCCATCCACTGATTGGCTGTATCTCTCTTTCCTCTCCACCTGTAGCTGGTGTGTGGTGAGCGCACTGGCGCCGTTGTCCTGTGGCAGCCGTCGCATCATCCAAGTGGATGCTGCACACTGGTGGTGGTTGAGGAGAGAACAGACACAAAACACAGAGTACATAGAAAGCTGGAGGGCCAAGCACAGTCTTTAGCTGGCAGCTCCAGCTGGGCGTGACACATTTGTTCATGAATTGAAGCACACTTGTTATATACTGCATATTTAAATTTACGAAGAATTTAATTTGTTTTTGAATCAGACTGCACTTATGCTGTGTTTTTGGTTCAGTAAAAAGACTGACATGACACCTTCATAATCATGACATGACATACGTCATACAGTAAATATGAAGGAGGTTTTATGCATGTTTATGGCAACTGTCATTTACATGTCATTCGTTCAGTTATGTCATTTTTAATGTGAAGAAAAGATGCTTTTGTTATGTTAACTTGACATAAAACAATACTTCATACGTTGTCAGTGTCTTTGTCATAACAACTTGACATTATTTAGACAATAAAAAAATAAATAAAACAAATAAGATAGATACAATAGATATTCTATAATAAAATAATTTGACTGAAAATTAACACTTAATGGCACTTAATGACATTTTAATGACAAATTCAATCTATACCACTGTGCTTGAGGTCAAGTATTCGTGACGTTGTCATAAAATAATCTGACCTAATATTAACACTTAATGGCATTTTAATGACTAATTCATTCAATTTGTCAATTGAATTGTCAATCTCCACCTTCTGATTCCTAAACCCACCCATCTCCACCCCTAAACCTACCAATCCCCACCCTCTAGATGTGGATCCAACCACGCCCCGCTGGATCTTGTAGGCTGCAGCGAGCCCTCCTTGCATGACATAGACACAGACAGGTTATATTCTATTGGTTTATGTCAAGTTGTCATAACAAAGGCATCTCAAACAATGTCATCTTCACATTATAAATGACATAACTGAGCATATGACATTTAATGACAGCTGCCATAAACATGCTTAAAACCTCCTTCATATTCATATCGTATTTCATGTCATGATTATGAAGGTGTCATGTCAGTCTTATGCACAGCCCTTCAAGTAAAGTGTTAACAGAAGAAATTTATTAGAAAGACTTATTTGTTTGTGAATTGAATCAAACTGGTTGTGCGATACTGTATTTATAATAAGCCAGTTCAAAAAAGTAATTTGTTCATAAATCACACACCATACTAGTTGTTTTGCATGCATTTGATTCACTAATTTCATTATTCATAATATTTGATTCTTTGTGCCTTTCTGGTAAATGGTTTAAAAGAGTCATTTGTTAATGATCAAACTGGTTATGCTATACTGCATGTTTTTGATTCAGTAAAAAGAACCAGTGTCAAAGAGTCGTTGGTTCATGATTTAAAGCAGAACAGGTTCAAAAGAGTCATTTGTTTATGAATCAAATGCCATGATGTTTGTTCTGATTGTATGATTGTCACCAGTTCAATCAGATCAATCTTTGACCAGCTCTAGTTTTGAACAAATAGTGTTTGAAAGCAACAAACAAAACCAATTCTAGACTCAAAACTTTATAGTTGTGGAGATACAGCTCCAACTAATTTAATTTCCTTTTCTTTTCTTTTTTTATTTAACAGATCCAATCCAAAGTCCCAATCTGCTGTGCGCTTTACATTATCAGACACTTAATAATGAGACACAGACCCAAGAACATGATGACCGACAGACAGGAGAAGTGAAGGGACAGGAGCAGCAGCAGTTCTCTCAGGACGCTGTCTCTCGGGTGGGGCAGGACAGGCTCTGTTATCTGGGGCACCTCACAGTAGATGCCCGTCCAGCCCTGGTAACACTGACAGGTAAACTTGTGCTTCATGTCCAGGATGTCGTGGTTGTTGAGGTGGCCGCTGACGTGGAAGCGTGGTCCTCGGATACCGTGGTTGAGCCGGATGTTGAAGAAGCGAGGGTTGAGGTGCAGATAGGCCCCAGAGTCCAGGCTCTTACGGACACATTTGCCGTTCTTCTTGCACAAGGCCTTGCTGCACAGTTTAGCAGCTGAGGTCACATTAATCACATAGTGACCCAGTGGACCGTCAATGTACTTCTTCACTGTCAAGCAGTTTCTCTGCACAAAGGCAAACATTAAATTAAAGATATATATATATATATATATATATATATCTATATCAATATTCTTACTGTTAACCATTATTTATTAAATATAAATATAAATAGAAATAGAAATATAAATAGAAATAGAAATATAAATTAAAAACTAAATAATATAATAGCGTATAAAAAAATACTAAAATAAAAATGGTCAACTAATTAAATTGTTCATGTTCATTTCATGATTTTTACATTAAAAATGTACTTCCATCAGCTTCACTGAACATGATACTCATCAAAAATTTCCATAAGTGAGTTAAAACGTCTCAGCTCATTTATGTGCGATTAAATATTTAATGTATTTAATTTTTATATTTATATATATATATATAATTTATATTTAATAATTAAATACATTTAAAAAAAATTAACACTGATGAATAATTTCTGAAGGATCATGTTACACTGAAGGTTGGAGGAATGATGCTGAAAATTCCGTTTTTCATCACAGATATAAATTACATTTTGGAATATATTGAAATATAAAACTGTAATAAAATTTCACAATATTGCTGTTTTTGCATGTTTGATGACATAAATGCAGCCTTGAGCTTCAGAAATGTTTAAAAGAATTTGAACAGTATTGTAAATGATGAGTACCTGAGATCTTGCATATTCAGAAGAGCCCCACAGGACCACCCCAGCTGCCCCCAGGGCTGCGCTCTCTCCTATAGTGTGGACCAGGTCACTCTGTACAAAATGAATATAGTTTTTTTTTTTTTTTGTTAATGCAGAAAAGCATGAGATCGAATCATATAGTAGCACGCCTGGAAAATAAATTTGTTACTAGTTTTGCTCAACACAAACATCCCAATTACTATTGCTTGTATGTGGGGTTTAGCATTTATACGTCAGCCATGAATGATACCTTAAATCATATGACTCACTGAGAAGGTAAAACAATACAGTAGACTTACATCTATAATGTAAGGTCTGGAGCCTGTACTATCACAATGAACATATGGAAGCTATCGATTGTAACCTAAACTAGTCATAATAAGTACATTACCTTGTGATGTACCTCGCTGTGGAAAGGCGGGTGGTCCCATCAAACTGAAAACACGACTGCAGACCTACTGCAGAGTTTGATTTGGAACATTCCACTCATAATGAGGTGACAGATGAGTGTTTAAGCGTATCTCTGGCATTTAAGATGCCGGGGAGGAGGGTGGGTCTGCCACTCAAGTATTTGACGAATGATTAAAACAATGTGTGTTTGACAGGTTCCTCAAGATGACAGGAAATCGTGCAGAAATAGCAAGCTGGTATGGAGTAAAGCAATTCAATACTTTCTAAGCAGTTGTTAAAGGGGTAGTTCACCTTAAAATTGAAATTCTGTCATTAATTGCTCACCCTCACGTCGTTCCAAACCAGTAAGACCTTTGTTCATCTTCTTAACACAAATTAAGTGATTCTGAGGACTCATCTGATCCTCCATAGACAGCAATACAACTGAAATTATCAGAGATCAAAAATAACTTAGTTTGTGTTCTGTGTGTTGTGTTGGAATGATGTTTTGGGTGGACTAACCTTAATATCTTCTATCATAATATCTTCTAACACTTTATTTTGATGGTTCTACAACATACTGACTGTGAGAAACTTAATTCAAACTTAATTACTTAACTTTAACCCTATGTAAATTTCTACTCACCTCTGATAGGACAACAAATGTGTATGCATAGAAGGGCCGGGAATAGACAAAAACAGGCAGTGTATAGTCATTCCTAGCAATCGAGGCGATCCGCATGGCCTCCTTGACCCGGTAGTGCACAAATTTAACTGTATTAGCTGAAGACTTGAGCTCATAGTCAAGGTATATGGAAGGATAGAGAGCCGTACTCTCCTTCCACAGCCACATCAGGTGATCATTGCGCACATGCTCTATATTAGGACACTCTCCAGTGTAACGCAAAGGATGCTGCTTATAGCCATAATTGTAACAGTCAGGAAACAGATAAAACCCCCAAAGGCCATGCGGTCGTCGACTCTCAGCCAGACTCAGTGTTGAGTTCATGAATACTTCTCCAGTTCTCTCAAATAGCTCCTTTGCTTCGTTCTCCACTTTGCTTTGCGGCCAACCAGGATGCTGTTTCCTTATAAGCTCCTTGGATTTGTTCCGGTAGATGTCCTTCGAGCCCCAATTGCGAACCCACTGTGGTCGCCAGTTTTCCCAATCGATGACACCAAGGCCATGAAAGTCCTTGAAGGGTATGAGCTTATCGATGTCGGCTCGAGCTTTGCTGAGGTGCTTGCTCAGGCTTTGGTTCTGAGGAAGGCCGCCATTGATGGGGATCCCAGAGCTGGTGTAGTAAGGATAGTATCCCAGGTGACTGTGGTAAAAGATGGTCACGTTGGGGCCGCTCAAGGTCTCATTGTGGTTAGCAACAATGTCGAAAACACTAAGGTCCAAATCCACCTTGTTAAAGAGACGGAGAAGATGTTATTCTCATCATTCGGACCACACACAACATTTGCTAGATTATTGACACATGTTCAACCTTGAATCGAAGACGGCAGGATTCAGTAGGTGCGTTCCACACCACCACAAACGGACGATGGGGTAACAAAGGCGTTCGGGTCTGCTTTAGTTGATCTGCTGAAGCCACCAGTGATCCACATACTGCCACCGCCAGGAAGCCAATCAGCGCCATTACCCAATGCCCTCATAGATCAATCAACTCACATGCCACAACCTATAGAGAAACCAAATATGAAAAATCACATCACTGTTGAAAAACTGATTACATCGTGAGGGTTATTTGGCAAGGATAATCAAAGACGTGATTTAGTGACAGACAAATGAGGGTCATTAAGCCCGTAGTGCTCTAGATTCCACTGCACAATGATCCTCTGTACTTCACCCAATTTATTGTCCTCTCATGTCAATACACAGTTATGTAATTCATGCGTATATAACTTGATTAGGTCACTGCTTCTACCAGAACTGGGATTTGGGAATTATTTACTCTTTACTAGTATTTATTAATATACAGTAGTCAACATTTAAAGTGGATCATAAAAGTTTCATCAAAGTTGTCCTAAGACAAGACTAGGTATTTTTATTTTTATTTTAGGACAACTTTGATGAAAGGTTTTGATCCACTTCGAATGTTTACTACTGTATTGAATTTGCTTTTATTTTTACATTTTCAGTTTATGTTTTGATTTTTAGTAATTTTTTTAATGTAATATTTTCTTTTGTCATTTTTTAATTTTTTTATTTGTTTTATTCGCATTTTAGTTTCCAAACTTATTTACGTTGTCAACATTCCAAATTTTTGTTAAGGTTTTTTTTTGCATTGCGTTAATTTATTAATTTGAGTTGCGTTCATTTATTAATTGAGTTAATTTAATAATTCGAGATTAGTAAATTTAATAATTTGAGATTAGTTAATTTAATAATTTGAGTTGAGTTAATGTAATAATTTTAGTTTCATTCATTTAATAATTTGAGTTTCTGTCACACCGTCACACTCACCTGTTCCAGGATCAGTTCACACCGAAACCACTCCCACACCTGCAATCAGATCGCAATCACCAGAGTACTGACAGCTGCACATCAT